>CM053594.1:309259442-309286121 GCA_028646575.1 Pseudocheirus occidentalis
TGTGTGTGTGTGTGTGTGTGTGTGTGTGTGTGTGTGAGATTTTAAATCTTTGCCACAAAGGATGCCTTGTTAGGTAGGGAAAGGAGAGAATGCAGTTAGAAAGGAAGGCAAGGTAAAAAAAAAGTAAGAATAGCAATAGAAATCAGATATTTTTTAAAACACGAAGGGACTGCCAGGTGAACATCATTTTGCTTCCATGTGACAATTCCTATCTGCTACCCCGAGAGAAACTTCTGGCTGTTGGCCATTTTACCTGCATCAAGATCCTAACTAATCTGAGAATTTGTTTTTATATATCACTATTGGGATTTTGGAAATTTTTTTTTCTCATTCCATTTCATAATGTCCTTTTCTTTCATTTCCTTCTTACCTGATTTCATTGTTCTTCAGAGTATATGAGAATTTTTTGTTTTAAGCAACTTACTGAAAAATTTCCATTTAAATGTGATTAATTAACAAAATTAAAGAAACATTACAATTAAATATGGAATGGCTGAATAATTTGCTATGCCAGAATTTCAAAGATATTGTCTATAGAAACCATGGGGCATAATGAAGAAGTCTTGACCAAGAGTCTTAGAATTTCATAGTTACTTATGTCCTTTTGTAAATTTTGAAATCAGAAGTAGTGAGAAATTTCAGAAGAGTAAGGAAGAAAACTGCTTACACACAAGATGGGGGGAGGAAAGGGGGTACAAATAGGTGCTCAGAAACCAAAGAGATGGAACTACTTAGCATTTATGGGGAGTACAACTAAGTAATAATTATAATATTATAATCATCATAATAATACTGTGGGCTTCTTCTCTCTCCAAAGACTCTTTCAGTTCTAAAATTCTATTATTTTAATGAACACACTCATCTTTACCTTACCCGTGTACCCCAGTGAGTTCACAGGTATCATGAATTGAAAAAGACCTTCAAGGAATCTAAATAACACGAAGGCTATTAAACAAATCTAATTCTTGTATATTTTCTTTGCAGTAGCTTAAACACATGTTTATCTGATTCAAATTTCATCAAGCTCACAGTTTAAGAGATTTGTTAAGGTGATGATTGATACACTCATATAGAACTATACGATTTCTCAGATGAGATTGGGGGGGAAAAGAGAGAGACAATAAGATTCATATGAGGCTACTGGTATGTGCATTTAGTGCTGAGCACCAAAAGGGGGGACAATCTAATGGGGAAGATTAAAAGCAACAACTCTCTGCCAGGTAAATTATATTAGTAAAAGGTGATAGACCCTCATACTACTAATTTATAATCCACATGACAAGTTGACTCACCGTGGACCTGCAAGACTCATGGGCACTATTCCAGAACTGACACAAAGACTGGTTTGATGTATTGTTTCTTGGGTATGGGTGTTGTTTTAAATAGATTACAATTTGGTTTGTGATTTGCTACAACATAAGGACTAGAGCATTCATCTATGGTGGGTCCATTGTCCCTACTGGCATGCTTGCTCTATCACTAAAAATTTACTGTATGTGTTAAATCTATTCCTTCAAAACTCTTTTCATCTACCTGAATTGATGGAAACCTGGTTGTCTACGGACAATATTACATCTTTGTCAGCTTTCTCCAATTCTGGGTACACTTTCTCTCATGTGTGCTTTACAAGGATTGCTTGTATAGCAGTATATAATGAGAAAACTAATTATGTGTGTGCACGCACACACACACACACAGACTTAATAAATGTAATTCATGCCCCTCACTGCACTTCCAGACCTGGTCTGCTATCACTCATCAAATTCTCTTCCTGTGAAGTTCATCATCTTGAGTTCAAATCTGGCTTCAGATACTCTGTTACCCTACGCAAGTCATTTAATCTTGTTTGTCTTAGTTTCTTCATCTGGAAAATGAACTGGAAAAAGAAATAACAAACCACTCCAGTAATTTGCTAAAAAGAAACTAAACAAAACCCCAAAAGGGGTCACAAAGAGTTAGACATGACTGAAAATGACTAAACAATATAAACAAATATTACCTTATTGATAGCCTTCTTTCGGTCTTTTCTGCATCCCTTGGCAATTTCTCCTCCTCTCTCAATTGAGTTCAATACCTGGCTTTCAATGTTTCTTTCCATCATAATCCCTGTCATCATATTTGGGGTGTTTCAGTATAAGTACTCAATTTTCTACGAAAATTCAATCTCAAACTCATCTGACCTACACCTTCATATATGGAGCAGGTAATTCCTTCACTCTCTTATCATCTATACCTGCTATATAGTGGTGAGAGTCCATGTTGTAAAACTCTGAAACTCGCATACATTTTCTCTCTCACCCACCAAATACTTCTATTTTCTAGTCTCAACTGAGTCCTTGGTGCTATACAGCAATCTTTTTCTTCTTTCTGATCAATTCTTTATCACAGCAAGCATTCTACTTCTTCTCTTCATTAGGGTATCCTCTTCATTCTCCCTGTCTTTGAAGGGTCTTGCCTCATACTTCAAAAAAATTAAGGCCATCCATCATGAATATCTTCTTTTTTCCTATTCCAAACCTGAAAACTCGTCCTCCACCATTCCCCTTCCTTTCTTGTTTCAGTCTCTGATAAAGAAGTAGTCTTTCCTCTTGGCAAGGCACCCGCAGTGTTCCTAGATACTCTCACTTCCTCTGAGAACTTGGTCCTTCAAGAATCTTTGCACCTCTTCCCTTATCTTCAACAATTCCTTATTTCCTTCTCTGTTTACATGTTAAATCCTTTACATGTCTTGGAGGGAAGGAAACTTTCTTACTGTTGCTGTTTTTCTATGTATCCTCAATACACCCAGCACTGTGCTTTGCATACAGTAGGCAGTGAGTAAATGTGTGCTACGTTCCTTATTTGGTGTTTGGAGCTCCTTATAACAAACAACAAAAAGTAAAACTAAGGTATACTCTGTGTGATTGAGACCATATTGAAATTGGCCACAGGTATCAGCAATGCTGTCCTGTATTACTTCATCGTTGCTTAATATGTGAATCCTCACATGGAGTCAGTTGAATGAGAAGTTTTGGAAAGTAATACCTGTGGATTGGCCAGTGGTGTTGGAAAGGCACAAGTGTTAAAACATAATTGCATTTGTCACAAACATTCTTCTCAGCTGTGACCTCAGTGTCTGAATACACTCCATCAACATTCACTGCATGTATGTTCTTTCCCAATAGAGGTTGTTGGGGAACTTTATACAAAAAAAAAATCTCTGCTACCAAATCTATCACTAAATATGTATCTAAATATCAATAACTATCATTAAAGTATACTCTTTTACAATTCCAAATATCATCATTACTACCACTCTCTTATTCACAAATTTTATATGTTTGCTGGCTGATGAGGTATCCACAGAAGTGTGATGCCCTGGAGTAATTACTTAAGTTATCTTCATAATAATGACAAAAATTCTGCCCCAAATCATGGCTCCTTTCAGAAGGCAAATGGGTTAGCAAGAAAGGTAACAGGGCTAAACAGAGAAAATTAAGACTAGAAGAAGAAAACACTAGTGTCAACAGGTAGGATTTGATGTAATTGAAACAGGATGATGGAACACTGAAGGAAAACAGGTTGAAAGCAGAGCTTTGCTAGGGCTAGGGTAGTCAGAGGTTTATGTGTAATTAATATGGCAGCAAAATGATGGCTTTCAAAAGGTTGATAGGTGGGGAAAAGGTAATATAATTGTATGTTAACATGGCAGTAAAATTATTGGCTGTATAACTAACCAAAATATCCATAAAACTGAATTTTTCAATGTTGGATATTTGTACACCCATATTTTTAAAATATTACTGGGACTGTAAAAAATTCTACCTGGCATATAAATAGGAGACTACTTCCATTCCATGCCTAGAATCATAAAAATTTTCTCAGCCTATTCAGTAGTCAGCCAAACTTAACCAAAATCAAAAAGGCAAAAAATGTTTGCTTCATTTTAAAGAAAATAGAACAAAAAAAAAAACCTGTAGGTTACGGAAGATTTGTAATTAAAAGGGTATGGGCTGGAATCCTGGCCTGACTACTTGGGCAGATTGGCTTAATCTAACCCTGAGCAGATTACTTTATCTTCTTGAGTCTCAGTTTCCTCATTTCTAAACTGAGGGAATCTGACTGGATATTCTCTCAGGTTCCTTCCAGCTTTAAATCCTACACTCTATCCTCAGAAAACACGGAGCTGGATAGGACTTCCTCTTTCTTAATCAGTTCTGATTGCCACCTATAGTAAACAATGCAAAGAAGAGCAGGCAGGACCTGTGAGTCCTTGGATAAGCCTATAGCTTGTTCCTTAACTGATTTAACCTGCCAACCAAGTTTAGCATTTTACAAATAGAAATTGAGCTCAACAAGAAACAGACATGTCTTAAGGGCATATTATGGACAAAGCACTGTTGGAATGAGACTTTAAAAAGAGTAAACTCTTTTTGCTGTCTTTGAGGGGTTTACAATTTGACAGGGAAGATTAGAACTGTTGATATGTAACTATAATACATAAGAGAGATACAAAGTACCATGAGATTTCTGAAGAAGGAAAAATTATGTTCAACTGGGTATGAGATATAAGGGAGACTGTGCCTCTCAAAGAGATGACACTGGACTTAATGTCTCAAAGAATTTCATGAGGAAGATAAAGGAACATGAGAAAGAAAGCATCTGAAAAAAACAAACAAACAAATCTACGCAAAGATGTAATTCAATGACATTTGGGTAAGAAGCATCATCAGGAATGTTAACTGGAAACACAGAGATGCGGGCATACCAACAGCCAACTTGGACAGTGGACAACATTTAGCCAAAAATGTACATTTAAACAATAAATGTGCATGTACATTACTATGGATCCTGTCAGGAGTTATATGTTACATTTCTTGAGAGGTAAGATAATCTTCAAATACAGCCCAAGTAGGAATATAGTGTGATTTTTATGAGCTTCTTTGATAGTTTGTCCATTATCTCAGTTGGTCATTGTTATTTTGCATTTTCTTATGCATCTCTCCCAGCATTAAGAACAGTGCTTCACCCAGTAAGTGTTCAATAAATGCTTGTTAACTAACCATTGTAATGGAAATCCCAGTAATAACAAGAAGATTTCCAACTCTGACCAGGGGTCCATTTATTTTGAACAATAGCCAATACAATAGCATTTTAGTACAATAAAGAGAATCTAGACATCTCATTGATGTTCATTGTCAAGGGTTTTGACCTAAATAAAGAATGGGAAGGGAATGGTGAGGACAGAAAAGGGACAGAAAAAAAGTTGGATGTTATTAATGGCAGTTATAGGAGTTGTTAAATGGAGAAAACTACTAATAGATAATTTTGCTGATAGACAACCCAATGTTACTCAGATATAAATGTTACTTACCAGTTTTAAAGGGTTTCCAAGAGCAAGCAGTACTCTGAAGCAGTACTGTGATGGAGGGAGATTGGACTAAAGATGGACTAAATGTTAAGAGGAGGGGGGACCACTGAGGCAACTGACTCCATGTGAGGATTCACATATTAAGCAATGATGAAGTAATACAGGACAGCATTGCTGATAGCTGTGGCCAGTTTCAAATTAAAGATGGTTTCTAGCTATCCTAGTGACAATAAATTGTGTCAACCAAATGCATTTCTGCTACATGTCTCACACAACCTTTGTGCCTGGAATTTCCATCTGAGTGCTGGAGTAGCCAAAAGAAATGTTTGTGGTCAATTCAGTGGTGCAAAGTTTGTTATTCAGTGCCCCATTAAAGCAAACAAAGCTTCACTTTAGGGTGCAGTTCCAGGCCCATCCCCAGTCCCATCTCTCCCATAAATCCTTCCCAGCCCACTTCAGCCACAATGATCCCTCTCTCCCTACCTCTGAACTCATACCATTTATTGTCTACATCACTAATGTGAACATTAATCAAGACCTTTGCCATTTCGTGTATTATTGTCCTTTATTTAGCTCTTTGTGTACTTATGAAATCATGATCTTACCAGAATCCTGACCATAAGCACCTTCAGGAGAGATCTCATCTTATTATTCTCATTGAAACGCTCTTCCCCAATAGTGGAACCTCAATAAATACTTATCTGCTTTACATCAAATTAAATTAAAGGGCATTACCATAACTGAGAGGTAAAATGTACTCTGCAAACACAATATGCTATGGAATTATAATGAACTTTAGTATTCTGAAATTTAGCACAGAAAGAAAGCCTTTGTGTAGTATATAAAGAAGATGCCCCACTGGCACCAGAGTTTTAATATAATCTCTGTGGTAGCTTTTTTGATTCTAGAATTATACTGCTGTCATGTGTAAAAAAAACAATCTTTCCATAGGGTGAGATAAACTGATTGTTCAGTCTGTACATAGAGCGCTGGGGATGGGGGTGGGGGGTGTTATCAGGAGGGATTTTGTGTATGTTGTGTTGGGGGAGGGAGGTGGCATTAAAAATGAAAGAGCATTATCAAAATAAGGAAAACAATGTTCATAGTAAGAATTTGGGAAATATACAAAACAAGTGAAGAGTAAAATTTCACTCAGCAACAATGATCATAAGTGTATACATTGCTAGAACTCATTAAGAAATTCCAAGAAGGCGAGGTGAAAAAGATAGCACTGGACTTAAAGACAGTCCTAGCTCAGATACTGGCTATGTGACTTTGGAAAAGTTTCTTCCCTTCCCCGGGCCTAAAGTTCCTCATTTATACATAGGTCATAATAATTTTTATATAATTATATAGGATTGTTGCAAGGAAAGCATTTTATAAAAACTGGAGAGCATTACAGAAACGTATAATAATAATAATAATAACAACAACAACAACAACATTATTATTACTTTAAAATCCCATGCAGAGTGGAACTCATAAATGGTTTCAAAGTCTATCATTTATTCAAGCAAATTACCTATTGCAATGCTTCCTCCTTAAGAATGTAAGATAGGGGGGCGGCTAGGTGGCACAGTGAGTAGCGCACCGGCCCTGGAGTCAGGAGGACCTGAGTTCAATTCCGGCTTCAGACACTTGATACACTAACTAGCCATGTGACTTTGGGCAAGTCACTTAACCCCAACTGCCCTCCAAAAAAAAAAAAAAAAAGAATGTAAGATAGGAGTCACAGATATATGAGTTTCTTCTCTGTAACAAAAGAGGGAAGTTATCAGGGTTCTTCTAAATATTAAAGGGTTTGGACTCTTTCCACCACAACCACCCTCCAAAACGAAAACTACCAAAATTTCACAACGCTGAAAATGTTTTAAGATACAAAATGTCATAAAAAAAATAACAGAAAACAATGGAATTCATCAATTAAAAAAAAGTTTGACTGAATTAGATCTCCTTTAAGAAATTTCAAGTACTAAGTTAGAAGACAGAATATCCCGCATTTTTCTATTTTGGGGGGATTATCCTTAAGAAACACAAGGACCACAAACTATGTGTGGACCACAGAGGAAGTAAGTTTTGAAAAATATATTTTCTACTTGTGTCTTTTATGCATCTAAAATCTGAAAGGTACTACTTATGTGTATAATGGGCTACTGTTACTAGGTTTAAATCCAAATGATATAATTGAAAGAATGAAAATCAATGAAAATGTCAACAGAGCCACAGCTAGCCAACAAGGCCCTTTGGCAAATGTTAGCATAAATGTTTTTATAACCCATGTTTGATAGATAGCGACCCTGTTCACATGCTATGGCTGTCCATGTCATTCAAACACCTAATTACTTAAGCAATGAAAAAAGTTTCCTCAAGTCAACAGTTTGGAATAGAAATTCCCACCCTGGAACTATCCAAAAGCATTACAAGTATCTCTCTATCTCTATGAACAGTGGAGGAAAGTGGGAAAGGGAGGGAAGGAGAACTCAATGGCTGCCTTCGGAGCATCTGTTCCAGCAACCCAGTTGTCTACCTTTTCCTGGATCGGTTCAACTCCATCTGGTACATGAAGCAAAGTATGTCCCCAAGGTGCTGTGTCCACCTGTCACTGACAGTTGGGCTCATGCCACTGGGAACAAGAGCACAAACATTTTGGCACATGCCTGTGGCTCATTTCTTTAGCCTAGCGGCTGGGTAGGACCTGAGATGAAGAGACCAAGAAACAGCAACAAAAAAATGCATTGGGCTCCTGCTATCAGCGCTTGCCAATACCAATCACCGGTGAAAGAAACCAGACCACACCTAGAAGAGTCGTCTGCCAGGGGTGTGCCACAAGGGCTGGCTGGACCCGAACAATGAAGCGTGCCAAGTTCTGGCTCTCTGGGCATGCCAGCACCTGGCAACCATTCCTGGAAGCTAGACATCCCAAGTCAGACATATTTCTGTGCATACCTTCTCTCTCCCCCAGGCTAGTAACATGTGGCTAATGGATAGTCTGCTGAACTAGTTTTTGGGCCATGGAGAGATGAGGGGAGCCTACACATGTTCATACATGATTATTATTTTTTATATGAGGTGCAACTCTAAAGAAAGGTTATTATTTGAAATAAACATACCAGGACTTATAAAGAAAAATATGCATTATCTCTTCCAGGAATTCACCTAGAGAAGTTATATATCTGTGTTTTCACTGATACTAACAGGGCTTAAGGCTTTTCTGAAAATGTCTTTTGAAACTTTCTTTAGAGTCTGAGGCATCTACTTTCAAAAACTCTGAAGGGGACTGACTACCTTTGTCAAGCGGACTCCCCAAAAGCCCCATCCAGGCCTCAGTCTCAGAGAGTCCCATTCCTGGGGGTTGTCTCAAACCCTAAGCTCATCAAAGGCCCTCTTCCATGTACATCCTTA
Organism: Pseudocheirus occidentalis; assembly: GCA_028646575.1. Lineage (NCBI taxonomy): Eukaryota > Metazoa > Chordata > Mammalia > Diprotodontia > Pseudocheiridae > Pseudocheirus > Pseudocheirus occidentalis. The sequence continues at coordinate 309,268,195 of CM053594.1, forward strand.
AATGTGACAGAAAGGAATTGTATTCAATTATCATTTTCTGTTTAGTGATCTCACAGAGAGCTTTCTGGTATGTAATACACATATACGTCATTTATGGAAGCTAGGTAGCTCAGAGGATAGAGCGCTAGGCATGGAGTTAAGGAAAACTTGATTTCAAATTCAGCCTCAAACACTTACCACCTGCATGACCCTGGGTAAGTCACTTAATATCAATTTGTTTTAATTCACTGTAGAAAAAATGGTAAACAACTCCAATATATTTGAAAACAAAAACACCTCCTGAACAGTGTGGTACACAGAGTCACAAAGAGCCAGACATAACTGAAGACTGAACAACAGTGTCATTTAGTTTCTGAAAGATATAGTGCTTGCAGTAACTTCTTTTAAAAGACAGCCTCTGGCCTTTGAAAAGAATAAATTTCTCTCACTATAATGATTTGATTTGCAACATATGACAAAAAAGAGATAAAAAAAAACCTCTTCTAACTTTGAGAACTGCCTGAACTTCAAAGGGGTAAGACTTGTGGGTAATTTCATTCAATAGATGAAATAATCAGTGAGAAGAATTGCGAGGCTGATTTGCAAGAAGAAACTGACTACTGGTCAGAGAAATTCTTTTGTTCTTTAAAATCTCATTGATGATTACAAACACTTATTAACACCATTGTACCAAAAAAGGATGAAGGTACAGAGAAAGAATAATCAACAAACATAAAATTATCATTTAAATTTGGAATTTAAAGAATCTAGAAAACATTGCTAAGAATCATTAAGTCTTGAACAAGGAATTAAAGACCGTTTGAGCACAGGTGGCATTTTTATCACACTCCCAAATGAAAAGCAAAAAATATAGCAAAGAAGGATTTGGGAAGTGAATAACTGGTTATATGAAGGGTACCCTAGCTTAAAATTTAGAAATGATAAAGCACCTATCCAAGGATGAAATATGTCTAACATAGTAAAACTATACTGGCTTAGAGAAGGGCTTCTTAAATTGGGGAACAAGGGCTCCTAAAACTTCTGTAACTAGACTTCAGGGGGTCCATATGCTTAGACAAGGGAAAAATTATATCTCTATTTTTATTGAGCTCCAAATGAAATGTGGTGTTTACTTCCATTATTTAAAAATATTCTGAGAAAAGGTTCACAGACATCACTAGACTGCCAATAGGAGACACGGCATAAGAAATCGTAAGAACCCCTGGTCTGGAGCTTGTAAATCTAATGAAAGAGGCTATGAACTCTAAAGGTGAGAGAAAAGAGACAATTACCTGAGTATATCCAGCAAGACGGAAATAACATAAAATAATCAAAATGGAGAAAAAAGAATAGGAGCAAAGATATTCAAATAGAGATGAAGACACCATTCAAGAAAGGAAACAGCAATAGAGCCCATGGTCTACAACATCTACATAAAATGACACAAAGTATGGATAACAAGTATGGTGAATAAGACATCCTAATGAAAGGTGGAAAAGCAGACTCTGCTGGTAACAGTAACACTTAGTAAGTCAGGTCCTATGACTGGACTAGGGGAATTACACAAAATGAACGGTCCTGTAAAAAAGATGGTAGTGTGAGAAAAAGAGCAGGATTATATCCTAAGAAGATGTATTCATCCCAAGCTGCCTGAAAGCTATTTTCATCCTTTAATAGGTGATATATCCACCGGGAAGAGTTTCTGCTCTGGACTTGATTTTCACAAGCAATAAAAGTGGATTGCTGAAAGTGGAAATGATGGGTGACGGTGATCACTCTATTTTAGAATTGCTGACAGACCCAAAGAGGAAAGCTAAGCATTATCTAACATGCCCCCTAGATATGGGGAGAGAACATTTCAAAAGCTTTTGAGAAGGGACAGCTATGTTCCCTACGGACCACATTTCTACAGGGTTAAGTCAGCACTGAAGGGATGGAAAGCTCTAAAAATGAACTGTTCAAAACATAATGACTCTTTTAAGGGGGAAAAGGAAAAGTTATCTGGAAAGACATGAGGATTCACAAGAAATCTGTTGACCAATTGAGATGTCTAAAAGATATGTACAGAATGGATAGACACAAAAAACATGGAATGGTCCTATGAAATAATTTCAGGGACAGAAAATCTCTGAATCAGCCGAGGCAGAGATGAAATGAAAGCAGAAAACAACAAAAGAAATGTTTAAGCTATATAAAGATAAGCAGGGTAATCAAAGAAGGATTGGGACTGTAGTCATTTAGAGTGAATGGAACAAAAATGAGTGACAGTGAAAAAGCCAAATACTGCTCAACTTGAGTTTCAGAATGGAAAGGTTAAAAAAAATGACAGAGAGAATTGAGGTCTGAAATAAACATGGAGACAGCAAAAAAGAATGAAGTCAAAGTCACTAGCCTACAGTTTACAGACTTATTTTGGACAACTAGATTTTAGCTGACCACATCAATTCAAGTCATCATATTTACCCGGTATATCACAACTGAACCACTGTCAGTGATCTTTGAAAGATCACACAGAGGGGCACCTAGGTGGCTCCCTGGGCTTGGTGTCAGGAAGACCCGAGTTCAAATCCGGCCTCAGACACTTACTAGATATGTGACCCTAGACAAGTTACTTACCCCTTCTTGTCTCCAAAAAAACGACAACAAAAAAAGACCACAGAGAAATGGAGAGCTGCCAGTGGAATGTGGTACAGTGAATAGAAAACCAACTTCAAAACCAGGTAGACTTGGGTTCAAATTCCATCTCTGACATATTCTGGCTGTGTGACCCTAAGCCATGTCATAGAGCTTTTCAATACTCTAGGCAACACTGTGACTACAAATTGCAGAGAGGGTGCTAACCATTACAAATAAGAGAAGTTCCTCAGTTAGAGCTCTTCACACCAATGAAATCACAGGTCTAACCACTATGGATCTTTGGGGGTGGCTGGGTGGTCAAATGGTTAGAGCGCTGTAAAATCCCCCTCTCCCCTCAGCTCTGTTTTTAATCAGTCAAGAAGATACTGCCTCACCAGGGAGTTGACTCTGGTGAATTTACTTCTCTGGGCTTCAGTTTCTTAATTGGTAAAAATAAGGATTTGACATTATTAAAGGGCCCTTACAGTTCTCAATCTAAGATACTATGATCCTGTGAGTCTGAGGCCCGGAGGTCCTCCAAAGGAACAAGGAGAAAGACCTTGCTAAAAAGAAGTAAGTTCCTTTATCCTCCCTCTGAGGAGTAATGACATGATTGATCCACAGAGGAGACAGATTATCCCCTATGGAAGAGAGTAAAAGTACTGGTGGCCACCAAGAGAAAGGCCTATTACCTTCCAGGTTATTGATCTGGCAAGTGAATTGCCTAGTTTGTCAAACGTGGTGAGGACCGCTCGCTTCTGGTGACAAACCAAAGATATTTACCAGTTGCCGGGACCAAGGGCCATTGTTCTTTTAACCTCCCAGGGCCAAAGTGAATACCTTCTTCCTAGACATCTTAGTGACGATGGCGACTGGCTGGATATACTGCAGAGGCGATCCTGTGCACAGGTCATATACCACATTGCCTCTGAGGTAGTGTTCAAAGCTGGTTTCTGTGAGGAACTCTGAGTTTAGAAATTGGAAATATGCTCTGCGCCCTCTTCCCAAGTCATGGTTGTTTTTACCCAGCTCTACTAGAAAAAAGTGATGGGGCCAGCACAGGTAAGGAGACTAAAAATACTGGGTTAAAAATTCTGTTCTTGAGGCAGCAAGGTGGCACAGTGAATACAGCATCAGCCCTGGAGTCTGAATGACCTGAATTCAAATCCAGTCCCAGACACTTAACACAAAAAACTAGCTGTGTGACCTTGGGCAAGTCACTTAACCCGAACTGCCCTACCTTCTACCCTCCAAAAAGCAAAAAACAGCAACAACAACAACAACAACAACAACAAATTCTGTTCTCCTCCTCCTCTCATTTGTTTTTATTTTGCAACATGGCTAACTTGGAAAACATGTTTTGCATGACTTCGTATGCATGTTGTTGTTCGGTTGTTTCAGTCATGCCCTTTCTTCATGACCTCAGCTGGGATATTTATGGCAAAGATACTGGAGTGGCTGCCATTTCCCTCTCCAGCTCTTACCCACCGCGCCACTGTAGCTACCACATGTATATGGATATCCTATTGCTTACCTTCACAAGGCGGAAAGAGGCAGGGAGAGGAACGGTGAGTAGGAAGAAGAGAATTTTGTACTCAAAATTAAAAAAAAAAATGTTTTAAAATATTTTCACATAAGTGGGAAATATTTAACAAAATAAAATATAGTTAAAAAAAACAGTGCCAATTAAATATCCTTTGGAGTTTAAAGGCTCCTACTTTAAAATGGAAAATAATTAAAATTAAGCATTGTTGGGGCCGCTAGGTGGTGCAGTGAATAGAGCACTGACCCTGGAGTCAGGAGGACCTGAGTTCAAATCCTGTCTCAGACACTGAACACCTACTAGCTGTGTGACTTTGGGCAAGTCACTTAACCCCAACTGCCCTGCCTTCCCTCCTCCAAAAAGCAAAAAATATACAAATAATAAAAGTTAAGCATTGTTCACACCTTTGTGTGAATTATTTTAACCAAAGGCATAGCTGTTAGAGCCCTGGACTTGGAATCAGACCTGAGTTCACATCCTGCTTCAAACAATATACTAAAACTAGCTCAATGACCCTTGGCAAGTCACACACTCAAACTCAGTTTCCTCTTCTGAAAAAAAAAAAAAGGGATGATAATAACAAACAGGGTTCTTATGAGGATCCAGAGCTAAAATATGTAAAATGCTTTGCAAACCTCAAGGTGCTACATAAATGTTAAGCTATTATTATTGATCATTACTACCACTACTTCAATTCACAACAAGTACAGGCATAACTCAAAGACAGTGTGGGTTTGGTTCCAGAGGCTGGCAAAAAAGTAAATATGACAATATAGAGAATCATACAAATTTTTTTGTTTCTTAGTACATAGAAAATTATTTACACTAACTATACTGTAGTCTATTAAGTGTGTAGTAGTATTATGTATGCAAAAAGCCAATGTATATAGCCTTAATTAAAAATACTTTATTGCTAAAAATGCTAATCAACATATAGGCCTTCAGCAAGTCGTGATCTTTTGGCTGGTGAAGAGTCTTGCCCTCCGTGTTGTGTCTGCTGATTAATTAGGGTGGTTGGTGGTTACTGAAGTCTGGAGTAACTGTGGCAACTTCTTAAAATAAGACCACAATGAAATGTGCCAAACTACTCTTACTTAAACACTTAAGAGACCACTGCAGGGCTATGAATTGGCCTAATTTCAATATTATTGTCTCTCAGGGAATAAGAGAGCCTGAGGAGAGGGATTGAGAGACTTGGAAAAGCTAGTCCATGGAGCAGTCAGATCACATATGGCATTTATCAGTTAAGATCACCAACATAAATGGGAGTCATTGGTGGCACCCTCAAATTATAATAGCAACATCTAAGATCATTGATCACCACAAAAAGTATTACAACAATAATGAAAAAGTCTGAAATATTGCAATAATTACAAAAATGTTACAGAGAGACACAATGTAAGCACATGATGTAAAAAAAAAAGCACTAATAAACTTGTTTGATTCTGGGCTGACTCAAACTTTCAATTTGTAAAAAAAAAAAAAGAATATTTGTGAGGTGCAATAAAATGAGGGGATGCCTCATTTTATTGCTGGAGTGTGTGAGAGATGATTAGAACTGAGGGGCAGGAAGGTAATGTTTGCATCTAATATCTGGTTATGATAGAAAAATGTGGATAGTCAGAGGACAGCATGAAGGCATTGGTTACATTGTGCAGAGGGAACAGAAGAAGGTTTAGAAAGAGAGGTGTGAAGGTCAGAGAAAGTCCGCCTGCACTACTGCTGCTGTATCTGGGATGTTGTCAAATCATTAACTCAATCACTTAAATACTAAAGAAATACTGTATTTGAGAAATCAACTGTCTGCAAGGAAATTTAAAAAAAATTATCATATCAGGACTTCTAAGACTGCAAGCCAAAATTTTCTATATTAGTCTAGTCTCCCTTCTTCTCATGGACTGTTCAGTCCAGTCTTCCCCATTCCTATTCAGGTTTTGTCATCTAATCCCCATTTGTGCTAGGAAGGAGAAAAAAAAGGTTGACACATTGATCCACCACCTCCTCCTTCTTCCTTTCTATTAGAAGTACAATATCAAAAGGATTTCTTTCTTTGTGAGAAATTCAGGATATATTCTTTATCAATGTTGAGTATGCTATAAATACAGCTATGAGATATGAATTCCTAACTGCCAACACAAGCAAAGACATTTTTTTTAACTTGGTCCAAACTAAAGAGTTATACCCAGGTTTCTGTCTATGAAACAATTAGTGAAACAGATGAAAGACATTTCAAATGATTACCCAAGAGACTTCGTTGTTCTGGATATTCAGTGAATGTCTGCCACATAAGGCGAGGAGATATATTTTTTGACATTTACCACCTGCCTTCGTAAATGTCACACTAGTTAATCTTGAGATTCACCAAATTTCTGACTTTTACCACAACTGGCCTTATATGCTTTTGATTTAGATCTCCTAGCAAATTGCCATGTTTCCCTAGTTTATTAAAGGATTCTTCCTTTTCTTGAAGTTTCTTAAAGCAGAGGAAAAACTCTGCTCTGTTGCCCCCCAACTTCCCAGTAATTCCCAAATCAAATTTGAATCCAACTATTAAAGATTTTATTCCTTAGAGAAAATATGGTAATTCCCAAATAAAATTTAATTTAGTCCCAAAATTTAATTAACTGATATATGTACTGCATGAACCTGAACACAAAAGGTAATTAAATTTAATTCAAGAGCCACCTCCTACACTTCCTAATTCTAACAGTTAGCACTTTACCAAAACCCCAAAATTATGCTGTGTTTACTTAAGTGTATATGTATGGTTTCCTCCCAGTAAAAATTTATGCTGAAACTCCTCGAAGGTAAGGTTGCGCTTCTTTTGGTCTTTTTATCCACAGAAACTAGAAGTCTGAATCCTAATAACTTAATAAATGCTTGTTGAATTGACAAATTCAATTCAATATAAAATTTATTAAGCAAAACAAAGAACAGACTAGGGCATTTCACTTCTCTCCCCCACTCACCATACTTTGACAAAAGTATATTTCCTTATGGTAGTTTTAGGAACTGACACTACTATCTCTCTAAGGCTACTAGTATTGAGATCTCAAAAAATTTCTGAAGTATTAATAATTCTTCCCTACAGAATCTTTCAGGCTCATTTTATTCACCAAGAAAAATGAAGTCACACACTTCTTTGATGAAAACAAAAATCATTTTCTAAAACTACCAACTTGGCAGGTCATTAGTCACCTTCAGCATGAATAGTTATAACTGTCTCTGAAGCAGAAACTCTAAGGCGACTGACTAGAGAGACCCTACTCAAGGCAACAGTGCTGCTGCTCTGTGGTTAATGACTTAAAATCAGGGGTCAGCAACCTTTTTATCCTAGAGTGCCAAAAAAATTTTTCTAACCTCTTCAACCCTTCAGTGAGCCATCATCATCTCTCTGGGCAGGGGGGAAAGGGTCTTAGGGACACAAGGAAGCTACTCAGCCTACCCTCCCCATCCCACTCTCATTCCCCATCCCTCTCTTCCTTTGCCTGCTACCTGGGTGGTAGTAGTGGACATTGTTGGGCAGGTAGGGGGAGGGGAGGGAGAGAAAGGAAGCGAGTTCAAAGGAGTAAGTGGAGGAGCTGAGGAAACTATTCAGTAAACCCAGGATGCCTTTCCCTTAAAGGTTGGCTGCATGCTTCTCTCAAGAGCAAAGGGAGGTCTGTATTCACAATAGTTACAGTTCATTTCAAGACTGGATATTGAGAACGAGAGAGGGTAGAGGTGATAAGGCTAGGGAAACTTAAATAAGAACTAGGTTCTCAACAGAAATTATTTTAGGAATCAATAAAACTTGTTTTGTATTGCTTCTTAAGGTAGGTCTAATCAATTTATATGGTGACTAAATCTAACCTCAAACTAGCTACACATGTTTCCCAAATATTTAAACACAATAAAAATAAACATACTCAGTTTGGTTCCATCCATACACCAAGGACACTTACAAATGACTCCCAAATGGGTCTATCTGCAAAACCAGCAGATAAAACCTATCTGAACAAAGAGAAAAAGATAGCTGCTTCATTTATGGCCCATGGGGACAAATCAGTTACTGTGATTCTTAAAAATCACATAAATAAAAGCATATTAAGACCTGAAATAAGTATTTTATTAATTCCACTGTTGGAAGTTAGTTCATTAAGTCGGTTCATTAATTAATCTGATTATTTTGGAACCAAACTAAAAGTGGTGGCTATTTTTAAAAGTGAACTTTATTGTTTTGAAAGGCCTAACTTCTCAGGACATGGCTAAGTGCCATTTGCCAATTTTCCAAGAGCTAAGTCTTATTTGCAAATAGAGTAGTCCCTACACATAATTGGTTTTATTGCTTATATTAACCACTTTAATAAGTCCTAGATTTGGGCTTGAACACAAGATTTTGTACTATCCTTAAAATGTCACCTGAATGAAGTGAGAAAAGGTCATACTAATTAAAGCAATCATGCCCAATGCCCAGGGTCCTAACAATATGAAAATTATACATGGGAACGCCTTATCTCATGGAAGTCTGTGTTCAATGACCATTTTGTGATTTGAGCAGTGGCCCTAAAGTAAATATTCTCTGCCACCATAAACAACTCCAAATTCTTCTTAATACTAAGATTACTGATGTTATTACATTCATCTCCTTTTATAAACAAGTTATAGATTTTTTAACATACTTAATGACTTTTGAAAAGGAGTGAAAAGCTAGCAACAGGGGCAGCTAGGTGGCTCAGTGAATAGAGCACAGGCCTGGAGTCAGGAGGACCTGAGTTCAAATCCAGCCTCAGATACTTAACATTTACTAGCCCTGTGACCTTAGGCAAGTCACTTAGCCCCAACTGCTCTGCCCTCCCCCCTCCAAAAAGAAAAGAAAAATAAATAAAAAGTTTATTTAAATTAAAAAGAAAAGTTAGCAATATACTATTATGATATTCCTTAATCTCAATGAAAGGTGACTTTGAATATCTAGTCTTACAGAAATGATGGTCAAATAAGTACAGTAGTATGACTACCAATATTTTGTAAATTAAGAAAAACGCAATGGCCATGTATATAATCATGCCCATCTTGAGAAAATATGCAAGAGGATCACTTGTATATAGGACCTAAATTAAGCAACATTTTATAGAAAATTGGGTATCATCTCTTGTGGAAAAACAGAAAAAATATGGGGTGAGCAACCTCTCTCACTTTATAATGTTAAGGAGAAGCTATAATATGAACTACAGGGTAGAATTTGGGGAGAAACTAAAACCATACTTGAGTGTAGGAATTTGTGTCTTCACTCTTAGAAATCTATAAGGCACACAACACTGCAAAAACAAAAGCAAAAAACAACTCACCAATCTATGCCTGCTGTACTCATGTCAGCCTGAAGATGCATATTGTTACACATGATATGAATGGACAATTCCATACATTTAATGCATTTCAAAATGAGAAGCACGGGCACATCATTAAGGGGTGCACACAGTGCATAAAGGATGCGCTATGACCTTGTTAGTGTTTGGCCTCTCTTTCACACCGAAGCTCATTGTAAAACACTCAACCATGAAAATATGTCTAAAAGTTACAGGACTTTTTTTTCTTTCTATTAACGATTATATACTTATTTCATATTTTTATCTTGAAGATGGAAGGAAAGTCAGGTTTTATTGCATGTGCAGTAATTCAAACAAAAATTACGCCCAACTTTTGAATTAATAGCTTTCAGGGACCTGAAAGCTTTCAAATACTGGGATCTTCAACTTTGCAATTTAATGACAGCCCTGCTGTTGGCCTTTCCTGACCTGTTGTGAAGTAAATCAGGCAAACTAATGTGGGCTAACAAGTCTTTTTCACACTGTTCGATCACCCTGCATCTCTTTTTCTCCACAGACACAGCCTCTCTCCCACTCTCTGTCTAGCCATCCTCCCTCAAAGCAAACAGAATGGTCACTGTAACCCTGCATTACTGCTCATTAGATCACAGGTTAGTCAAGTGGAACTGCCCAGAGTTCCCAAAGGAGAGCTATACTTCAAAACTCTGTCCATGTCAAATGAAGAAAAAAAAACCCTGAGCGTGGGGTCACCCAGATCAATGATCAAAAGAAACTGAGAATAGTGGAGGAGAAAAAAAAAAATCACACACTCGTTTTTGTTAAAAAACACACACAGATACAGACTTCTGATTTATTATATGGAATACAAAGGTGCTATGCATTTTTCTTCTACTAATGCATGGGTTTCGGTTTTTTTTAATTAAGCAATTTGGTTTGATCAGATGTTTTGGGGTATTAAATACTGGATTGCGACTAATTCCTAAAACTCACATGAAGAAAATATACCCTGGGAAATCTAATCTTGAAGAGGACTCTCTGTCTCTATAAAACATTCAGAAAGAAGTACAACAATAATGCAAAGTAATCCACCTTTCATTCTCAAAGAGATTTTCTTTAAATCTGAAAATAAGAATTATGGTTACACAGAATGCTCTGAGATAATTCCAGTGACTGACTGGGCCTTCAGAAAAAGAAAACAGCAAGACTGTCAATCATGTCATGAGAATCCATCCTAGTGACATGTTAAAAAAGCAATTCTCAGAATCCGTAAGAGCAATGAAGGCAGCAGGTAGTGGTGGTACCCTTTTTTCAATCCATGCCTCATTCTTTTGGAATTGGAAAGACAGATCTTGTTTGTAAAATAGTAAAACAAATAAAGTGGTTCAGTTAATAGCTAAAGAAAACTTTGAAACCTACATATTAGTGTGGAAATGTTTAGAAATCAATGTGGAAAAAACCCCACAATCTACCCAGAATATCAAACATGGTCCAGTTTGCCCAAAGGAAAATAAATAATTTAATGGGATTTTCCATAGCTTTTGGGGGAAACAGGTGCATATATTTTATGAGCTATTAATTTGCTTATAATTAAATATAACAAAAATTGAAAGTTATAGGAAGTATCTATTCCTCTCTCTGATTATTAATGAATACCGAATTGCTTGTGTGCTCTCTTTGTCTTTTCTCCCTTCCCCTTCCTCCAAAACAAAAACAAACAAAAAACCAAGCTCGCTTAATACCTTCAAAGAAAAATTTTTTTCATTATACAGACAAAAAACTTTTATCTTCTCCAGTGACTTGGTTTTCAAGTAGTAGTAACTGAAACTCCCATGGGAGTTTCTACAATTGTTGGCAGAACATTCATTCACTTCCACCCCACCCCAAAGTCCAATCATCTATTGAGAGAGGCTTCAGAATCACTCATCTGGAGGTCTTATAGATCCTGTAGCCACCAAGGCAAGAGTCCCCAAGTCTTAATTAAAGACTTCATTACTGAAATAAGAAGGCAAAGAAACATCAGAAAACTGGTGAGCTTTATCCAGTCAAAAGAGGAGGCATCTGACAGCTTCTCTCTAGTGTGGGGATTTGAGGTGGCAACTCTAGGAGCTCTAGGATTTTAAAGGACAATTCCCACCAAATGGTATTTGGATTGGAGAGGCCAGTCAGATTCTGATTTTTGAAGGCACTTCTGAGTTTCTGGGAGAGCCCAGTCAGATTCTGATTTTTGAAGGCACTTCTGAATTTCTGGACTTCCCATGGTCTCCAATAAGCAAGGAATGAGTTCCAAAGGGAAAGGGGAATGCAGAAAGGGACCTGGCCTGGAAGCCAGGGGGATAAGATTACAAAGGCTCAGGGACTCCATATGCACCAGTGGGATCAGGAGCTCCTGTGAAGCCTTCCATGACTCTGAGAACACTCATGTGTTTATAGGTGATTTGTACCCATGTCAAGTATCTGTAGGTTAGATTTTGCTTATATTTTTAAACTTATATTTAAAAATAAGGTTAGTTTCAGTTCACTTCAAATTTAGGACTTCAAAGCTGATAGCAATAATTCTGGCCTCTAGTACAATAGATTCTTTATTTGCTCTATACATTTGCCAGTCTAATACACCACACCCCTCCCCACTCCAAATTAGTATTTCTCTTTGCTTCAATGAACATCAATACACAACTACCAAGATTATCTTGAGTAAATCAATTTTTCCTGCACAATATCAAAGTGCATCTCTACTCCACATGACTCATACATCATCTATTTCAAACTATCCAGCAAAGAGCAATCATACTGCAATGACAACTCCCTTAAAGAGTCAACTACTAGAAAAATTTCCTTATAACAATTACTTTGTAGCTAATGAAACTCTACAGCACAGTTCAAAATCATATAAGATAATGCTATTCATCAACAAATCTATATACCAGAGGACCTGCTGTTGGATACAACACTGCCAATGATGCAGGGTGCACTTATTGATCAAATTATTACTTGTTTTACAAATTAGGTGATAGAAGATCAGCTTTCTGAAGTGGGCAGTCTGTTTTCAGGAAGCCTTTCACTAAGGCCCGGGTCACTGCCAGCCTTCATTCTGCCCAGTTTTTATTGTACCCCACTAGGACAGCCATCAACACTTGCCCAGCATTCCACACTGTAGAGTTTTTCACACACCCCCAATTATAATTTATCTGTTCCTTTGTTTACCTTCTCTGGACACTACCAGCAGATTAAACTAGAGAGATTAATTAAGATATACTACTCAAGACTGATAATGGCATAAACTGCCATTATTTTATTATTCTATCACATTTTCAACAAGGGGCTTCAAAATTTCAGGCAATGAGGCAAGCTGGCAAGGGAAAAAAAATTTTTTTTTCTAAAGGCTGGGTGTGTTTTCAATCTCCTAACTCCTTTGAAAAACAAACAGTAATTCAACAAACTGTGTACCAGTGACAGGGCTGGATCCCAAAGGAAAGTTCTCCGGCATATAGAAACTTGCCAGTTTGGACATACATGAAAATCATAACAACATGGAACAAGTTTTACTGATACCTTTTACAAAATCATGAATAGATGACATATCTCTGGTGTTGTATAGTGGAACTTAGTTAAGAGACATATGGTAACCCTGTTAGTTTGGGGCTTGATACTTAAATATACAGGGACAATACACATTTTAATTTACTAAGCTTTTCTTTATTGGATAGATAAGATTATAATTTTTTCCTTGGAAACTGATAAGAACATGATAGATATGTGTTGGACTGGATGGTTCTCTCAAACTCTATCACATGACTCCATCTGCTAGATAACTTTACAAAGATGTCCCACAAGCATCTCAAATTCAACATGTCCCCAAAAGAACTCACATTCCTCACTTGGAAATTCTCTCTTCCTCCAAATTTTCTTATTTCTATTTCAAATAACAACATTTGCTCAATCATGTAGTTTTAGTAAACCTGGTGTCAAATTTTGCTCTCTCCTTTACCTCAACTCTCTGCCCCACCCTTCCAAACAATTAACAAATTCTACTAATTTACCTCCACATCTCTTAAAATGCACCCCTTCTGTCCATTCACATAATCACTGCTCCAATTTAGATGCTCTTCACTTCTTCCTTGTGTTCTGTTCTAATTGGTCTCTCTACTTCCAGTTCCTTCCTTCTCTACAGAGCTGCTAAAAATAACCTTCCTAAAAATAAAAAAAAATCATACATTTCATACAGCTTTTCAACCTTACCTCACATTACTTCCTTTTAGTCAGTCTTGACTGTTTAACCTAGCCAGCCAGTACAGCAAATCTAATAGGTCATTTTCCAAATTCAAAAGTCCATTTCCATTTCTCTGGGTCTTCACAAATATCCTTCCATCCTGGAATGAATTTACTTATCTGTACCTGTTCATGATAAGAACCTTATATTCCTTCAAGGCTCATCTAAGATGCCACTTGCTGGGTGAAACCTTTCATGATTTGAATCCCTTAATCTCTGGTTATCTTGTGATAGCTGACATTTGATACCTATGTACATATTTTACTTGATTTAATCTTTTCAGTCCTATGAGATAAACACCTTCAGTGTTCTTATCCTAATCTTACAGATAACAGAAACTTAAAATACCTGCCTAATTTTTACAAAGCCAATTCAAGTTGAAGGTAGAATTTGAACTTTGGTCTCTCCCAGTCCAGGTACAGAGCTACTTCCATTATACCATGTATAGGGGTACACTCTTGAAGCAATTTAAACTTTAGGAGGGCAGGGGCTGTTGGGTTGGGTTTGGTTTGGTTTTTTTTTTTTTTTTGGTATCAATAGTGCTAGCACAGTGTTACATAATATTTGCCACTTAATAACTGTTTATGGAAAAGGCATTAATTCTGGAGTGAACAGACCGGAATGAAACCCTAGCTCTGCTCTTTATTTCCCGGATACCCTCTCCGGGTTTGAGTTTTTTCATTTGTAAACTTAGATGATCCCAAAGACGCTTTTCAGCTCTTGATTTTATGATATTCTATACTCAAGTATACTGATAGTAAAATTAACAGACTGAAATCTATTTTCATGTTACACAAAGTATCTACATCATTTTCATGGAGTTTATATTTACATGTCATCAAATATTGAGTCTCAATTGAGTGGAACCCAGCTAAAAAAATTTTGGTTAGGCATAATTGTTTTCTCTCTACCACATTTTTACTGGAGAAGAAATGTTTAAATCAGGCAGTTATTTTTTTAAATATCAACTTGTAGGATATGTCCTTTGCTTTGTATAATGAATAGTTAAAGAACATTCTGAATGAACCTTCACACAAAAAACCCCATGGTCAAATAAAGGCCAAATTAAGTATAGTACACTGTACTTCCTAAGGCAAGAAATATCTTCATATATTTTATACTATATCGTATACATATATGATTACATCGAGATATTTTAGGGAAAAATTAATAAAGGCTGACAAAAAAGTTTTCTGGCAAAGTCTTAAACATACAAGTTTATTAATCAAAACACTTGATTCCATGAGTACTGTATTACTGTTAACTGAAGTTTTAGCATAAAAAGATAAGGGTTTTCTTCTGTAATTTCCTTACTTTTAGAAACCAAGATTTGTTTGCTTAGGAATACAAAATAAACATGAGGTTGGGAAAACATTACCAATAATTAATTCAGTGTTTTGTTGTCATTGTTCAGCCTTTTCAGTTATTTCTGACTCTTTGTGATCCAACTTGGATTTTCATGGCAAAAGAAACTGGAGTGGTTTGTCATTTCCTTCTCCAGCTCATTTTATGAATGAGGAAACTAAGGCAAGCAGGGTTAAGTGACTTGCCCAGGGTCACACAGCTTGAAAGTATCTGAGGCCACCTAACTGTCCATTAATAAGGGAGGGGAAAATGGAGAGGGAGAAAGGGAAAAGGAGAGGGAATGGGAAGGATGAAGGTAAAGAGAGAGGAAGTGAAGGAGAGAGAGTAGGAGAAAGAGGAAAATGAAAGGGAGGGGGGAGAGGAGAGAGAGACCAAAAAGACTTTAAGGGAGGAAACAATCAAGTGAATCTGACAGTTTAGAGTTCAGATATTCTTTCATATCAAAACTAGTAATTTATATATTTTGCTATTTACATATTTGTGTTTTATATAAAACTAAATTCAATTTTATTGAATCCATGTAGTTATATATATCATTAAAGAAGTACTTCTTTAAAATAATATCCTAACATTGAGATGATGAGGCGTAGGCTCTGGGACCACCAGAGCTCTCCTTGAATCTTTGAGGTACATTCTCCAGGAAACCCCTTGAAGTCTGATTGAATCTTCAGGAGGCATTTGCAGAGCCCATAAGTATTTCATTGTGGCTGGGCCCAAACCTGTTACTAGCCTGGCCCTCCATTGTCCATCTGCTTCCCACCCTTGAGCCTATCAAAATATCAATCCACCCTTGCATTGATCTCATTAACTCCACCTGAAGTTCCTCCCCAAACTCATTACTGGACTCTGACCTCCTTGAATTCTATATTGCAAAAAAAAAAAAAATCTAAAAAGTCTATATTCTATATTACTGCTTATATTGCTGTTTGAATTGGGATCAAGTGACTTGCTCAAGGTCACATGACTAGTAAGTGTTAAGTGTCTGAGGCCGAATTTGAACTCATGTCCTCCTGACTCCAGGGCCAATGCTCCACTCACTGCGCCACCTAGCTGCCTTGTCCCTATTTTCTTTGTTCAAAGTATACACAACTTATCTAGATTTCCCACTCTGGCTCTTTTCAGTAAAAACTTACTTTACCTTGAAATCATGATTACACATTACTACAGTCTGACATTAAATGATAACAAATTCTATATTTTCTTATTTGGCTATGTAATATAACCTTAGCTTATATAATTATTCTAGACTGAGATACAAACATATCCTTCAAGGCCTCAAATGATGTGAACTTAAATGAAATAAACGTTTAGAGCTAGAATTAATTTTTCTTTTGTTCTAGTCATAATATTGCGTCATTTAACCTCCAAACAGTGATAGTATCACAGAACACTAACTTTAAAACAAGCCGATAATGAACGATGAGTCAGGTGTGGTGTGAAAATATTAGACCTAACCAAGCTGATGGTGCTTCCTATCTCTGAATTTAGGCACTTAACAGATGTTGGATTCTGAATCTAAAATACTAGGAAAAGCATCTCAAACTCCTCTCTTCTTAAAATTTTGCCCAGTATGATTTCCACACTTGTAAAATGGAGTGTGCCTGAGGATCTCTAAATCTAAAAACTACATGATCTCTGTGGAATTGGCAACACTCAGTATCAAAGGCTTCTAAGTCAAGAGAGATCAGATTTTCTAAAGTATATTCAGAAAACAGGTTCAATCTTACTTGTTGACTAGATATTGATCCTGCAGAAACTATCAGCCAAGCAATAACTATAAAGCTCCAAAAAAATTACTGCTTTTGTTTTTAATGAGGGAGGGGGGAAGAAACGGGGAGTTGTGCAGTCCTGTGATATCACTGGTTCTCCAGTGAGAAAATTCCCACCATTGTGGAACAGATAATGATCTGCCACTTAGGAGAGTATCCTGGGGTCATTGAGAAGGTAAGTGAATCATAATGGCAAGTCACCAAGGAGTTATTCATGAAACAAATTATGAGCACTCATGATGTGTGTATGTTAACTTAGCGGGGATGCAGGACTCTGCCTCATCCAAAGTGAAAAGCAGGAAAGGTAATGCTTTTCCTCACTAGTCAAAGCCTTACAGAGCAGCGTTTGTGCCTGCCACACCTATGAGACTGTCTCAAATATACATTTGCTCATTATAATGACATTACATACCTCTATCTATATTTATAAATGACACTGACCTTGGTGTCTCTATAGTATCTACCTATAGTCATATATGGGGCAGCTATGGGGTACACTAGGTGGAGTTTTGGTCCTGGAGTCAGGAAGAGTCATCTTCAGGAATTCAAATGTGGTCTCAGACATTTACTAGCTGTATGACCCTGGGAAAGTTATGTAACCCTGCTTGCCTCAGATTCTTTATCTATAGATGAGCTGGAGAAGGAAATGGAAAATCACGCTAGTATCTTTGTCAAGAAAACCCCAAATGGGGTCACAAAGAGTTGGACATGCCTGGAAACAACTAACCAAAACAACATAGCCATATATAAGTTATTTAGACATGCATATATCATTATAAGACTTTTTTTTAATGCTTGGCAATGACACAGATAATGAGTTCAGAAGCTTAAAGTATTCTATGTATACAGGAATGTTGAAAATTCTTCAGGGGTATCTATAATGGTTGGTTGTTGTCCTTCATTCTCAAGGAAGACCAAAATGACATCACTATGTTAGAGTGTTGGGGCTCTTGTTGGTAATGGGTTGAATTGGTCCTCAGCTAACAGGAGGCCCGTGATCACCTGGGGGCAGAATGCGAAGGTTGCACCTGTTTGCGCTAAGCAGGATTATCTCTCCACATTCGGGGTGATGCACGATTGGC
>CM053594.1:309286621-309309582 GCA_028646575.1 Pseudocheirus occidentalis
AGCTCTTTGGGTTCTCTTTCTCTATTCTCATGAAGCAATACTGTGGAACTGAGGCATTGTTTCTGCTGCTTCTCTCTGTCTGCTGCACATTATGAATAGCTTTGCAATCACTGGAGCAATTGGTTCTTCAACTGCCTTTAGGTTGTCAATTGTAATTCATTGGCTCCAGGCACCTTTTTTCTTTTTTATTCCCAGGAGATCCTACATTACTTTGTTTGCAATAATATTGGGGAATGTCTTCTTCAGACCTGTCACTGATGTCTTACTGATTACCAAGTTGGGAGCAGCCTACAGGGCCCTTACTGGTTCAAGTACAACTTGAATATTTTCTTTATCTCTGTGCCTTAGGATGCCAAATATTTACAATAACTTATAAAATGTTTTGTTCTTCAAAAACACCTGTTTAATCCCAATGTCTTTTTTTATTCATTTAAAAGATTTCTTATCTTAAAGTTCAGATCTTTCTTGTTTATTTCCTGGACGATTCACAGAATCAGCTGTAGTAACAGGTTTTGTCATTTCTTAACATTTGAATTGGTCTCTTTAAATTTTAATTAAGACTTTACATTTCCCTAAATGGGTTGAAAAAGGTTTGAAAACATTTGGAAGTTATGATTTCCATGTTGTTTAAATCTTTTAAATTGTGAAAGAGTTTCTATTTGTATCCAATTCATTTTTGGTAGAACTATCAAACAAAGTATCTGAGTGATTCAAAAAGAATCCTGATACTTCAGTTGAAAGTTCATTAGGAAGCTCACTCTTCACAGCTTTAAAGAAAAAAATAAAAGCACTCAACACAACAGATTCCCTAGATGAAAACTTGAGCCCACTGTGTCTCAGACCCTTCGTTCTGGATAAACTCCAGCAGATTAACCTTTCTCATTAGTCTCAACCAACCCAGAGTAACCAAGGATATTTTCAAGCAGACACTATGTAATAATAATAATGATAATAATTATTATAATTATAATAACCAACACTTATTGTGCTTTTTATCTTCAAAGCACCTTACCAACGTTAACTACGTGCCTATTTTCAAATTAATTTAACTGGACAAATGTTTTATTAACTTTGTAAGCTATGGAATGTGTTCTGACTGTCTCGGTTTTCTTTTGCCAGGAAAAAAAAAGGGGAGGGAGAATCTAAGAACTAAAGAAACAGCACACTGTACAAACACTGACTTCAAAATAATTGTATCTCCTGAATAAGAGTTACTTACTTAACAAATTTTAACCAGATAGAGAATTGAAAGAGTGACTTCCAAATTAGGATTTCTAAAATATGTTTAAAAAAAAATTCAGTGCTCCCCCCAAAACGTAAAGATATGAAAAATAAAGACTTGAATGCAACACAAGATGATTATGGAACTTTATCTTTAATTGCTATTATAAAAGAAAACCTAAATATCCACATGAAAGAAAATTTTAAAACCAATAATTTCTTTCTAAACAATAAGCCCATGTAGAAACACTGCTTTAAATACTTTCCCCCCTAAATTGAAAGATGAAATTTACTTTAATGTGACTTCCTTGTTTTCAATGATGTCCTACAGTGCTCTGCTTTATACCGTAACCTTAAAAGATGGAATGAAAATGATTAAAAACGATTAAAAGGAGAGCCCAAAATACTACCAAATTAGACCAAATCGAAGCAGCTTAAAGAAATGATGTTCATTAATCAATACTTACAGACCACTGGATTTATACAGAAAAATAAGAGAGCCCAAAGGAACGATAGCCAGTATTGTTTAATCTAAAAGAGATTAGGACAAATAGAAGCAAAATACTTTCTTCTTATTATTCTGTCTTGTCTGACTCTTTTGGAGTTGACCATTGGGATTTTCTAGGCAAAGATACAGGAGTGGTTTGCCATTTCCTTCTCCAGTTCATTTTTCAGATGAGGAAACTGAGGCAAACAGGATTTTGCAAAAGACACATAACTAATAAATGTCTGGGTCCAGATTTGAACTCAGGAAGATGAGTCTTCCTGACACCAGATCCTGCACTATACCACCAAGCTATCCAAGAAAATACTTAAATATTCAAAAAAGTGGATGGATGGATGGATGTGTATATACATAGAGAGAGAGAGAGAGAGAGAGAGAGAGAGAGAGAGAGAGAGAGATCAATGTGTCTGTACATTCTGTACATATTTTATCAAAGCTGCATCCACCTGTTTTAGGTGGTTAGTAGCTAAGAAAGAAATACAAAATAACAGAATTTTAGAGCTGGAAGGAACCTCAAAGGTCAACAGATACAATATATCATTATTACTAATAAATCAAGAAACATTTAGATTCAAGTACAAAGAATAAAATAATCCCTATTTTCAAGAAGCTAATTTTCTAAAAAAGAGATAACATGCGTATAGATAGAAAAGCAGACAATTAGATGGGTGTATACACACATATTTACATATAGATGCACACATGCACACACATCACATCACAAATATAGGTAAATAAATATAAACAATACAGGATAGCTCGGGGCAGAAGACATCCATGTTAAGAAGACCTAGATAAAGAAATGTCTCCCATAGAAAGGGTGCTTGAGCTGTATCTTAAAGAAGGGAGGATCTCAGACTAGAAGAGGTAAGGAAGGAATAGGCAACTACCAGTCAAGAAAGACTCATCTTTCTGAGTTCAAATCTGGTCTCAGACATTCACCAGTTTTGTGACCCTGGGCAAGTCCCTTAATTCTGTTTGTCTCAGTTTCCTCATCTGGAAAATGAGCTGAAGAAGGAAATGGCAAAACACTCCAGTATCTTTGCCGAAAGAGAAACCCCATATGGGTTTATCATGATTCAGACATTAATGAACAACGACAACAACAAGGAATGCGTTCAAGGCATGGAAGACAGTGTAAAGAGAGCACATAGTATCTGTTGTAAAGAACAGAGAGGAGGTCAGTTTTGCTGAATCAAAGAGTTCAGAAGGAAGAGCAACATTTAAAAAGGCTAGAAATTTAGGGTAGGGCCAGGCTGTAAACATATTTAAAAGCTCAACAGAATAGTTTACATTTTACCTATGAGGAAACAGGAAGCCATTAAAGTTGACTGAATAGAGGTGTCAAATCAATACTTAAGGAAATTGTTTTTAAGCAGCAATATATAGGATAGAAAAGAATGGCAGAGAATTCAGTCAAGGAGACCAATCTGTAATAAATAAAAGGTCATCCTTCCTGAATTCTCTGCAACACCTGTCATGTTCACCACCCCTTTCTTCCTTGAAACTCTGTACTCTCTGACACTGTTTGGTGACACTGTTGTTTCATGCTTTTCCTTCTCACTATCTCAGCAGATGGCTGAACAAGGTAACCAAGAGGTCTCAAACCCATGAATGACTTAGGGGGTGTCTATCCCAAGCATGTGAAGACTTCCCCTGGTGGAATGGGTGCATGAAAACAATTTGTTCCAACAGCCATGAAGGTGACTGAAGTAGGTACTGTGGAGCCCTTAAAGCTTGATCAGACACTGAACACACTGAAGTCTTCCACCACATCCCTGGGCCATTTCTAGCTGTCTTGACTTTTGTCTTGCCACTGGATTTAAAAGACTTTGGAAGATTTTGTGTAGCTCTGCCTCACTTAAATCCAATTCACAGACAAATGAAGACATCACCTTTGATGTCATTAGTCCCCTTAAAAAATGAAGGACAAACAATCTATCTGTCCATTCCTGAACAGTCATTTTTTCTCTGAATTAATACCAGAAAAACTCCACTGTGTGTTCTTCTCTTTTGTCTCAAAACTCCCATACTGAGTAGCCTCATCGGCATCCACAGCTTCTATTACCCTTTCTATGAAGATGACTCCCAGATCTATATCACAACCTTGACATTTCCACAACAGAACTTGCTATCTCTCCTAAATATCAGTTCAAGCACCAGCTTGGAGGGAGACCAAGTGCTAGAGCTATGTCCTTCCAAAATTCCCTTTTATCAGTGTTCTGTATATACTCTGTGGATATGTGCCTCCTCCATCAGAATGGAAGCTCCTCAAGGGTAGGGGCCTTTTGTTTGTACCATCCACAGCTGACACAAGTGCCCACTTGATGATAACCATGATATTGAAGAGAAGGATGGAGACAGTAATAAAGATGATGACAGCCAGCACTTAAAGGTGCTTTACAACTTACAAAGTGCTTAAAGCAACTAACTCATCTGATCATCCTCTTACACATAAGAAAACAAACAGGAAGACTTAATGGACAATGTGAATCAGACTACACATAGAGAGGACACTGGACAATGAGTCAGCCTGGAAGCATGTGCCTGGAGTCAATCAGCAGAGCTGCTTAGGGAATTTGACGTTGGACATTCATGATGACCTGGAATGTAGGAGAGCCTTGACTTCAATTCAGGACGTGCACTGGTGTTTGTGATTATTTCTCACCTACTTACTGCGTGATGAAGAAAAGCCTTTTAATTGGCTTCTGAGTCTGCAATGAATGTGCACACAAAACATAGTAACAGGCCAAATCTATCTGTCTCTCCCCTGATGGCAAACAAGATAAGAGCTATCTGGTTCAGGAGAACTCTTGGGTTCCTAACCACCTAGATACCATTTGGCCTGGGAGATATGATGGCTGTTTTGTTTCTCTCTCCATGGAATTAATAGTTAGCAATTCTATAGCACTTTAAGGTTTATGAATCATTTTACATATATCATTTCATTTGGTCCTCACAACAACCTTGTATCTACTTTTTCTGGTTCTTAGGTAAAGGAGGACTGAGGACAGAATGACCTTGTAAGCGTCAAAAGATTCGAAGAGCCAGTAGAAGGTGTCAGCAAGTATAGCTTACGTAGCCCTGGAAAGTGATCTCTTTATTCCAGACTAGCTGTGTCTGATAAACATGGCAGCGATTTGTTCCTCTTCTGCCGTGTCTAGAAGAGAACTGAGTGGGACAAATGCTTGATAGGGCATGCACCCCAAAATACTGTGTGTAGCAGAGAAACTCACCCAGATAATATACAGAGGCTTCTCAAGGCAGGAAGCAGAAAAGAATGGTTTATTACGATCTCAAGTAAGGGTAACCCCCCTTCTGACAAATTGTCAGAGAAGAGAAGCAGTTTACAAAAGGAAATGGAGAAGTTATAAAGCCCTAATGCAGAATTCTCCCCCACCCCCACACCCCTTCTGCCCCTTTTCTTCCATTGGCTGGAAGTCAGATGCACAATCTAAGTGTGGCACTCTACCTCAAGTACCAGAACAAGGAAACAGTAGAACACCCAATGAACATTTGAGAAAGCACTTCTGTCCTTATTTGGCACATCTTGTGCTGAGATGTCACTGAGGAGAGGGGGGACTCCCTATAGCTCTGAGTTTCAAGTCCTTGTAAATCATGTGATTTCCAGTGAAGGGGGACTTGGGCCTGTTTCCCATGAAAAGCCTTACTAGATTTTAGAGAAGTTTTCACTTCTTTCACTCAATAGCAACTGCTAGAGATCAAGGTGGTAGAAGGGACTGTGCCCTGGCCAAGCCACTGTGGCAAGGAGTGGCAAAGCAGAAGAGGGGAGGAGCTATTTTATAATTTGGTATCTTATAGATATTTTTCTATAAGTATCTCTCCATAAAAGTTAATGTTATATCTTCAGAAAATAATCAGTGTTAACCATTTATTGATAAAGGAGATCATCAACTAGTTAAATTGATAATAGGGTAAAAATCTCTGGTATCAATGAAATGCAGGAGATATTAACCGGCATTAGCTATTGATATTGAGGGTAAGACTAGAAGGGAGGCTCAAGATGACAGCACTACAAGTGATTTCAAATCAATGCAAAGAATGAAGTATGCAGACTTGAACACAGAGGACAGACACCTAAATCCTGCCAGCTTCCAGTTACGTGACCCAATTCTCTTAACTTCTTAGTGGTACAGTGATTGAACTGCAGGATCATCAATATCCACTCTCATTTTAAATCCTATAATCATAAAGAGGTATATTGTTATTTTTCCAAACAGACTGCAAACTCATCAAGAGCAAGAACCACACCTTAGTCTTATTTACCAGATCGTAGCTAACATAGTGCCTGTGCATATGAAAGGGTTTTGATTTGCTGATCAGATGTTGAAAAGTTCTAGGCATCGGTGGTACATGTATGGTATATGTATTGTATGTATGGGTGTCCTGTAGGAGGCAAGAAATATAAGGAAAAAAAAGGAGAGGTCAGAGCTAAGAGACAGGCTTAAGATAATTGAAACCAGGTGAAAAGATTCTTAAAGTTTCTCAAAAGAGGTTATGTAAAGGGAAAAGTCAGGTGACATTACTTTGGCTAACTACTCCGATCTAAAAGTTGCTAAATTATGTCAATAAACAAAATTTGGCATGAACCAAGTCAATGCCTTCTTGATACAGCTTCTCTTCCACTGTGCCATCATGTTTCAGTATGCCACAGAAAAATTTTGTAGATGAAATAGGAGAGTGCTGTTCCTTGATACTGAACTGTGACTGTACAGTACACATCTGTATTGAATGTCCTAAAAATGGTATATACATCACTCCTATATCATTTAAAAATAAGTGTGTATCCCATAAGGGAATTTTCAATATGCTTACACATAGGTATGTACAAGACTCTCCGTAAAATCAAATCAGCATTCTAGAAAGCAGCCAAGGAACAGTTCAAGATACTCAGAAGATTCAGGGGATTCACAATTGTTTTACAACTATGTTATGATATATACAGTTACTTTACAAGAAGGTGTATTCTTCCTTTCTCCTAATAAGTGTGAAAAATGATTATTAATAACCAATATCTTGGAGATCCAGAGCTCCCCTCTCCCACTTCTTCCAAAGTACTGACTTTAAGTTCAGTTTCTTTCTCCAAATGGATATCACTGATAATGAGTCTGCATTGACTCTCCTTATTCTGGTCAGCCCCCAGCCAAACTAGCAAGTAATTTAATCTAAGGTAGGGAAGCCCACTGTGTTCTATTCATGCTTGGCTGGAGACAATTTCTTTTCTCTAGATAGCCTGAATCTGGAGGGTGGTCTGATAAAAGAGGAATTTCCTTGGTCCAGAGGTGAAAGGATGACAAAGTGACATCAGCCCCTGTAGAAAGGATATATAAATCGTGTACCCTAACCCCCAAAAGAACCCAGTTCTAGACTGGCTCCCATGTATGCATGCCGTCTGCTTTAAGAGAAATAAAAATGGATATAACCTAATCCTGTTTTTCTTAGACCTAACTCTGGAGGTTGATACAGGACATAATTTCAATGAATGAGACTTGAAAAAAGAATAAATATAGCTTTGTATTTTCTATGAGAGATTTGTCATGTAAAATGGAGTGGGGAGAGGCAGAAATTTGGATTTCATTCTTTACACAACTATACTGTCACATAATTAAAACTTTTTTAAAATCTCCATATGAATCTTTTATTATTTAGAGATATAAATACCATGACTCAATATCTTAACAGCAGGACACTGTCTCTGAAGCATAAAAAGGAGAGGGACAATAAACGAAAAAGACTGATTTGTATATATTAAGAGTAACAGTTAAATATCCTTATAAGGAACATTAGCACCTTCTCCCAAAGGCAGCCTCATGCTTATAAAAAAAAGTGAAAACTGGGTAAGCTACTCAGGATATAATGAATAGAAAATTTCTATATATTTAAACAAACCTATTAAGAACCAGAATAAAAACATATAAAAATTGGCAGTGTTTATATTGTCATAAACAAGTAACTTCTCACATTTGAATATAATTTCTATTCAAATTCATCACCAAGTATTAGCTTGACAAATAAGTAAATTTCCTTCTCATAACAGGATGTACTAAAAATCAATTGTTAATTGAATGAAAATTGAGGAATGGCAGGGTCACAACTTAAATTCTAGTTTTATGAGGACATACTAATTTAGTGACTGGATTTTCCTGTGCTACAACTAATGAACTAGATAATCAATTTAACCATTCATCCATTATGCCTTAAATATCAAGGCTTTACAATTTCCATGCTAATGTTGGGATTAACACAAAATTGCCTATATGCAAATAATTCAGTAATTTGATACATCAGTACTGAAAAGGTTAAACATCTGAAATTTAGGAGAAGCAAATGATAGTAACTCATAAAATAGCTGAAAGCCTAAGAATATTCATTCTTACATATTTTTAAATTGTATTTTTAATAGATGCCATGGTGCAAAATTGTTAAATTTTATGTATTTTTTAAAAATACGGGGTGAAATAGCCACAATCAGTAACCAAATAAGGAGAAAACAGAGCTGCGTTTATTGGCCACTAAGTCAACTTTTCATAAAATTCCCCCTGATCTCTTAAATAACTTCAGAACTGAAGTATGCTCTCCTATGGGAGTTATAAAACAAATTAGATACAATTACTATTCAATACAAATAAACAACCCATCAAAGTCCTATAATAATTTCTCATTACCCCGTTTTTCTAATTCCATTGCTTTTGATTTTCTTAATTAATCAAGATAGCAAACTAATAGGTAAATATTTTAATGGTATACAATCTAAAAAGAAAAAAAAATGTTTGATAAAAGTAAATTTTGGAAAACTGTGGCAACTACACCTCCCCAAAGTGAATACAACGAACATCTGTTGCAGAAAGCGTTTGGCCTTCGAACAGTTTAGAAAGGGTGTTCTTCCTAGGGCTTTTGCTATTAAAAAGCAAAGTAAGATAACACGATGTTGAAAACCTTAGATCCCCACGGTGCATTATAACAATGTGTGCACAAAACATATGCAAATACATTATATACATGTCATATATGTATATATATTTATATATTAATATGATAAGGTTAATAACCCCATTAGTCCTCTAAGTATATTCCATGAAGGGAAAATATGCCCTCTTCAAGACTGCACTTGTACTTCGAAATGGCAAAAAATAATTGGGCATGTTGCCCTCTGACTGTGGGTTACACAGTAATTTTAACTATCATCCTTATTTTTTAGTATTCTACACAAACATTTCTACTTAGCAACACTAAGAGCACTGAAATGAATACAGTCCTGGCAGTTTTCATTCTCTTTGGAATCATTCTCTATGGAATCCATAATAACTCAGCTTCTTCCCTCAGATTTCACTGTCTTCTCAAAATCAGTGATATCCTCATTAAATAATGCCAGTAAATTCTTTAAAGGGGTGTATACCCTTCTCCTCCAAAGACAGCATAAGTAATTGTGCAATGTCTGCATTATGTAGTGAGCACAGAATGTAACAATTTAATCAGAAAGAACCAATAAGCCTTTATGACTCATTGTCTCCTTAACTGCATCAATTGTTCATCATTCTTATGTAAACTGAAGGTATTTTTCCATTGTTCTGAAAGAACAGAACCCAGAACACACCTTCAATAGCACTTGCCCACAATTCTCAGTAATGTATTTTGCAAAGAAGATTGGAATTTCAAAATAGCATGCACTTAACAGGTGCATATTCTAACGTATGTAAGTTATGAAGTATAAACATTGATTGTTTACTAACGGTAATGCTCCACATTGAAATTAAAGTCACTACTAAGTGGCAAATATAGATTATGAAACTGTTGCTCACAAAAAAAAACTTAGACACTCCTTTACTGTGGTTCTGGAAGTGAGGATTTGATTTAATTTTAAAGATATATTCCTACATGAATTTCACTAATAAATTAATAACACACCCGGTGCATAAACATAAATGTATGTTGTGGGAGCAATTTAAACATAATGAAAAATAACTTCACGGCATTTCTCCAAAGGTGGAGAGATAAATTCTAAAATTTACATATATCCCAATAATGAAAGTTTTTTAAAATCAAATGCTTATATTACATATATGCTTAAACCAATTCTAAGTCAAAATAAAGACTTCACTTCAGGCAAAGGTGGGATTTGTGATACTAAGTAGAAAATTACCTACAGACAAAAACTGGGCTGTCATAACTGATGCGAATAATATCTATGAAATGCATGTACCAATTTCAAAGTAGGTTCCTGACTATTTTAATGAGAAATTTGCCATCTTCATCGCTGTGCAAAGAATACTAACAAATATTTAAACAATGGAGAGAGTGGGAATGAGAATTTCTTGGGCTAATAGCTGGCCAACACATATAAGGCATATCATTAATTTATTTGTTAAAAGTTTCCTTTATTCAATTTCACTGATTTTTACGTTTGAAAATGAGCCTCAGTGAGAATTTTCTATTGGACAAATAACACATTTAATTCAGCAATCTCATTTATCAGGAAAATTGTATAATTATGAATAATCAAAATATATTTTTCCCACAACAAAAGTCTTAGAATTTCTAAATGACTGCTTTCCTTTATAAATGCATACTATTTAACAAGAACTTTTCCTTTAGACTAAGTAATTACAGACAACTCCTACGAGAACAATTCTCAGGAAAAAGAGATTGAGACAGGGTTTATAAGAAAATATGTTCTAAAATAAAAATGTTCTTGACCTGAACAATCACTGAAACAAACACCAAAATAAATGAATTTTTCAACTAAAGGCATCAACGAACTGATCAAAAAAGCTATCCCAAATAAAGGATTACTATATCCATTCCCCATGCAGAAAAAAATGAAGGCCAAGAAGTTAAGGAATCAGCTAAGGCCACAAAGAAGGATTAGAATCACATCAGGAATTAAAATTTAGATGATTCTCACAATCTCACTTCTCTGAATAATGACAAGTATAATTATGAAGAGCTTTTGGTATTTGAAAATTAAAACAACATATAAAAATGGCTTCATAGCTGATAAGGCAATATATTACACAAGCAGACTTGGTGCACAGAGTTCTTCCATACAAACATTCATTAATAGTAGTACAAAATTAAGGTGTTATTAATATGGCACTGCCACAATACTTATTTAGTATTTTACAACTTCAAAGTATGCCATCCAAAGCAATCACATTTGACATAATAAGAAAACATGTTTTGCAAATAAGAAATGCTATGCTGCAGTAGTAATAGCACACACTATAATATAGAATTGAATTAAAATTCACAATGATCTTGGCTTTTTGCCCCATTTTAAGATTATGAACTACAATGTCATTCTCACTAATTATTTCCTTTCAAAATCACTTGAGAAATAATTTTCACATTAAAAAAGAAACTATCCTATAACTTAATACGTGTAATAGAACACAACAAAGTTCTGATTTCATTAGAGAAGAGTCTATCACAGTTACTATCATATTATTTCCAACCACAAATCAAGAATATATTGAATGAAACACTGTCATACTCTACCAACAATTGGCCTTATTGACAGATAGGATAGATATATTAATTTCAGAAAAACAAAACAAGGAAAACAATGGACCATTTCCTAGATTCATTGGTTGGTATGGAATTGTCAAGCCAAGAAAAAAAATAGCATAAATTAGGCCAGAATAGGAATGTTTCCTCCAATTTCAGTAATGAGTATTGAAGAAAGACAGGAGTATGGAGTTAGATAAGAAAAGTAGCTACATGATAGGTTTCATGCATACCTTAAACAGCTGTGAACATGTACTATAAAAGCTTGTTTATAAAAATAATACTTTTCGACAGACATTTCTATACATCGTCAAAGGAAAAAACAAAAAATTCACAAAAAGTGGCTTGGTACTTTTTCAGTCTCACTAAGCACGTAGACAGCCCTTTGCTCGCTGAAACGAATGTTTGTAGGAATAAATACCCATCAGATCATTACAGGTTTCTGCTAACAAGATTAAGGGCATAAATATTTTAAAATATATTCATAACCATATACATTTCAATATTCCAGTTTGCTGAGGCAAACAAAGAAAGCGAGTACACCCAGCACTGCCCTGGTAGGAAAGACATACCTCTTGTACTGATCGTGCAGCTGGCTTGTCTTGATGATTGGCCAATATTAAAAACGGCAAAGTACATAACTGTGGGTGCTGAAGAGCTGAATGCAGTTCTTTTCTAGAGGTTTCTAGTTCCTCTTCCGAAGAGGCACTGTCTAATACAAATATTACCCCTTGAGATCCTTGGTAGTAGCGACTCCAGTATTTTCTAATGTTATCAGCCCCTTTCAAAACAAAATAGAATTTTTTTTAAAAAAAAACATAGTATTAAATGCCTCAAAAGTCAAACAACAATAATAACTGAAAAAAGTTAACTTTTAACAATAAAGTGCTAAACTGTTTGCGATGACAGGGACTGGCATACATCAGACTCAGTACAGGCTATAGTAAGCAGAGAATAGGGTTGCAGATATGGAGACCAAAAGGGAGAAAAAGGGTTAAGATCAATTATATGACTTTTCTTTGTCAAACTACTAAAGTAAGAGCAGAAGGATTTTTAGACAAATGCAGAAGAATTCTTCCTATGTCAGAATTCTCTCAACATGAATAGCATGAGTCATTCTGCGGCAGGAGTTCAATATTTCCTAAAAGAACAGCACAACCTACTGAATCACCCCCAAAGTGTTTCTCAGATCAATTGTATTTCCCAGAAGAGGAACTGATCAGTTCTGCTTAGCTTCACAAGGCTAATGATATCATAACCTGAAAATCTATTGATGCACTATAAATTATCAAGTACAATCAATCTAGGAGACAAAATGGAGAGCTTTATGGAATATTCAAACCAGAGATCATTTTTATATGTTTTTTTTTAAGAGACCCCTGGAAAGTGCTATAAAAAACAATGATGATGCTCAAGTTTACCTTTAAAAATATTTCTAAAGAAATTTCAAAGCTTTACTTTGACTCAGTAATTGAAGAACAATTTATTTGGAGGGAAAGTTATTAAAATTAGATTAAATTCATTGATTATGTTGATGACTTTTGGAAACTTTCTTTGAAGGTTATTTGTCTTGATGAAGAGATGTCTGTTGCTTCATCTATACCTTCCATCCTCTACAAATTTCAACCTGTAAGTCAACCCTGAAGTCTAATTGTGAAACATTGAATATAATTCAAAAAATCACCCCAAAAGCTTCTTTTATTCCTAGAAGTTACAGATTTCAACATGATGCGTCTGACACAGAAGTAGATGACTTATTATCTAGAGAGTACTAGAGGCCAAAGAAAGAGAGTTTATCCCTAAGGCAGATAGAAAGATTGGAGATTCGGAAACTGTCAGAACTAAGGAGACATCACAACCCAGACAGTTCACTCTTGCATACAATGAAAACATCCCTAACGAGAGTATTTCCAAATCACACTCAGTTTTCTTGGTCCCTTCACCTCCATATTAATGGAGCACAACTTTGAAAGCATTAAGATGAGTTAGAAAGATTCTGATGGGATGAAAGTGAGAATGGGGCTAAAAGTCGGTGTCAGAGCTCAATGATGAAACTGCCCTAATTTCGGGAAGCTTTTCTGTTTTAATGATACGGGTCTAAAAAGAATTCCAGTTCCAATTTTCCCTTACTCCATGAGGTGGTGGTACTACTAATAATAAGCAGCAGTAGCAGCATTTATATGGCACCTACTACATGCCAGGAAACTGCACTAAACACCTTACAAATATTATCTCATATCATCTCATTTGATTCCCACAAGCCTGGAAGGGAGGCATTATTATGATACCCATTTTAAAGCTGAGGAAATTGAGGCAAACAAGGGTTAAGTGACCTGTTCAAGGTCACACAGTATGATAGATTTGAACTCAGGTCTTCCTGATTTCAGGTTCAGAACTCTGTAAGTCAAAATGGATTTGGTTATCTGGTTAGCAAACTGAGAAAATAAGTGAAAGGAAAAAAATGATCAAATTTTAAAATTCTTTCCTCCCTCTATTCCCCGCCCCCGTGTCACACACAAACACACACACATACACACAAATAGGTAAATAGAGATATATAAAGAAGTAGTAGTAGTAGTAGTAGTAGTAGTAGTAGTAGTTTTATTTTGGAATATGTCATCTCTCTCAAGTGGACTATAAGACTCGTGAGGCCAGGAACCTTGTCACATATCTCTCTCAACAATTCCATCCAACAAAATTATATTGAGTTCAAAGTACTGCGGTAGGTTATGTGGAAATAAAACATTAATTCTGTTCTCAATGTTTACAACCTTCTTAGGAGAGAAACAAGAGCAAAAATAACTATGGTACAAGGTAGAATGAAATAAATGCAATGATGGAGGAGCAGGGAAGCTTGATCAAAGTCTGGAGGATGACAGTATTTTTACATAGAGAAGTCAGACAAGGTTTAATGATAAAGGTGGCTTCAAATTTTAGCCTTTCACACAGCACCCAACATAATGTCCCATACAAAACAGGTAAAGCTTTTAAAGTGTTTTTACATTAAAAAGTCAAAGAATGTGTGGAGTTTTCCATTCCGTCTTCATGCTCTCTTGCTATCTGTTCCTAATAAAAAGGAAGTGACACTATTTTTCTCAGTACAGACAGCAAGTTCCTTTGAGGGGACTCTACAGCAACAAACCGACTTCAAAAGAAATAACAAAAACCGTATCTTAGTATAAGTAAGTAATCTGAGATTAAAAACAATCTAATGATGGAATTTTCATCTCTGTAACTGAATTTAAGGTTCAGCTGTTAAAGAAGGTAATGTTACAAAGAGATATACTCCTACGGAAATAGAGCCTGGTCTACAGAGAGGTTATTATGGAGAAATAAGAAGTAATAACTTAAAACCCTTTCTATTTCCCACCTGGGAGGCCTCAGCACTTCCTGACTTTGCATAATCCTTTGATTGTTTTCCTCATCTAGGAAACAGACACTGTTAACCTACCAACTTCTACAAAATTTAAACATGAGGTCCTAAGAAGGGGACTAGACTTATGTCTATCAACATTGTATTTCTGCATAAGACAAAAGAAATAATAAAAGAATGAGGATCTTCAAAGGATCGCACCCTCCTACAGCCCATTAAAACCTACAACATATTTGATTTTACTGAGTCAACATGAATTAAATTTTTAATGAAGACCTATAACTAAGTTCTCTGAAGAGAACCAGGTGTTTGCTTTGTTTGGCTTTTTGAAAGGAGAAAACATTCTTTAAGATACCAATGAACTGATGAGTTCACTGGAAAAAGCATGCCTATGTGGGCTTTCCAGTTACTGAGTGCCAATGTAATCTCATAATGACGAATAGGATGGCTTAAAGAGCACTTCCAAAATATAGGAACAAATTACAATATAGCTAACAGAGGACCTCACACAAGGAGGGACCTAATAAATATTTGCTGAATTGAATCGAATGAATATGTTTGTAATGAATGCTGGGGTTTTGTTTTTGGTTTTGTTTTCTTTGGTTTTTGTCCTGAAAGCTGGTTAGAAGTTGCACAGGTGGGGTGGCTAGGTAGCACAGTGAACAGAGCACTGGACCTGGAGTCAAGAGGACCTGAGTTCAAATCTGGCCTCAGACACTTAACATAAGAAAAAAAAAAAAACCTAGCTGTGTGACCTTGGGCAAGTCACTTAACCCCAATTGCCCTCCAAAAAAAAAAAAAGCAAGAAGTTGCACAGGTAAAGTGAAGAAGGGAAGATATTTTGGTGGAAAACAGCATAAGAAAAGGCCCAAGAAATGCAAATAGGCACTAAAAAAAAGTGCAAGCAAAAGAAAATAAAAAGAACTTCAAAAAGGGACACAAATAGGGCAGTATTGTTATCACTGAGTTAAGTGCAAGAGATTCTTTTAAAAACAGACAGATTTGGTAAGTGGTATGCACTCCTCTTAGAATGCTGATAATTTATTCCTATAAGACAAAAATCTTCAAGTGTATAGAACAATGAGAAGACAAGAGTAGAAACTATATAATTCAAAGCCACTGGAAATTATTTCTCCTAATTAAAGGAAGACCTTGAAGACCATGCAAAGGACGTGGTGTGCTCAGTACCGGGAAGCCATGTATGTTCTTGAGAGTAAAGTTAACATAATCCAAAAAGCATTTTGAAGGATCCGTTAGTCAACAAGTATTATCATATGAGAAGAATTTTAAAATGCTATAGGAGACATATAAGGATAGAGTACAGAATAATATGAAAGGGGGAGGGGAGCTCGCAATATGAGAACACAAGCGCTACTTAAAATATTTTTTCAATAATGATTTTGCTATCAGTTTACCCTTAGAAACAACTAACAGGAATCATAGAAGTAACTTCCTTTCTCCTAATGGCTGAGCATTCTCCCAAGACCTACCAAATGGGCCACTCCTAATTCTTCAGGATGGCCCCCTCGTTCCATGGCCCAGTCCCATCCACACCTGCTCCACAGCTCAACTGCCCCAACTTTCAGTGTAGTAACAAAGTAATTTTACTAATTTATATTCAATACAGATTGATGGCCAATTTTATATCCAAATGACATATCAATTGAGATATCACTGTATTCACCAAGCAAGTACTTCATGCAAGGTCCCTCCAAAGAAGGGTCACTATAGAGTTAACAAGAAGTTTAAAATGGCTCTCGTCCTCCATAAGAACATAATTTAGGAGAGGAGAGGGCATATGTAGAAATGGCTAAAAGATAAGGCAAAATACAATTAGGTAAAATATTAGTGGTACAAGTAATGTCACTAAGTGACATAGGAGTTAAAAAGAAAGAGAAATTCCATCTGTCTGGCAAAATCAGGGGAGGTTTCAAGGAATGTGTGGGTTCAGGGTGGGGTCTTGAAAGCTGAGTACAATTTAGATATGTATATGGGGATGAGAGTAAGGGTGGAGAACTGCATATGTTTTTACTGGAAGGCAAGAAAAGCAAGAGTAAACTAGTTTGGCCAGAGCAGAACATTCATATAGGGAAGGAAGCACATGGAGGTTAAATCTGGAAAGGCAGACTGGGGTAGGGTTATAAAGATTAAACCTACATGTTTTTACTAGCACAGGAAAGAAGAGATGCTGAAGGCAACAAGACTAGCCAGGAGACTACGATAATCTAAGAATGAAGCTTATAGATAGTAACCCTAATGGGGGCAGCTAGACTCATCTTCCTGAATTCATTTCTTTTTTTTTTCTAATTAAAGGGGCCACCCCTTGACTAACTTTTCCCCCCCACTTTTTGGAGAGGGGAAGGCAGGGCAATCAAGGTTAAGCGACTTGCCCAAAAACACAGTAGTAAGTGTTAGGTGTCTGCGAATGGGTTTGAACCCAGCCTCCTGACTCCAGGGCTGGTGCTCTATTCACTGCATTACCTAGCCGTCCCCATCTTCCTGAGTTCAAATACTGCCCCAGACACTTACTAGTTGCAAATCACTTAACCCCATTTGCCTCAGTTTCTTCATCTGTAAATTAGCTAGAGAAAGAAATGCCAAATCACTCCAGTATCTTTGCCAAGAAAATCCCAAAAGGGGTCACTAAGAGTTGGACATAACTGAAAAACAACTGAACAACAAAAAACTCTGATGAGATCGTGAAGACGCAGTAGATACAACAGATAAAGAAAATTCAGGAACCAAGGCACAAAAATAGAAGGAAGGAACAGAAAATGAAGATTAATACCAAAAGATGGTACCTACCTATAAAAATGTCAGGAATGCTAGAGCTGGGCTAAGGACAGCAGTGAATGAAAAGGACAAGAAAAAAAGCTTTGTTAGTTATGTTGTAGTCAAGAGGAAGATCCAAGAAGGGATAAGATTTCTCTTTGGAGTGAAAGAGGTTTGAGATGACAAAGAGAAAGCAGAATCATTCTATTCCTATTGTACTTATGGGCTTTGGGGTGAGGGGGGAAAGTGCACGTTAAGGTAACAAGAGGACACCTAGTCGCTATCAACAAACTCAAATCAGGAGACCCAAATTAACTATACCCCAAGTTATTAAAGAACTTGCCTGGGTAACTGCTGAGCAGACATATTCATGATTTCAGGAAAAATCATGGAGATTAAGAACAGGAAATAGATAAATGTCCTGGTTTTCCAAAAGGGGTGGAGGTGGATTCTTCAAACTATAGAGTGAGGAATTTGACTTTTATTCCTAGCCATATTCTGGAACACAATAACAGAACAGCTTATGAGCATTTACAAAGGAAAGGGGCAATCACTACCAGTCAGGATGGGTCCTTAATAAAGAAACTGTGTCAGACCAATCAAATTCCCTTAGATCTTAGAAAAAATAGTCATTATCCTTATTATTATTATTAAAGCAGCTAGAATGTAAGGTTTACAAAGCAGTTTATACAATGAGCTATACTATCTCATCTAATCTTCATAAGCAGCCTGTGATTTAATATTCTCATTTTATACATGAGGAAGCTGAGACTGAAAGGGGTTAAGTAACTTGCCCAGGGTCACTAATTATACCTTAGACAGGACTTGTACTCAGGGCTTCCTGGCTTTAAGTCTAGTGCTAACATCCCCTCGGCCAAGTCACCTCAAGACTGATTTTTTTGTTTGCTTGAGGACCAAACAAGAAGACTTAGGAACATACAGCTGAGAAGGAGGAGGAGGAATAGGAGGATAACAAAGACATACATGTGTATAAACAGCATACACGTAAAGAGAAAAAAAACCACACAGTAAATACAAAGAGGAGAACACTGGAAGCTACAGTGTGATCAGAGAAAGCCTGGAGTAAAAGGTGGTGCCTAAGCTGCACCTAGGAGGAAGAGAAGGATTCTATAAAGTAGAAATGAGGACAGAGGGAATTCCAAACACAGAGAGAATATATGGAGAGCCTTGTGCGAGGAACAAGAGGCCAGATTGGCTGGACTGCAGAGTGCAGAAGAGGTAGAAAGTATGAAACAGGAAAAACTAGACTGGACCAAGGTTATAAAAGGCTTTAAACAATAAATTGAGAAATTTTTAAAAATACTTCTAGAGGCAATAGGGAAGCATGGAGTTTATTGAGTAGAGAAATGGAAATGTCAAATATACATTCAAGAAAAATCATTCTGGTAGCAGCATAGAGAACAGACTTAAGCTGAGACAGGCTGAAGACAAGGAAGATCAAGTAGGAAGCCTTTGCGATAATTTAGGTGGGACACGAACAGTTTCAGAAAAAATTGGGAAGACTGAAGACGCAGAATGAAGGGAACAAAAATAGAAGAATAATTTATTTAAAAAAAACACAACAACTTCATAAAGTAAAACTACTTTTAAAAGCTTTACGACTCCAACCTATACAATAATTCATGATTCTTTAGGAACAAAGATGAAACAGACTACCATTACTTCTTGAAGGAAAGGTCATAGATTCAAAGTGAAGAACGAGGCACCTTTTTTTTCAGGGTCAATAAGAAAAGAATTATTGTATTTTTTTTGTTGTCTAATTCTTGAGGAAGAGGAAAGAATAAATGAATAAATGCCTCCTACTGGGATCAGCTATGCTATAATCAAACAGTTCGATACTCTTAACCGTAACTCTCTACCAGGGGAAGTATCATGAGAACTTAAGAAAACACGTGGGCTGTAATGCACCAGAAGCATGATATGCTTTGGCCATGCACGTTCACAACATATGTGCCTCCCAAAAAGCATAATCTAAATTACTGCCTAGTCTTCTCATGGATACTTCATGCAGGTCTATGGGGTATAGGATAATATCTTATAGCTATTATTCATATTATGACATTTTGAATAAATTTTATCAACTGACTACTAAAGTTAAGCTTACTGATGTGACTCCATAAACTATATTCTTAGGAGAACAAAGCCACAGAGTATTTTGGAATTAGAATACAGAGTACCAGCTGGTAACTCAACCTGTAAACCTGTGAAGAGAGTCAGGATGGTAGCCCAGAGGGGATGCTACATCTAAAACAAGGGTACTGGACTAAATAATCTTATTAGGTCTTTTCTAATTTCATGAATTATGAAAATTAGTAAGAAAAAAAAAGACTAGGTTTCAAATTGAGGTATTCTGTTTCTTCAGAAGTCTGGTCTCAATATGAGTAATTAAGACACTTCTCCATAAGACATAGAGAAAAAATTTGTTGGGCTTAGAAAACACTGACTGCTAAGTGCCACTCCCTAACATTTGTAGTTATTTCTAAATATTTATTACATTTCTATTACTCTGGAATACTTGAGCAATTGATAAAAAAAAAACCTTGTAATCTTCCCCTCAAAATAGTGTTTCCTTTATATGCTCACTTGGTGCAGAGAAAATGTAATCAGCGCAGAGGTTTCATCTTGGTCTCTAAGACCAGGATGAGGGAGTTTTCCAGGGCACTATTACCTAGTAACTCGATGTAGACTTGTAAGCATATATGTACACATGTATGTTTACTGTACATATATGCATACATTGTAAATATTACATCATTGTATCTTAGAGCTTAGCTCCTGACATGGAGCACCCTAGTGTACTCTGAAAACCTCCCACATATCCAATTTGTTGTCCTGATACATATAAAAGTCACTAAGTACCATCCCTGAAAGTAGTCATTAGGCCACCTTGTAAGTACTCAGATTCTCAAGGTTTAAAACATAAAACAGCATTATTTATACTTTAATGTATCCATATATGATTCACACAAGCCCTATATTGTTAAGACTCTCCCTCTCCCTATATACACTGGGAAACTCTTCCCCTGGATAATTATCTGAACTCTTATACTTAGGTGACCAGGGAGATACATCATTTGACTGAGCCTTAGTCTCTTAGACCACTTAAGTCTTAAGTACAGTTTCAATATCTTTTAAGAAAAGAAACTTGCCGCCCCTGAAAGGTACATGTAATAAAAACTTCTGCATTTGGGTGTGCTACATATTCCCTGCTACTCACCAATCTAGCATTCTGACTTCCAGGAATTAAGACTTACTCGAAGATCTACTAATTACAATCCCTACCCTTCTACTCTCCCAGACAAAGTACTAAGACTATACTTTCTTGGCCAAGTGTTTCTCAAACCACAGAAATATGTTGACAATACGACCATAGTCTGATAACATACCATAAAAAAAATGATATGGATACACAGGAAACTCAATAACAAACTCATTTTTAAAGATAACATATAGACTATAGAACTAGTGGTGCCTTAACAAAGATCAATACATTAGTGTGGCATAGTACTATAAAATTAGCCTCCAGGACACTGAACTCAATGTTAAAGATGGTAAGGACACCTAAGGTGGTAACCTCCTCCTCTTGCTTTGCTTATCTCTTCTCTACCAAGAAAAATTATCCTAAGACAAGGGAGAGGGGGAAAGAACAGGCAAGGAGAAGAACAGAAAAAAAAAAGGGTTACTAGGGAGCTGATACTCAAAATAAGTAAAGGAACACTAAAGGAAGCACACAGGTGATACTAATGAAGTTCAAATTTTCAGATGTGTTTAACCTCTAAAAGTACTAAAAATACTGACAGATGGGATTGTTGAACTGCTGTCATTAACCTTTGTAAAAATATTGAGAATGGAGGACATAATCCAAAATTCTCCTAATTTTTGCCTTAAAAAAAAAGAGATGGAAAAAAGAATGGAATTTGCAAATTATGATTCCCAACAAAATTATACAATGGATGGTTTTGTTTTGTTTTTTTTAAAGCATGGATTAAGAAAACATTTAACAAGAAAAGTTATGATCACCAAAATCATCATGGCTTCATCAAGAATAGGGCATGCCAGAGGCAGAGCCAAGATGGTGGCACAGAAGCAGGAAAACTCTGCAGCTCGCACATAGCCACCTCAAATACCCATAAAATAAGACTCTAAACAAATTTTAGGGCTCCAGAACTCGCAAAATATAGAAAAGCAATCTCCCACTGAAGGCAGCTTGGCAGGCGGGACAGGAAAGGCTCATCACAGCACGATGGGAGCCGAAACCAGCCCAGCTTGAAACTGTGGCTTGGCTCCAACGTCGGCCAGGACAAGCCTCAGCTGAAGCCTAAAGGAATGTGGAACAGTGGGAACTGTGGCGGTTTCCAGAATTATCAAGACATAAGAAATAAAGACTAAGTGAAAGGTTAGCAGAACTCGGCTAAATTAGGGGGAGAGTGTCCGGCCAAAGTGACTCCAGGGAAAGG
This sequence comes from Pseudocheirus occidentalis, assembly GCA_028646575.1. Lineage (NCBI taxonomy): Eukaryota > Metazoa > Chordata > Mammalia > Diprotodontia > Pseudocheiridae > Pseudocheirus > Pseudocheirus occidentalis. Next base: position 309,308,496 of record CM053594.1, read on the forward strand.
AAGCAGCAGAAGCTGCAGCCCTGCAGCCGCTTCCACATGGCTGTTTCACAGCTCATGGCCTGCAGATTGCAGGGTGGCCAACCAATCATTCAGAAGCTAAGTGCTCTTGCCTTCAGCTGCCTGGATCAAGATCCTGGTGTTGGGTGGTGGTCCTGGGGTGCATTTTCAGTGAGCCAAAGCTAATGGGGGCTGCATAGACTGTGGCTCCTAATAACTCCAGGAGCTGTGAAAACCTCGACAATTTGGACAAAATTCTGCCTTCTGGAAGTGGAGTTCCACAGAGCTAAAAAAAAAAAAAAGTAACTGACTGGCACCATGAGCAGGCAAAGGAAGAAAAGTAAGAACCGCAATCCAACTTCAGATTCCTTTTTGGGGGACAAAAAGGATCAAAGCATGGAACAGGAGGAAGACAACACAGTCAGAACTGCCACACCACAAGCTTCCAAGAAACATAAAGACTGCCTACAAGCCACAGAACAGCTTAAGAAGGATATTGAAAACCAAATAAGTGAAGTGGAGGAAAAATTGGGAAGAGAAATGAGAATGATGCGAGAAAATCATGGAAAGAGAGTCAACAACCTGACTGAAGAAAATAACACCTTAAAAAATAGATTAACGGGCAGCGTAGAAGCAGCAAATCCCACAGCTCCCACACCACCTCCCTAAACACCCATAAAATATGAGCCCAGATAAAGTCTAGGACCCTCAGACTCACACAAAAATACAGAGAACACTTCTCTCGCTGAAGGCAGCTCCGCAGCAGGGGTTCATAGTGGCAGCCGGGAATGGAAGATGGAAGAGCCTGAAGCCGAGACCGCGGCCAGGCCCAGGCGGTGGGAAGTAGCCTGGCTGAACTGAGCCAAGCGGGCACCGCAGCCAGTATGCAGGAGAGATCTACAGCCTCCAGCACCTCCACATCTGCCAAGGTGTAAGGAACAGGGACGGGAGAGGGGCAGCTCGCACCACAGCGAAAACCACAGCAGCGGGCACACTAGGCCCCAGGGTGGCCTGGAGGAGCTGAGTCTCCCAAACTGCAGCTTGAGTCTACTTCAAAGAAAATCTAAAGCACCTGCCTAAGGGTATCTTC
>CM053594.1:309310082-309365802 GCA_028646575.1 Pseudocheirus occidentalis
TGACCCCAGACCATTATCCATATCCCATCTCACAATCCACTTCTTACCTCGACCCACTGTCTTTTGCTTCCTCCTTTAAAAGAAACAATCAAATCAATATGACTATTGCTTCTGGAAGGAGCTGCCTCCTCTTCCACCCCTGTGATGTCCCAAACCAAACTACCCTTCTACGGTCACCATTCACTTCTACTTATATGCTGTTCCTCCCTACAAGTAGGTAAAATCTTTGGGGGGAGAAACTATCTCACTTTTGTATTTGAATCTACAGGGTTTAACCTACAGAAAATGTTTTTCAACCATTTATGGTATCAAATTCTTCCTTAAGGAGTATTTTCTTTGATTTATTATTGTTTTCTTCATAAACTCATTCAATAAAAAATTTGAAAGTGAAAAAAAAATTAAAGTGGAGCAAATGGAAGCAAATGGCTAAAAATCAAGATACTAGTAAACAGATCCAAACAAATGAAAAAATAGACAGGAATGTGAAATATCTCATTGAAAAAACCACTGACCTGGAAAATAGATCCAGGATAGACCATTTTAAAAAATTATTGGACTACCTGAAAGCCATGATCAAAAAATGAACGTAGAAAGCATCCTTCAAAAAATTCTCATGAAAAATTGCCCTGATATTTTAGAACCAGAGGGCAAAACAGAAACTGAAAGAATTCACCAATCACCTCCTGAAAAAGATCCCAAAAAGGAAACTCCTAGGAGTGTTATAGCCAGGTTCCAGAGTCCCCAGATCAAAGAGAAAATATTGCAAGCTGCCAAGAAGAAACAATTTGAATACTGTGGAAACACAATTAGGATAACCCAGGATCTAGCAGCTTCTGCATTAAGGGACTGAATGGTCTGGTATATGATATTCCAGAGATAAAGTGAGCTAGGATTAAAACCAAGAATCACCTACCTAGCAAAATTGAGTATAATGTCTCAGGGGAAAATATGGTCATTCAATGAGGTGGAGGACTTTCAAGCATTCTTGCTGAAAAACCAGAACTAAAAAGAAAATTTGACATTCAAATACAAGAAGCATGAGATGGTAAACATGGAAAAGAAAGGAAACATGGAAAAAGGAACTTATCAAAGTTGAACTATTTACATGCCAACAGGGAAAAATGATCATTGTAACTTATGTAACTTTTTTCAGTATGAGGATAGGTGAAGAGAATACAAATGTGTGTTTGTGTGTGTGTATATATTATATGTGTGTATATGTATATGTATACATGCACATATTTCTATTTAAGAGGTTATATATGCATATGAATACATATCTGAGTATGTGTATATATGTGTACATAGGGGGCACAGGATCAGTTGAATAGGAATAGATGATACTTTAAAAGGTGAAATTTAGAGGTGGGAAAAGAATAGTATGAGAGGAGAAAGGGAGAGACTAAATGAGGTTAATTATCTCACATAGAAGAGGCAAGGAATTAACTGTTACAATGGAGGGGAAGAATAGGAAGGCAAAAGGGAAAGGGTCAACCTTACTCTCATTGAATTTAGCTTAGGGAAGGAATGGCATAAACTCTCAACTGGTAGGGGGGATAGGGATGAGAGGTGGGAAGATGGAGGGGAGAGAAGGGTTGAAGGGAAGGGTTGCTAGAAGCACACACTTCTGTAAAGGGACAGGGACAGGGTAGAGAACAGAATAGGGGGTAGGAGGGCAGGATAGGAAGGAGGGACATATAATCAGTCTCTCTCAATATGTCCATTGCGGAAATGTTCTGTATAACTACACATGTAGAGCCTCTATTGAACTGCTTATCTTTCCAGTGGGGGTGGGTGATGAGGGAGGAAGGGAAAGAGTCTAGAATTTAAAGTTCTATAATCAAATGTGTGTGTGTGCGTGCGCGCATTATTATTATTATTATTATTAATTTATTAATTAATTAAATACAACCGGGAATTAAGATATACAGGCACTGGGGTAGGGAGATCCATCTTGCCCTACCAGAAAGTCAGAGGGGCGATGGGGGAGGATATAGGAGAGAACAGATTGGGCTAGGGGATATAGAGTGGGATTGCTGTTTTGGGGTGGTGGGTAGGGGAAAGATGGGGAGAACATTTGTAACTCAAATTCTCATGGAAATGAATGATGCAAACAAAAAATAAACAAAAGTTAATTTTTTAAAAAGAGATCCATCTTTCTCTTTTTGAAGACTATCTTTTTGTATTCTTGATAACCATTGCCTTCTTATCTACTTTAGCAGACTGAATCCATAATCATTTGATTCTCCCTCTCCCTTTCATTCTTAAATAGCTAGATGGCAGTGGATAGACCACTGGGATGGAAGTCAGGAAGACCTGACTTCAAATCTGTCTTCAGACACTCACTAGCTATCGGTCATTTAACTTCTGTTTGTCTCAGTTTACTCAATCGTAAAATGGGAATTATAACAGCACCTATTTTACAGGGTTATTGTTAGATCAAATAGGATATTTGTAAAGTACCCTCTGCTCAAGCATCTCAAACATAGTAGGTACTATATAAAAGCTTATTTCCTTTTCCCTTTTCACTTAATTATCTACTGGCACCATCCTTGATGGCTATAAACATGCTCTGGTATTTCTGATTCTTTACAATGCACACACACACACACACACACACACACACACACACTCACATACACACACACACATTTCCTGAAGCCAAAGTCTCCTATGATATATACCCTCTTCCTCTTCACAGCCAAACTCCTAGAAATGGCTAACTACACCTGTTGTTTCTACTCCCTTTCCTCTCAACCCCTTATAATCTAACTTCTGACTTCATTATGGCTCAACAACCATATTAAAATGGCCTTTCCTCAGCCCTAAAATTTCTTTATTTGTTTGCCACATTTGACACTGTAACCACTCTTCTACATATTCTCTCTGGGTCTTAATGTAATTGGTTTCTCCTCATTCTCTTCCTATCTAACTTCTTCATTCCTTAGGCTCTTGTTGGCATTTCATCCATAACCCACCCACCCACCCCCAGTGTACCTTCATGCTCAATGGACCTTCTTTTCTTCTCTCTTTCAGTGAGAGAACAATAATGGGTTCAGTTATCTCCACACAACTGATATTGAGATCTAAAAATCTACCCCTAATCTCTTATGAGCGCCAGTCTCACACCACAAACTACCTACTGGCCATTTACAACTGGAAATCCACAGGTATCTCAAACTCAACATGAGCAAAACAGAATTCATTATATATCCCCCAGAAGCCATCCCTCTTCCTAACCTTCCCTATCTTTGTCAAGAGTTTCATCATCATTCTAATCACCCAGGCTTGTAACCTTTGAGTCATTCTCAATTACCGCTCAACTATTCCGCATAACTAGTGAGTTGCCAAATACTGTCAAATCTGCTTTCACATCTTCTGCAACTGTCACCTTATCCCCACCCACAGAGGTACCAGTCAGTCAGTCTGTAGTGAGAGACATTGTGCTAAGCTCTGGAGAGTCAAAGAAAGGCAAAAATATTTTCTATTCTCAAGCTTACATTCTAATGAAAGAAACAAAATGTAAATAACTAGACATTCACAAAAAATATGCACCTTGGCTAGAAGATAACCTCAGAAGGGAATGCACTAATAGCTGAAGAAGACTACTTCCTAGAGAAAATGAGATTTCAGCAGCTCCATGGTTCAGGTCTTCCACCACCTACTCTAAGTGCCTCTTAATTGTTGTCCCTATATCATCTCTCACTATTCCAATTTATTCTCCACACAATGATATTCCTGAAATAATGTATGACCATATTACTCCCCTGCTCAAGAAATTCTACCAGCCCCAAATTATGTTGAGTCAAGTTTGGCATTTAAAGCCCTTCACAACCTGGCTTCAACCTACCTTCCCAGCCACATTATACATTATTCCTTTTCAGTCACTCTTTAAGCTAATCAAACTATCCTTGTTATTCCTCCATAAAATGTTTCTTTCTCCATGCTTCTACAGCAAACCATCTCGTATGACTAGATTCTTTTCTGAGCTCTGCCTTTAGCTTTCTTCAAAGGTTAGATTAAATGCCACCTCCTACATGAAACCTTTTTTATATAAAAATTACTACAGTATAGCATCAAAAACTGTCTTATCCATATTGTGTTTATTTCAAATTTTTAATCCTTGGTTCTCAAGAATTAACTGGATTTATGGATTCTTCTAGGTCTATCCAGATTGGCATCTAGCAATTTCCTTCCTTCTCCAATGCAGAGCTCTCTAATTTATGTAAGGTTTAGCAAGACCAAGTATATATCTTTATGTTGTCCCAAAATTTGACCCAACTGCCAAAATTGAAAATAAAGTATCACTTCTTGTCCCACTTAATTTATTATGTGCTGGATTCTCTTGGGACAGGATAGTCCTCATATGAAAGGCTTTTATCCTCTACCAGACACACCTTTATATCAAGAGTTATCTCACACAAGGTTTAACAAGGTCATTAAAACTTTCACAGATAGTTGAAGTTAGACTTGGACCCTAAAGCAGTCCATGAACTACCCAAGATACAATTTCCTGCAGTATACAATGCAGGAAATCGAAGGAATGTACAGACAACATTCACTCTCTTGACTAGATCTCCCCAAGAACAAGAACACCAGTAACATACCCTCATGTGCACATGAGAAGTGGGATAGATGCCCAGGCATCCATAACTATTAATGCCATACTATAATGCAATAAGGAAAGTTCTACATGCTCTACCCTCTGTCTTCCTGCCCTTCATCACTCTATAATAGCAAAAATATAATGGTCCAACTTCTCATATACCAGCAAACTACCCTATGCCAAAATAATTAGCTGTAAAGACAGAAACACCTTAAATACTCTTACAGCATGTCTGTTTCCTCAAGATATCTTCAGCTCTGTTGACCTACCTTTTTGAAGTGAATAATAAAAAGTGATCATATCATTCCTCTACTCAATAGCTCTCAATGGCTCCCCAGAGCCTACAGTATAAAGTTGAAATTCCTTAGTATTGAATTAAATTTTCTCTGTGATCTAGATCTAAGCTAGTTTATTAGAGATTGGTCACTCAATCAACAAGCATGTATCCAGTGCCTTTTGTATGCTAAAATCTAGGGATACAAAGTAAAAAAATGAAACATGCTCTCAACAAAAGTACATCTTAGAGCAGTGGTTCTCAACTTTCCTAATGGAGAGACCCTTTAATACTCCTATGTGGGCGTTCGACCCCTAAAGGGGCCACGACCCACAGGTTGAAAGCCTCTGTCTTAGTGGAATATCCTAAAAAAGAAACATATATTCAAGGTATGCTACATTTTACCTTAGGAAACTATACTCATGTGAGGAAATGTAAGAATCTAAGAAGGGAATCATGGTGAAAAGCTTTTGGTTGAGGATTAATGGAAGGAGAAAGTAGAAACAGTATGGTCGTAGGTTATATGATGGACCTGGACAAAAGGATCGATTACATGTCATTAAAAAAAACTTGTCATGGAAATATAATATTGTAGTGATAGGAAACTTCAGATATTTGGCCTCTACTCAAGATCTCTATCAAAAGCAGAGCAGTTGACATCTGGTGAACAAAGTGACAAGGGAAGCTGTTATTCCAGCCTGATTTTGACTGAGAAGAAGAAACTGGTTATTGAATTAGAAGTGGCTGCTGCTGTTGTAGAGTTCAAGATATGTAGAAGGAGATGAAAGTCAGACATAATATAATGTGTACCAGGGATACTGGGAGTGTTGTTTCTGAAGGGTTTAGAAAAAGGATCACTGGAATTAATTGGAATACAATTAACTAAGATTTTGCAGTGTGAATTGGGCCAAGAGAAATGAGAAGCTTTTGAAGATACATGCAGAAATTATTCAATAAAGGAGAAAAAGGAAGGTCTGCCTAAAGATGCCCTAGCATAAAATTCATTGAAGGGCTCAGAATTTTAAAAGGTATATGTAAAAGATGGGAAAATGGTCAAGTAATAGGAGATTAATACAAAAGAGGAGCATGATGTGGTATGAATAGTGTCAAGATTTCAAAGTCTAAATGTAAAGCTAAGAATGACAAGGAATGCTAAGGACAACAAAAGATTTTTTTGTTTTTTTGGTTTTTTTTAAGCTATGTTGGAATCAATAGGAGGATCAAAGGACGTTTGTGATGGATGAGATAATGGCAACACTTTACTGTGACAGGGCAGGACTATTTAACTTTTATCTTCTGAGTTTTGTTCCAAGGAAAAAAAAATTCTGGCCAAGGAAGGATTAATGATTAACAAGGAATACAAGGAATGGAAATCCAAAATAAGTGAAAAGATGGCATGTAGCTATTGTGACTGCATTTAAATTACAAACCTCAGACAAACTGTATTATTTTGGCACCAAATGAAATCTAAGGTCAATTTTAGCTCAAAATATATGATTTTATGAACTGGCAAAGGATTAATGATTTCTGAAAGATCTTAGAAGATATGTGAGGTATTATAGGATGGAAGATAGTACAAGGTCCAATTTTTTTTTTAAAGGTCTGTAAACTAAAGGCCAATACGCTTGACTTTGATTCCTGGCAAAATGCTAACATATCATTAAAGGATGGTTTCTAAGCATTTAGAAAGGGAAGCAGAGATCACTACTGATAAAAGCTAACAGTCTCAGCAAGAAAAAGCCATACCTCATTTTCCTTTCCAACAGAATAACTATACCAGTAGATTAGAGGAATATTGTAATTAGAGTATTCTGGGGTTTTCACAAAGTCTCTCATGATATTTTTGTGAATTTGATGAAAAGAACTAGGCCAAAGGCTAGCAAAATTTTGTTATTTTTTAAAATAATTGAATGCCTAGATCTAAAGATTAGTCATGAACATTATTATGTGTTGACCTTATATTGATTGAATTGATAGTTATATCCTGCATTCATAGATGAGGTTTGACATGGAAGAGCATTTCACAATTTTTACAGATTATATCTGTTTTAGAACTCAGTTTTAATTCCTTCATGCCGCATGACACCTAGAGAAAGTCTCTAATGAATTGTCCTTCTATGAAGTAATGAAAGGCATATTTTTTTTCCAAAACTGCAGATGATAATGTTGTAAGCAATAACTTGAAGTAGGATTACAGAGGTAAGATCCAAAAAAAATCTATTTTAACAGAACAAAAATGGATAATTAGGAAAATGTGTATACACACATATGTATTACACACACACACACACACACACACACACACACACCATTTAATAAAGATAAATGCAAAGTTCCACAAGTGAGCTAAGAAGGCCAGCTTTATAAATTCAGGACAGAGTATACATGGCTAGAAAGCAGTTTCTGAGTGAAAGAAAACTAGTATTTGAGTAGACTGCCTTCTCATTTTGAGCCATTTGTATTGATATGGAACCAAAAAAATTTATACTAATCCAGGCTACATTTTAAGAAGTATCCATTCAGAAAAGAGAAAGGCACATACTCCAAAGGCTAAGTAGAATGGCATACAAGAACACCATGCTCCATTCAGGTGTCACATTTTAGAAAAAAGACAAATTACCCGGAAGTATTAAAAAAAAAAAGGTGAACTTTGAGATCTGCCTTCTCCTAAAATTCTGTCCTTTGCTACCCATATCTCCCAATATTCCCTTTCAGATGCTGCCCTAGATCAAAATATCCCTTCTAGGGATAATATCTTCTCCACTAAATATCAAGTTTCCTTTCCATTTACCACATTTATCTGCTCTAGAATGAGAACAGTAAACATGTCCTAAGTGTGAGCTATAATTTTAAAGCCATGTAGGAACTTTAAGACTTTCTAAGGAGTCAGGAAAGGGTTCTATTCCTAGTGGATCATTTGGTAGACTCAGGGGAAGAAAGAGAAAATTCCTTCCACTTTGGAGGTAAAGGAAGAAATAAGTGAAGAATTCTTCTGGAGTGGGGAGGGACTGGGTTGGGCTCTCCATGTTTAAGGCAGAGAAGCAAAGTATGTGTCTCAATTAATTTATGACCGTGGAGTAGATGACTGGGCAAATTTAGGACTTATGCCTAAATATTTTCTCTGGTGAGAAACAGGAGAGACTCAGCATTTGAAAAAGTAGAGAATAACAGACTCACAGAACTTAGTAGTTATGCAAATAACCATTACCTCCTTTATATTCAAACCGAGAAACATGAAAATTTTGAAGTACGGGTGAAATCCCTGACCTTTGAGTCAAACAATTATTGTTTATGAAGTGTTTACTATGTGCCAGGAAGAAGGAAATGGCCAACCACTCCAGTATCTTTGCCAAGAAAACCCCAAATGGGTCACTAAGAGTGAGACATGACTGAAACAACTGAACAACAACAACAACAACGTGCCAGGAACATAAAAAATAATTAAACAATCTTAACTCTCCAGGATATTACATTTTAATGTAACACTACAGGCATCCCACAGATGTCCCGGGCAATCTCCTCTTCTTCTGATAACACTGCTTCACTTGGTGATCTCATCAGCTCCCAGGGATTTAATTACCATCTCCATGATGATGATTCTCAAATCTACCTATCCTGCCCAAACTCTCTGCTAACTTACACTGATGCAGCTCCAAACGTCTTTCAGACATCTCCAACTGTTATGTCCAGTAAACATACTAAACTCAACATGTCCAAAACTGAACTCATTACCTTTCCTCTAAAATCTTCCTCTTCCTAAACTACATAATTATTGCAGGAGAGTGCACCATCCTCCTTAGTTCTCAGGCTCCCACCCTAGGAGTTGTCCGGGATTTCTCCTGTCTCCACTGTCACTGCTGACACCACAGTGCAGACCCTCATCATCTTGTTCTTGAACTATTACTACAGCCTAGCTGGTGGCCTGGCCACCAAAAATCTCTTCCCACTCCAATCCAACTTACATTCAGCTAAGTGATTTTTTCCTAAAAAGCAAGTCTGACCATATAACTACCCTACTCAGTAAACTCTAATGGCTATCTCTGACCATCAGGACTCAATATAAATGTCTGTATTTCATTCTCAAAACCCTTCCTAACAGCCCCACACTTCACTTTCCAGTATTCTCAGGCATTAGTCCCTGCTCTATACTCTTTCATCCAATGACTCTGGTCTCCGTGTTGTTCCACAAACAAGATTTTCTTACCTCATTAGATTGTGAGCTCCTTGGGGGACTGTCTTTAGACTCTGTCTGTATGGCTAGTTCTTGCCACATGGTAAGTATTCAATAAATGTTTACTGACTAATGGAATAATGCACAGAATTGTGAATCTATAGAGTAAATAACTGAGCAGCGAGGGGGTGCAGAGAGTAAAAAGCATTGGGTCTAGAAATCAAGAAAACCTGAGTTCAAATCCAGCCTCAGATACTGACTAGCTCTGTGATCCTGGACAAGGTACTTAAGCTCTATCTGCCTCAATTTCCTCAATTGTAAAATGGGGATAATAATAGCATCTACACCCCAGGATTATTTGGAGGAAATAAGATAATAATTTTTTTTCTTTTTGGAGGGGCTATTGGGGTTAAGTGACTTGCCCAAGGTCACATGGCTATAGTATCTGAGGCTGGATTTGAACTCAGGTCCTCCTGACTCCATGGCTTGTGCTCTACTCACTGCGTCACTTAATTGACCCAGTGAAATCATATTTTAAAGCACATAATAAAGCATTTGGCACATCACAGCATTCAATAAATATGTGTTTCCTTCTTTCTTTCCTCCCTTTCTGTCTCCCTTCCAAGGAACCAAGGCCCTCACTAGAAAAAGGAGTACAGATAAATCCAAAATCATTAGCTGGATTAGACTACTCTGATCTTAGTTTTAAAGAACTTGGAATCTGGGACTGAAAATTTCTTACTGAGAGGTCTTGATAGTCAAGTCGCAGAAGTATCAAGAGAGGAAAGGCTTTTCTGCTGGTGCCAAAGAAAGGCTTTTGGGCCTTTTCTAAAACAATTAGGGGAAACAGAAAGTACAGGCATTAAGCCAAAAGAACATGAGGTGTTTCAGCAGAGCAGAGAGGGGCAACAACCAGAAAAGACAGGAAACAGTCCCATCCAGCAGAGACTATAAGTGTAGGGTCAGGAAAAGGGGTACAGCAACACCACTGGATGACAGCAAGATGTGAGACGTCACCCACATGCATGCTGGCCACATGTGCTCCTTATCTGTGTGCCTAGGTGTGTGCTCTCTGCATCTATACATTTTTGAGAGTGCACCCTAAGTTTATAGGAGAAATGCATTGTCGCAGCAATAGAAATTATTCTATTTCAGTAAACGTCTTCACTTTGAACAAATCCTGTCCTCTGGGTGACTATAAAAGGGTATCAATTCCACCATGGGTGGCTCATGAGCCAAGAGCTGAAGGGATGGGAACCCACATAAGAATTCTTTAGGAAACCCAGCCTTCAGAGTGGCAGACACCTCTCAGGCACTTATATCACACATAAATGAATACAAGTGATACACATTAACTGTGAGGACTGGGGGAGACACTAGGTGCCAGGAAAAGGGTGGCAAAAAAAACAGGAAAGGTCTTAAATAAGAGCTGACATGAGGGGATCTGTAAAGGAGGGTAGGGATTCTAAGAAGTAGAAATGAGGAAAGAGTACATTCCCGGCACACGGGACAGCTGGGGAAAAGCACAGAGACAGAAACGTAGATATTTACAGAACAGCAAGAAAATGGATTAGTTCGTACTTTATAGTGGCTGGATGAGAAGTAACATTTAACAGGTCCTGAAAGGAAGGCAATTCAGCAATTCAGCAATGTAGGAGACCCAAAAATACCAGTAAAAGGGGAACTAAGCCAAATCACAGCAGCCTAAGGAAGCCTGTGGCCTGTAGTCCTATGCCGTACTCTAACGATCCCCTTGTGGGCATTGTCTGACACATAAAAGGCCCTGTGTAGATGTTTGTTCCCCCTTCCCACGTCCCTTTTATTTTTGAAATATTTCCATCAGAAATTCTGAAATAGTTTTATTGCTTGAGAGGCAAGCTTCAGTTGTATGAAAAACGCCCTACACTCCAACACATCATTCCCCCAAATGGACAAATAACTCAAGCATCACTGTATGTATCTGTTTTTTTAAAGGATGTTTACTTTACTCTCTAAAAGTAGACTACATTTATCCCATAGTCTGGGTGACATCTTCAGTATCACAGAGAAACTTGAGCAGAGCTGACCCAGACAAAAGCCAACTATCTGTGTCTTTGTCTTAGTCCAACAATACTATTTTTGAATGGAAAAGTTAATGACTATTCCTATGCCAGTGTGAATTTGCTTAATTAGTGAAATTTCACCTTTACGTATCTTTTCACAAGTTCAGACTACTAAGCAACTGCTCATAAAATTAAAAAAATAATGAGGTGTGGTTGGGCCTAATCATTACCTGCCTTCTTTGTTTACTGAAAAATATTGATGAAAGTCAAAATATCATCCAATTCTGATACTATGGGTGATTTTCACCTTTTATCACTTCAATCAAGAGAAATTCTCCCACGATCTAAACTAATCCTATGAAATTCATTTTGGCATGCTTGGATTGTGTGATAGCTCTTGAAGGTTTAAAGATAACTGCTGAATAAATTATTCCTTCAGAAGATTAAATTGGTAACTTGAAATAATTAAAGCAGTTTTCCAAAATGCCAAATTTGCTCCTAAAAAAGATTCTACAAATAGGAGATTCTCAAGAACTATGTCTCAGAAGATGCTGATTTATTATGTTAATTAACATAATGTTAGCGTTAGAAATAACCAGAGAAGACTATCTAGTTTAATGCACGTATTTCGAAAGCGAGGATATTGAGGTTTAGAAGGGTGAAGTGAATTTTTCGAGATTATATAACCAATTTGTAAGAGACTCTATATTGTGCTCCCAGCTCTCTTGACTATCTACCAGTTCATTATACTTTTCAGTATTCCAGAGTGCTATAATATTAGAGAACTGACAGTTCAAAGTCACTGACATAAATATTATGTAGGTTTAACAAAATAGATTGAAATGCTACTGTTTAGAGAATCCAGAAATGCATTTCTAGTGATTTTAAAGTCCCGAGTAGAAAAAAACTGAAGTATTTAGTGATGGGTGATCAAAGGATTTAAGTTAGAAGAGCTCTCAGAAACCATGTTTTCTTCCTTTGAAAGGCAGGAGTATTGAAAGAAAAAAGAAGGTAAGTGACTATTAGGTTATATCAATGGTACTGAGAACCAGAATTTCAAATGCTGGACCTCAGCTTTAGGATACAAGAATGGTGGGTCCTTGACAAGGATTGAGCACATCTCACAAAAACTAGATTTTTTTTTAAATGGCAGAGAGAAAAGTTAATCTAATCATGGGAACTCTGAATTCAAGTTTAACAGGAAAAAAGAAAAATTCCTGAATAACACTGTAAATCCAATCAGATATTTTTCAGGTTAATGGGCATAATACAGAAAAAAAAAAAGCAAAAGAAATGCCCAAAAATTCTCAGAAGAAAATAGCAGGAAAATAAATCCAGAACAAGACTCAATGTAATAACCTTTCTCTTGGCTCCTTCTCCAAATCTCTACAGCTGGGGCCACAATTCCCAATTGAAAATTGTGTATTATTCCAAGCTCTGAGACTAATCCAGCCCCTTGGAGGGGGGTTTATAAAGACTCCTAAGGTCAGTAAATTCAGCTTCTGATTCCACTTCAACCTTATATCCCAGTTCCAATAAGTGCACTCTTGCCTTTTATTCTACAACCAATACCTATATATTAATAAAATAGGGTCATATCCTACCTTGGGTGGACTCTGTTTCCTTCAAGACAAGGATATCACCTGCTGAACCACTACGTAGAAAAGGCAGGGAGAAGGGGAGAATTGAACTGAGAAATTCACAATGTCTCCCCATTCAGGCCCTCACAGCCTTGATCCCCTGGATAATAGGTCAATATTGAAGTGTTTTGAAAGTACTTTTTAGAGGTTCAGGTACAAAAGGGTCATGAGGCAGGCTATCAAAATGCTTCCCTTATTGGAGATAAGTAAGATGAGGTCACTATCATGATGATCTACTCCAGAGCCATAACTCGGATGGGGAATTAGGGCTTCACCCTCCAAGGTACCACAACTGGGAAAATGAGAAAATTTTTAAAATAATTTTTACAGATTATCCAATGTTAAAAAGAATTACCTTTAATATTTTTATAGCACTTTTATTTCTTTAGCAGTATAGAAAGTTCAGCAAGAATAATTAAACTGGAAAGCTGATTCCTCCCTTTCTTCTATTCTTTTTCCAGCCTAGCAGCATAACCACCAAGGTCTTACTCAGTCCCAGCCTGCTATTACCTAAATGACACCCTCCCCAAAACCAACACAATGATATTCTGAAGTCACTCTCACCCCCTTCCCTGATTACAAATGAAATGAGGTAACGCTTATGGCTGCTTGCCCTTGTTGCCAAAATTGCTAAAAGGTAGCTCTGCCCTTCATTGTGAACTATGTTCAGTGGGATACTTGCCATAGTGCTTGGCCTAGGTAGTTCAGCTGGGTCAGATATAGTACTCCTGCACTGCACAAACTTTCTTTAATTGAATACTGAGCTCCAAGTAGGCAGGCAGGAATCTCCACTGCCTTTGACATGGTTGAGGTAGGATTTAAGGTGAACATATTACTAAGTAAGTATCATAGGACCTTCACCATAGTTAGCATATGAAGAAAAGGCATGGCTAACCATGGTAAAAAAAAAAAATCTGATCACCAGGTCAGGGATATTCAGCCCAATGTCATGAATTAGGGTCTAGCAGGAAATTTTATGTTCTATCTTAGATTTCAGCCCCTGCTGGAATTGGAAAATCTAGTGGTTGGCAATTTCAGACTAAAGAAGATTATAAAGGTCTACTAGAATTCCTGAATGTTCCCCCATATTATACACCAAGAGGCTATTTTGGAAATAGGAAATGGCAATATAGGCTATCTATCTTCTTCCTTGATGAGGAGAGTGAGAGGAAGAAAGAAAAAAAAAAGCAAACTAATTCTCATGGAAAACATCCTAGGTCAGAAACACAGAGATTCATTACTCACTTGGTCAAATAAATTAGGGGTTCTCTGTGCTTCCTAGAAGTAGGACAACTTACTTCATTCTCTTTCATAGCCCCTTCTTCATTTCCTAAAAATCTGCAAAATGTCTTGGCAGCACAGCCAGTTCTGTGGGATTCTGGTCCTAACCTTGTATCCACAGCACTCAAACACCTTGCCTTTGTAAGCAGAAGTGCTTCTAGGCAACAAAAGCAACACGGTTCTTTCATATTCTGAGATAGTGATGAAGAACTCTGTTTGGGTCAGGACATTGTTGAATTCATGGCATAGAAGTAGAGGAGAGAAAAACAAGTGGCCTGTTCTCTCCTGGGAGAACAGAGAATTATCCACAACATGATCAAAAAGAGGCCATACTAGGTCACGCCAAAAGTTCAGAGAGATACCAAATACTTAAAAGCAAGATGGAAAACTAAAAAAAGAGAATGTAGCAGAGCTCTGAAGTGAGTTGTCAGAATGGAATCTGGGAGAAATTTCGTAGTATTATCAGTCCAGTGACAAATTGTCCCATGTAATTTCCCTAAGAAAAGGTTTTGGTTTTTGTTCTGTTTTATTTTTGTGGCAGTGGGGAGCCACTTACTCCCTCTTTTAATCCATTACATTGACATTAGCACTGGCATCAAAGTAGAATGGTAAGTAGAGCACTAGGCCTGTAGTCAGGAAAACCTTGAGTTCAAATCCAACCTCAGACATTTTCTAGCTATGTGACCCTGGTCAAGTCAGTCAATCTCTGTTTCCTAAACTGTTAAACTGGGATAATAGCACTACCTACCTCAGAGGGTTGTTGTGATAATGAGATGGAATAATATTTGTAAAGCTCTTAGCGTTGTAACTGGCACATGGTTGTTGTTCAGTTGTTCTCAGTCATGTTCGACTCTATGACCCCATTTGGTGTTTTCTTGGCAAAGAAACTGGACTGGTTTGCCATTTCTTTCTACAGCTCACTTGACAGATGAGGAAACTGAGGCAAACAGGGTTAAGTTACTTGCCTACCTAGTGTCTGAGGATGAATTTGAACTCAGGAAGATGAATCTTCCTGATTCCAGGACTGGCACTCTATCTACTGCACCATGGTATTTAATAAATACTTGTTCCCTTTCTTTCCCCCTCCCCCCCCTGCCATGAGTCAGTCACATACATCACAACCATTTTCCTTCAATATAATGTTTCCATTCTTCAACAAAATCTTTATCCAGACTTCTAGCATTCTCTCTTACATTATGAAGCTATCAAACATATATTCTATTATCTGCTACACTTGTTTATATGTACACACACAAATGCACACACACACACACACACACACACAATTCTACCCCTACTTCTTGGATATGACACATGCATACACCTTCGCTGTCCACTCCTACACCATGCCTGACATGTAACCTCTACCACTATCCCTCATGCCCTATTCCTCATAAAGACAAGCTATGAAGCTATGGAATCCCTTCACATCATGCATCTTTGACAACCACATTACCAAAACCTTTATACTACTATGTTTCTAACACCTACCCAAAATATCTCTCACACTCTTCCTTGTGTTTTGGGCATACTAATCACCATCTTCTGTCATATTGTACCCTTTACCCCCTCCATTTTGTTCCCATTTTTACCCAACCTCCTTTTATCCCAAAAGCATTCTATACCAGCAGCCTCCCTCCCACTAGACCATTACTAATGGGGTGCATCAACATAGTTTAAACCCAAAATTATTGTATGGCTAAATTAAATGGGAATTCTGACCTAGAGTAACTGATAAGGAGTCAAGTTTAATGGAAAACTAGGAATTCCCCTACATATGGCTTCCCAGAAACTTTATGTTGGAAAGGACTTCAGAAGACATCTAGTCAAAGATGTACCTGAACAAGAATCCCATCTATAATATCACTAGCAACTGATCCAGTCTCCCCTTAAAAGTCCCCAATGAAGGGGAACCACTAACTCCTACAACAATCCATTCCTGTTTTGGACTGCTTTAATTGTTAGGAAGTTTTGTGGGGTATTTTCCCCTTACTTTAAGACTTAATCTTCAGGTCACTAATTTTCTCAAAATACTCTGGAGGATGGGGGGGAGGGAACAAATAAAATAGATCACATTTCCCTGCCAGCCATTCAATACCTTCAAAAAATCCAGCAAATCCTACTTCATTCCATCTTCTCTTCTCCAAGTTAAATATTCCCAGGTCTTTTTATCATCCTTTAGCATGATAATTACCACTTACCTTACCTCTCTCATCACTCTGATATGGATGCTCTCCCAACTTGTCAACGTGCTTCCTTATATATGGCATCCAAATTGAACACCATACTCTAAATGTGGTCTAACAAAGGTAGAGTATACCATGATTGTTATCTCCCACATACTAAATACTGTAGACTAGGAATCCATGAAGCTTAAGAGAACATTACCTTATGTCACCGCTGTGTTGCATTACTGATTCATGAGGAGCTTAAACTCACACCCTATCCACCATTTTAAAAATTATTAAACAATACATCCTGCATCCCACTTTAATCCAAGGATAAAATGGTATCCTACTAAATATAATCAGTCCTGTTGTTCAATATTGTCAAGAAATTTCTGGACTTTATCATCTAACCTATTATATCTTTCCCAGCTTTATGTCATTTGTTAATTTGATAAGCATGCAATCCATTCCTTAATATAAGTCACTGTCAAAAACATAAAATATTACAGAGCCAAAGACTATCCTGTAGGTACTTATTCATGAATAACCTACCCACTGACCTCTGAGGGATCTGAGATCTTCCTTGGAAGAGCCAGTTTTAGCAATCATGATGCCTCTGATCTAGTAAACATTCTTAATCCATCCTTAAAAATACCTGAGTACAAGGAACTCCTTTAGGATCCAAAATATCAACCTGAGAATCAGCATTCATTATTTTTGAGACCTGTCTCAAGCAAAAATCTTTCTCAAGAGCAGACATATAAATCTATAAAGGCTACTGGTAAGAAACTGAAGCAAAAGTCAAACTGCTCTGTCTGCCTCCTTGCCAATTAGTACAGGCAGGAGAGATATCAAGACCAACCCAGAAGCAGGGATAATAGAGTGGTATCCTTCCCAAGCACTAGACCGTTCATCTAAATTGTATACTTTTGCTAGGTCAAATGGCCTACAGGCACCAAATTCAGCCAACATAAACAAAGTTTGGAAGTATCAAGTCTGGTCAGCAAAACCAAAATATGCCCTTACTTGTAAATCCTTTCTTCCTCCTTAAATTCCTGGCCAAAGCCACTAATGCTGCCATAACAGCAGAACGGTACAGCCTAGCTTCAGGAACTCCCCTGCTTTCCTACAACTGCAGGAGTTGCTGTCCCTAGCCATGGTGCTGACCACTTTTATGAATACTGCAAACAAATGGGGGCTATTTCTGGAAAAGTAGGGGTAGTCCAGAAGGAAGTCTGTTCAAACAGCACAATAAAGGCCACTGTGGTCAAGGATATATGCTATCTTCCAGCAGTGGAATGTTAATAAACAGAATTTATTGAATCAGAAACACTGGGAGGTCGTTTGTTCCTGCTATAAAAGACTCTAGGAAACTCAGAGTTATGCCAATAGCCTGGGCAACTGCTTCTATAAAGTAGTTCTGCAGAGGTCTTGTTCTATTGGTGCAATCACACTGCCTCTGGAGCACTAAGCAGAAGACTTTGGTTACTTTTTGAGGGAACATCAAGTCAAAGGCAAAGGAATGGGTTGTTTTTCTTTGAGCATGTGACAATATGATGCTCTAGCCCTTAAAGAAGAAATGTGGACCAATTAACAAGACAGATGGAAAAGAATCTTCCAGGTGAAATAAAACATAGTTCAATCCATGTTTGAAGAGACAAAAGAGAGTAAGCAAACTGACTTGCTAAGTTACAAGGGCTACCAAAATCAGTGATTAAGTTCATAACAGTGGAATAAAACTGGGAGTTAACAATGAGTCCAGAAAGACATGCTATAAAAATGCAACCTTTTAGCTCATTACATCATTTTATTAAAAATAGTGGCACATTCTTATTCTATTATATTAATGTTCCTGTGATCCTTAATATCACAGATATATCACAAGATCTCAAAAAGAACCAGGAAATGAGGTTCATTTAGGTAATGGTCTTCAGTAGATAGAATGGACTTGGAATTGGGAAAAACAGAAATCAAAATTCTAGCTCTTATATTTCTGCCCTACTGTTATCTATTTCAGGAGTGTATTCCAATCAGTCTCTCTCATCTTCAGTCTCTCTTAGTTCTTTCCCCATTGTCTAAAGATATGCTGAGGTTTAGTTCATTTTAAAAAACAAAACAAATAACAACAACAAGAAAAATCTTTTCACTTGGCTTTGACATCCCACCCAGCAATCATTCTTCAACTTTCCCCCTTTTCACAGAAAAAAAAAACTTCCAGAAAGAATAATCTACAGTATACTTACTACCTACTCACTTTTTAAATTTTTACATTCTTTATTACAACTAAACTT
Source organism: Pseudocheirus occidentalis (assembly GCA_028646575.1). Lineage (NCBI taxonomy): Eukaryota > Metazoa > Chordata > Mammalia > Diprotodontia > Pseudocheiridae > Pseudocheirus > Pseudocheirus occidentalis. The sequence continues at coordinate 309,328,556 of CM053594.1, forward strand.
TTCCACTAAAACTCCCATTCTAGTTTTTTCACTCAGTGTTTCTAAACTTTGGATACTATTCATCACCTCCAGTTCCTGGAATCTTTCTTAGGTTCTATGATTACACTCTCCATTGATTCTACTCCTTCTTCTCTGGCAGCTCTCCATCAGTTTTTGAAGCATCATCTCTTGTCTAATAGTGTGGCTTTCTCCCCAGGACCCGGTTCTGACTCCATTTTTTTTTCCTATCTACAGCATTGTCCTTGTTCATTCCATGCATTCAAGTGTCATCTCGTGACAGAGAACACCTCAACCTATGAATCTATCACCTGATTTCCAAGCCAACATCATCAAATGTCTGCTAGCCATTTGGCATTAGATATCATGATGGCATCTCAAACTCAATATTCCAAAATGGAACTATCTTTCCCAATAAATCTGCCCCTTCCTCCAACATTCACAAGTTACATTAAGGATGTCACCATCTACCCATTCACCAAGATTACAACTTCACATGCCAAGTTGATATCCTTTTCCCTCATCCCTGAAATACAAATAATTGCCCAGTCAACGTCTGTCATGTCTTTCATTCATATAACCACCACACTAGTCCAGTCCTCATTATTTCTTACCTATACCATTCTTTCTTGCAGCTGCCAAAAGACCATCACTAATCTTCTGATGCCAACTCAAACATAAGTCAATACCCAAAAGTCTAGAATTTCATCAATGTGGGTATTTTCTCCACTTATCCATAATGCAATACTTTTATCTCCAGAGTGTCAATACTTAAAACAACTCAGCATCTAGCATCTATGTTGGTGAAGCTACAAACTCAGCTAGGTTAGTCCTCAAGCAACAACTATACAGTTCATAACTGGGCCCATACGTAAAGCTTTGAAGGTTTAGTAGAAGAACCTGTACTGCACTGAGTCTTGTGCAGAGCACAATGAGCCATTGGATTAGGTCTTTAGTTCAACTTTTCAACTCTCTATCCTTTTTTTTTAATGTGCCTTTCCCATTATAGGCACAATGATCTTCAGCTTGTCATTTCCCGAGTGGTCCTATTCAACGTCACCTCTACAGTATGTGATTCTCTTCCAACTCTGCTTCTGATTCTCTAAATATCCCCACCAGGCTTCAGATGTCTTCTGACTCTGGAGTATCCCTCCATTTCTGTAGCCTGCTTCCTTGTCCCAATGGTGAATTCCTCCTGGAACCTTCATTTTAAGAAAGGACCGAGGTTAGCAATCCTGAAATCTTAATCAAGCTCTACTTTAGACTCTGAGGTTTTGGGTACCATGTTTTATCTATCTTTTCACCATGGAAGATCCCTCAATACCTGTGGCCTTCTCATTCCTTTTCCTTCTCAATACCTTTTCCCTGCACCACTTTCAACCTCCTCTCCTGAAGCCTTCTCACCCCTGTTCATCATACCTCTCTGGCAGCCTCCTTCTCATCCCTCTCTCTCAAGACTTCCATTTTGAGGAAGGGCAGAAGCCAGGCATCTTACCCTCATATTCCAGTTCTCTTTCTGATTCTTTCTGACTTTGTCATCATGCTGTCCTCCTCAGTCCCCAGATTTTCAGCTTCACTTTGCATGTTATCTTCCCCCATTAGAAGATAAAGTTCTAAAAGGAATGGAACTGTCTTTCTGTCTGCTTGTGTTTTTACCCCCAACACTTGGTACAGTGCCTAGCACATAGTAAGCTCTTATTAAATGCTTACTCACTTGACAGGAGTGAGGAAGAAGATCTATACTGAGTTTAACAAGTGAGAACTTTAAAAATTAAGTATTTATAAGGAAATGATGATAGAAAAATCTAAACAATCAAAATAAGATATAATCATAACTGATTTTCATAAGGAACAAAAAAAAATCAAAGACACCTTAATTAACTGTTAAGACTACACAGTCAGTTTTTCAGCAAATTCAAATTTTCAAAAAATCATCAACAGGGGCAGCTAGATAGTTCAGTGAATAGAGCACCGGCCCTGGAGTCAGGAGGACCTGAGTTCAAATACGGCCTCAGACACTTAACACAAAAACTAGCCATGTGACCTTGTCACTTAACCTCAACTGTCTTCCAAAAAGCAAAAACAAAAACAAAAACAAAAACAAACCATTAACAAATGCTTAAGTGACAGGCACATGAACAAAGATAGAGTGACACAAACTTAAAATTTCCAGTTCCTTCAACCAATTACCATATAGCATGCCCCTTACCACCATTCTATTTGTCCTCCTTTGGAAATTCCAACTGAATAATGTTGTTCCTAAAATATGGTACAAGACTCCAGAATTGGTCTTGTTGGGTCAGACTATAATGGAGAAATCATCTCTTACTATATTTTAAAACATTATTCCCCTTCTAAGAAATCCTGGAGCTACAGGGAGGTTAGGTGGTGCAGTAACTAGAGCATTGGACCTGGAGTCAGGAGGACCTGAGTTCAAATCTGGCCTCAGACACTTACTTAGATATGTGACCAAGTCACTTAACCCCAATTACCCTGCCTTCATCCTCCAAAAAGAAAAAAAAATCCTGGAGTTACATTACATTTTTGCTGCCATCATCAACTCACACTGAATTTGAAGTTAATCAAAACCCAAAGATCTTTTCATATGAATTACCATCTATCTACTCATATCTCCCTTCCCATCTAGTACATATAAAGCTGACTTTATGAACCCAAAATTCATTTAATAACAATTGTTTTTTACATAGTGTTATTATGAAGTACAAAGCATTTTACAGATGTCATTTCATTTTAACTTAACAATAACTTTGTGAGGTAGGTACTTTATTTTTTTTCCCCCTGAACTGAGATCCCAGTAGTATATCTAAGGAATTCCTACTGCACATCTCTGATGCTGGAAATCAGCAACTCATCTATAACTTACTGCCATAGAGAGGTGCCAGGGGCAATGAAGTAAAGTGACTTATACTCTCTAACTATATGTTAGAACTGAACTCAAGTCTTCCTGATGAGTTTCTATCTACTCTACCACATGACTACTTGAGGTAGGTATTAGCATCTTCATTTAACTGATAAGGAAATCAAGATTCAGAAAGAGATTACATCTAGTCCTGTAAGTAATAAGTATTAGGAAGCATAATAGTACTTAAGAGTGGATTCTTAATAAATGCTTAGTGAATAACTGATCGAACTTGGGTCTTTCTGATTCTTATATGACATCTTAATATATTGCAATGCTTCCCATTTTATCAGATTTTTCCAAAGACTCTAGCATATCGAGATTTTTGTGGATCCTTACTCTGTCATCCAACACATTAGCTAATCCTTCAAGTTTTGAATAATCTCTAAACTTGAAAAGCACCCTATCTACATCATTAACTAAGTCTTTTCCTTCAACATCCTATTATTCCAACAGAACAAGTCACTAAGCTCGGCTCTTATTTAGCAGATCTTCCAGTGTTGCTATAAATGAAAGATTCACGACTCTACAACGAGTCTGGTCATAGAAATCTCTCTGAACTTAGGTAGGATGGCCTTTGGATGAAAAGGACCTATATCACTAAGTCTATATCCAAGGCATTAAGAAAAACGGACATTACAGAGTGAAGAAGCATTCCAATAGAGAAGGTCTCCGAAGATTATAATTCTAACAGTAAGAGAATATGTCATAGTGTTTCAAGTTTTGCAAAACATTTCACATAAACTATCACATGATGACAATGACCTACTCATTGTCTGCTTTTTAGATTTTGTCATTGACCCCGTTCTGAATTCATATAACTGTGCTAACTCACACCTCTCTATTTGATCCAGAGACAAGAAGATAATCAAACTAAAAATTCTATAAGCCACAATAAAATACATTCCATGATACTGGAAGAAACTTGCCAATAAAACCATAGAACCAATATCAAAAATATTAAAGAAGTCAAAGATGTGATACAAGACAATATAAGCAAATGTCCTCATTTTCAGAAACATAATTCACTGGGAGCAAACTGATTGACTAAATAAGACATCACAAAGCAACTGAATGTGATGTTTTGATAGGTTCATCACTGTCCTTAACAGAGTTTCACCTGATTAAGGACATAAGGGAGGTCCCAAGAGAGTCCCCAGTAGAAACAGATAGGCAAAGGTAAAAACTGAGTATAACAAATGGCCACAGACATTATGGACAAGATGGAATTGCTTAGTAGTGCTTTTACTGAATCTTGTTTTAGTGCTGGTTTGTTCTTTCTTGTCCTTGCCCTTAGATACTAATACTTTGTTGCTACTGAGTGTTTTATTACATATATGAAGCACTACCCCTTCCTCAATTCCCACTATCACCCACTATGGTGTCTGTCCTTTATCAAATTTTATATTTAAACCTTGATATGTTACTAGTGTTGACCTCTTTAAGCACTTCCTTATCCTTTGTTTAAAAAAAAAAGAGGGTCAGAGTTTAGAGAAAGCAAAAAGTAAAACTAAAAAGGACAGAAACATGGAATTAATAATCATAACTACAAATGTGAATGAGATGACTCACATAAAATGAAGGAGGTCAAAAATGGATTAGAAAAATCTAATAATGCAGGGGGGTTAACAAGAAAAACATCTGAAATGAAGATTTACATATATAAGGTTAAAATGAGGGGCTGAAGCAGAATTTATTATGCTTCAGGGAAATTCATAATGGCAGGGCTGGGAGTCATGAATCAGAGAAGGCAACAATACAAACTTATGTAATTAAGAGTTAAGCAGAAGATATTATTATTATTATTAAAAGCACCATAGATGATGAAATTATATAAATATTGAAAACACATGAACTAAATACCAAAGTATCTAAGGTCTTAATGGAAAAGCTATTTAAATTACATGAAGTGGACAGCAAAACAAACCATAATAATAGCAGACATCAGTGTGCCCCTTTTATATGCAGATACATCTAACCAAAGGATAAACAAGAATGAAGTCAAGGACCTAGATGGAATTTTAGGAAAATCATATGCTATAGATTCCTGATAATTATGGAATGGGGAAAAAAGAGAGTCTACATATTTCTCGGGGGCTCAAGAAACCATTACAAAAATTAATGACATATTAGGTGATTAAAAACTTAAAAAAAAAAAAAGAAAAGCAGAAATAGTAAACCTAGCTTTTACTGACTAAAATGTAATAAAAATTGCAATCAATAAAGGATATTTAAAGAAAGGAGACATAATTAAATGGAGAGTAAATTTATTCCCATTGAAAATGTAAGCTACAAAAATCATAAACACAAGTAACCAATCTAATAAAAGAAAATGGAACAATATACCAAAACTTGTGAAATGCAGGCAAAGCAATCCTTGGAAAAAAATTTAGTATATCCAAATACCTGCAATCAACAAAAGGTTAGAATTTTTTTTTTGCCCAATCAAATGTCAGAAGAATATGATAAATTAAATCAAATGGTTGAAGATCTATAAAAATATTCAAATTAATAGAACAAGAAAGAGAATGTATACAGCCACATCCCAGAAAAATCAACTGAACTATCCATGAAAAAACTCCTAAAGGAAAAAAAAAACTGTAGGAGAAGATGACTTTACAAGTGAATTCTACCTTGTATTCGTTCCAAAAACAATTAATTCTAATATCAGATAAATTTTTCAAACAAATAAGGAAAGAAGAGATCCTACCAATCTCCTTCTTTGCAAGAAATATGGTACTGACATCTTACTCAGAGAAAGAAGAAAAAGAAAACTGCTGAGCAATATTCCAAAGAATATAGATTTCCAAAGGTTGAATAAAATATTAGCATAGAGTTATAACAATATACTTTTCAAATTTTATACTATTACTGTACTGAATTTATATCATCAATATAAGGTTCATTCAATATTAGTAAAACTATAGACAAAATATACCATATTCATAGCAAAAATAAACCTTCCATGATAGTATCAATGGATAAATAAAGAATTTTAGACAAAATCCATTACTTTGCTTTTTAAAAAACTTAAATGTGAATAAAGGAACCTTTCCTTAATATGGTGAACAGAACCTATCGAAATCCAAGAGATAGCTTTATATGCAATGAATAAATGCTAGTTTTTCTACTAAGGTTAGGGGCAAAAAAAGGATACAAATTCTTACCATTATGATTTGATATAGAAATGCCAACTATTGTAACAGAAAAATAAATTGAGGGAACAAGCATACACAAAAAGAAAAGAAAATGATCGCCTTTTGAAAATGATGTATTTTGCTTACAGAACCATACAGATTCAACTAAAACTGATTAAAACAATAACCACAGTAAACAAACAGGATTTTTTTAAAGTATGCATTTTATTATTACCAAGAAAATGTACTTGAAAGAAAAAAGAAAATTTCCTTTAAAATAATTACAAATATTTACAAAATATCTATAATTCTAACTATCAAGACACACAAAGGAATTATATGAATAAAACTTCATAAGTCTTTATAGGAATAAAGAAAAATTTACATCATTAGAGAGGTATTAATTCCTCTTGGTTGGATCATAGCAATATAATAAAATGAAGATAAAACCTAAATTTTTTTTTTTTTGCTTTTTGGAGGGCAGTTGGGGTTAAGTGACTTGCCCAAGGTCACACGGCTAGTTTTTTGTGTTTAGTGTCTGAGGCCAGATTTGAACTCAGGTACTCCTGACTCCAGGGCCGGTGCTCTATTCACTGCGCCACCTAGCCACCCCGATAAAACCTAAATTAATTTATAGAACTAATATCATGCCAATCAAACTACCAAAAGATTACTTTACAGAACTGGAAAACAACAACAACAACAACAACAACAACAGCATAACAGAATTCATCTAAAGAAAAAAGAAGTCAAGACATTCAAGGAAAAATGATGAAGAAAAGTTGGAAGGAAGGGCACTTTCCAATACTACATCTCAAACTATATTAACAAAGCAATAATATTTAAAACTCTGATCCTGGTTGAAAAATAGAAAAAGGTAGTTAACAGAACATGTTAGGCACATAACATCCAGAGGCAATCAAACCTAGTCCCAGACAGTTTGATAAACCCAAGAGTTCCAACTATTAAGGTAAGGATTACTGAACAAAAATTGATAGGAAAACCAAAAAGATGTCTGACAGAAGTTAGGTTTAGGCCAGGATGTCACATCATATACAAGAATATGACCTAGATATAAAAAGTTATAGTAACAAAAATTAGAAGCTCAAGGAAGGAGATACTTATGCCACTATAGAAAACAGAAATGTTCTTGGCAAAACAACAAATAAAGAGAATTACAGGAGATAAAATGGACAATTTTGGTTACATAGGATTAAAAAGTTTTTGCACAAGTAAAATGAACGCACTTAGAAGAAAAACACTGAGGAAAAAAATGTTTTCAGTAAATTTCCTTGATAAAGCTCTGATACCCAAGATATATAGGGAACTGTCTCAAAAATATATGGACAAGAGTCATTCCCCACTAGATAAATGGCCAAAGGATAGGAACAGATGGTTCTCAAAAGAAGGGAGGCTATTATAAAAATGTGCTCCACATCACTAATTTTAAGATAAATGTAAATTGAAACAGCTATGTGATTCTACTTCATACCCATCAGACTGATCAAGATAATAAAGAAGAAAAACGACAATTGTTTGAACTCTAAGAAGAAAGGCATAGCAATGAAAGCAGTTAGAACTAAGAATTAAATCAAACATTCAGGAAGTCAGTTTGGTTTTTGTACTCCAAGGTAACTAAATTATATGTGCCTTTTGATACAGCAAACCCCTACTAAGCATATATATATATGGTAGCACCACCCTCTAAAAAAAAAAACAGATCAAAAAAGACACAAAACAACTTTAAAAAGTTATTTTAATAGGTATACTTTTTGAGTTAGCAGAAAACTAAAAACAAAATGGGTACTCATTAATTAGGGAATAATTAGATAAACTGTGGATTATGGATGTAATGGAATATTATTACACTGTAAGAAATGTCTAAAAGTGTAGATTCAGAAAAAGATTTACAAGAACAGATTCTGAGTGAAGGTAGCAGAACCAGAAGAACCATTTATACCACGACAACATTGTAAAAGAAAACAACTGTGAAAGGCATAAAAAGATGATGTATGCAGTAACCAATCAAGATTTCAGAAAAGATGATGATGAATCATGCTTTCACCCCTTTAGTGTAGAGGCAACAGATCAGAGGTAGAGAATGAAAAATACATTTCTAGACAGCGAATACATAGAGTTGTTTTACTTGACTATGTCTGTGACAAGAGAAGAATGGAAGGAGGTTGTTTAAAAGGGGTCAAGACTTATTGGAAAGAGAGGGATTAGCAATAGTGACGGCAAAAAAAAGGGAAAGTGTGTTAATTATACATACTATGCACATACATATACATATACATATACATGAAGAGAAGTTCAGAAGAAAACACAGAAAAAGAAGGCAACATTGGAAATACTGTTAAATTTAATATATACTTTAAAAAGTTGCAAATAGCTAGTGGTCCTAGTAATGATACATATGTGTGTGTGTGTGTGTGTAGTATTAAATGTTCTACATTTAAAATTAAGCCATAATACAACAATGTTGAAGCATTAATTAATATTGTTTGCTCCTAGTAAAGGCAAACTACACTCCATTTTTCAATTTCTTCACCAAATGTAACTTTTTTTCTCCATATAAACAATGTGCAGAGTTTATTCAAGTAATCATATAACCAGTTGCTCTAAATCAAATTCAGATTAAAAACACAAAATAATGTTGTAAAGACAAATACAAATTGATCTTTTAATGGATTGTTCAAAAACAAACATACAAAGTGAGACCTGGGAGACAATGTTACATAATAAAGACATCTGAAAAAGCTTAAGTTTACAAATGGTATTCCTGTATGTTCGAATAAATGTTAAGCTACTACCCACAGTATACTCTAAAACACAGAATATATCACACAAATTATTTCTTTTAGTAACCACAGGGATGAAAGTTTTGCTGTTGATATCTATCCCAGTGTACAAATCCATAGTACTGCCAGGGCTGTCCCCTCTGACTTTACTGGGAAGCCAGACAGCAGAAATTGCCTGGGTTACATTTAGCTCAGTTCATGTCCAACACTGGCCCAAGAATCATCTCTTCTGTTTAGTCGCTACGTTGTTGATTGCCAGTTGCATAGTTCCAAATACTTCTTTTCCAGCTAGAGATATTAAAATGTTCTCTACCCTTCTCCCCTTTTAAAAATCATTTGATTTAGAGCTGTAGCAGATAACTTTTTCTTCAGGCTCCTCTAGGTCAATAAGCAACATTTATGAAATGGCATTCATTGCACATTAAAAACAAGAATCATGCCAGAACCTAACAAAGCGATATTTCAGCCATGTCGAGCGTTTTGTAGTTCCCCCCAAAAAAGGTTTTATCACGTGGTTACCACAGGGCCCAGACATTTAATATGGCCATCCTGTAATTTCCTCTCAGGTCTTTCTGCTAGTGACCTGCCACACTGAACTCAAAGGTAAAATTTTCCAAGAGATGCTATGGGGATATGATCAAAAACTCTATCTTCCCTCTGAGAGTCTTCCCATTATACACAAAATATAAGGGCCAATCCAGGAAGAAATGAGATTTAAGGTTCCCAAAGGAAACAAGGCAATTAACAATGCTTTAAAATATAAAAAAATAAAACATTATCAGCTCTTACTTGAAGAGATCCAGATTGTATGACTACTGACCTGCTGGCAAACCTCTTATTCTCTGGACCCCAGTTTCCTCTCTTTAGAAATGGAGACCAGCAGTACCCAGTCTGCCATACATAGAAGTCACCATGAAAATAAAAAAGGCAAATATTTTACAGATATTTAAATATTAATATTAAGCAACAAAAGTGCCAACAAGCAGATAACAGTGAACCTCCAATAAAGTACATGGCAAAGGCAGAAAAAACTGCAATTCCAATTTGACCCTAGGCCAGGTAGGATGGAAGCAAAAAGGTATACTCTAATTGTACAAATTTCCATCTTCTTACCTTCAAGGTACCCTCACACACCCAGTTATTCTAGTTTCTTTTCCTCCTCCCTGAGGGTTTCTTGTCTCAAGATGAATATGAGACCTTTCATCCTGATAACTACCAAACAAAAAGAGTCCAAATCTTTCCCAAGGGGGTTTTACTGTGAAGGCAGCAAGGACAGCCCATGAAAATGTGGCTAATTAAACCATACTTAAATAATTATAGATGAAAGGACATGAAATTACTATAGATGAGTTTTTAGGATTTTCTGGAGGCCAGTAAAATAGACTAAAATACATTAAAGAGAGATAACAATTTCAAATTTGAAAAATGGTAGAACTGTATGGGAAGGTGACTTGATGAAGGATATGGATAGGTATAAAGAGGGTTGAAGTTTAATACCTGGAATGTCTAAGTTGAAAAACAGATCTCCTAGGTGAGGTTTCTGAGCTAAGACACCAACTAATTTTGCCTTGAAAACAACTATGAATGTTAAAAAAAACGCATATACAAAAATATTATAATCGTCTAATTACTACTTAGTTTTAAAAGGAACAAGAATCAGAGGGATCAAAGTGAAAAAAATTTAAAACACTGAGTATATAAATTTTATCTTGTTACAAATCTCTACACATGTAGAAATACTCTAGCAATTATAAATGTACCTCATTTTATACACGGCATGGCTTCATTAAAAATTCTAAGTAAATAAAATCACTTTAAGTAGACCAGCAAAATCTACATTTAAAAATTTAAGTGATTCTCTTAAAATTTCTAGAGAAATTCCTAAAACAAAGGATGCATCTGAAGAGAAAATAATCACTCTTTACTTTAGCTGAAATACTCATATTTATTCATTCATCAAATATTATTGAACAACTATAATGCATGAAACAGTGGATCTATACAAGGATGAATGTCCTCAAGTAGTGTAGAGTCTGTTGGTACTAGGAATTAGTGGGTGGAACTACTGAAATGAAGATGGCAAAGCAAGTTAGGTGACTGAAAGGGAATTCTGAACAAGTAGGAAAACAAAGCAATTTGGTAGCAGAAAAACGGTAGAGGGGCAGGCAGAGAGGCCGCTGTTAGATGGGTTCCAGTAGTGAGCAGAAGGTCCTGCAAAGTGGGTAGATAAGTGAGTCAGAGTAATTTGGAGCAGGCAAAGTCTTATAAAGGTAGGTCAGCACCATGCAGTTAAGGCAGGAAGTAAGAAAAATGGAATCACATAGGCCACCGTACAGAAAAAGGACTGGGAGACCTAGAACGGCATAAGAATACAGAGGGATACCAGTTTTGAAAGACAGAACACAGCATAGCATATACCAAGTAATGAAAATTAGTCATGAAAAGTGGAAACTGATGATGAGAGGATTGGTCACAACAGATTAGACAAAAACCCTACTGCTAGAGCTGAAAGAAATGAGAATTTGTACACAAGTGAAGGTGACTGGATGCTGCCCTATGTGCAGTGTTCTATTCATCCTTGGCTCAGGCCTGCCAAGGAAAGAAGACTGGGTACAGGGAATCGTTGGTTTCAAAGTGAAGTGGCCTTATCAAAAGAGAGGCAGTGAAAGGTAGTAAACTTTACAATAACAATCACTATGTATGAGGCAAAATGAAGACATAGAATTTTAAAAATTTTAGATGAAGATGTCAATATAAGACTAAATTCCTAAAGTCATGTTGGAATTTGAGGGCAGGTAGCATAAGCAAAAATCCTCCATGGGTGACTCTGAGTATCCAAAAGCTCTGGCAGATTTTAAGCTGTCAGCGGTCTGCTCTCTGGGGAAAGTGCAAGAGACACAGGAGCGACAACAACAGACTAGCTCTCAGGGATGAATTCTTTGAATGTGTCATAAAATAAATAAAAATAAACACTAGCCCCTTCCAATGATCCCCTTTCAATTCTACAGGGATGACACCACAGTTATGGAAAACGGAACAAAATCAGAGTTTTAGACTAGCTATAAACAATTAGCTGTTGGCAATTTAAACGTTATCCTGATATTCTATTAGCCAATCAAAAAATATTTTAACTTTTTTAACAAAAACTTTTTTAAGTTACAGCTAAATGGAAAGATGGCTCACAAGCTCATCTTGAAGAAGCAAATAAAGGAGTTGGTTCGATTTTACATTCAAGGGCAACAAGAAATATTTCACAGAGAAAACAATCATCTCATATAGTGGTAGAAAAAGACTCCCATGAAAGTAATTGCAGCTGTACACTAAGAGCTATTACAAAGCAAAAGGCAGGGATATTTCATAAAGACTCTCCAAATTAAAAGAAAATACAATTTTAATACTCGATGATGACAGAACAAAGACGGACCTACAGGAGGATGAGGAAAATGTTAGAAAATACAGTTCAAGAGTAGAAAAAAAAATCAGTCAAAGTCTTAAAGATGCCACAGAAGTCTCACTGCACTAAGTATACACTGAATATATAAATATACATATATCTCAAATACTTTTTTGAAGACTATTATTCTATGGAGATGTTATTTGTCCTTAGTTTTCAAAAAGGACCAGTGACATCATGGGGTGATATCTTGATTTGTGCATGAATTGGATTTAAGTGAGGCAGAGCTACACAGAGTCATCAAGTCCAACAGCAAGACAAAAGTCAAGATGACTCGTGATGGCCTGGGATGCAGTGGGTAGCCTTGGCATCTGACCAAGCTTGAAGCACTCTACCACACCTGCTTCAGCTGCCTTCCTGGCCATTGGAACAAATTATTCTCATCTGCTTATTCTGCTGAAGGAAGTCTTTACATACTTGGGGCAAACATACCCCTAAACTCACAGTTGAGTTAGAGGTTTATCAGTAAGTCTCAGCTTAGTTTGGGATGTCTGCTGAGACGGCTTTACTGGAGTATGGCCATTTTATGTGCTACAACTTCTTGGAGCCACAAGTGAGAGTTGGGACACAGGTATACACCAAAGGTGGATGAGCAGCCCTTTGGGCTCAGCAAGCCCTCATACCACAGGTGCTAGTGGTATGGAGGTACTGGACATGGCAAAGACCAAAGACACACACACACACACACACACACACACACACACACACTTAAAAAAGAGGAAAAGCTGATTAATGATGCATTAATTATTTCCAAATCAGCTATGAAGTTATACAGTAAGATAAGCTACTTGGGATTAAAATCGATACTACATTAGTAGAACAAAAATGAGAATCTACGAAGCGCAAATAACTTTAACCTGATCCAGAAAAACTGTTGACTCAGAAAAAAAAAAAGAAAGGAAACTGGTTAAAAGACATTATATCAACTAACATCATTTCCTAAATGTAACTAAATCAAGAAGGAAAAACAGAAACAAGAAAACAGAAACATCTCAGAAATGGCCTCAGTCTGCAAATAATACTTTATCTCCTTGCCAAAAAGAAAGATATTACAGCTCAGGGCACACTAGCTCAGATATCAATTTACAGAACCTTACAGAAGGAGAATGAAGCAAGATTAGAAATCATTAACTCATAAAATAGGAATAAACAATGAAAGGGAAACAAATTTACAAAAAGTTTCATAAGAAGAGATCCAATTCAGTCAGAACATCCCAAAAACTGGAAGGAAGAAAATAGATGGGGAAAGGAGAGGGAAAGGAAGATAGAGTAAGAAATCAATAAAGATTTCTATAATTATTTTCATCAATAATAGAGGTGAAATAATATTGGGATTCTAACATCATAGCACCTTATGTACTATGCTGCAAAGTAGATGTCAGAGTGGCAATCCACGCTGGAAAAGGGGGGTGAACACAGAGAGAAAAGGACATAGTTTTAAGGGCCCTAAGAGGTCAAATCTTGAGAAATCTGAAAAAGGGAAGAATACCAAATGCTTGGATAAAATCATGGATTTTACTCCCCTCTCAAAATAAATGGGAAGAAACCAGAAAAATATCAAAAATGACTGAGGCACGTGCCTACTCTTGACCTGTACAAATTGATTATGAGAACAATCCACACACATCTAAATGTCATCCTTGGTGAAGGTCTAAGAAGAAAATGGGAAGGTTTTTATAAATCAGTATCTAAGGCAAACTATATTTTTATCATCATCAAAATGATTAAAAGGCAAATACAAGATTCTTTGAAAGACCCAGTTGTTCTTAACAACTATCTTATTATTACGGATAGGGGCGTAAGCTTGAGGAACATATCCAACAAGGTTTCATCCTTGACCTACTTTTCCAATATCCTTAACTCTCTACCTTGGCTATTTCATCTATTCCTATGGCTTCAATCTTGAATTCTATCACCTTCAAGTCTATATTTTCCAGCCTTGTTCTCTCTCCCCTAAATTCTGTTCCCATATTTTACACTACCTATTCAAGATCTCAAGCACCAAATCAATGCCCTACCATGATCTCAAATTTTCATATCCCAAACTAAATTCATCCTAAACCCTAAAAACCTGCCCTTCCTCCTACCCTGTCCATTTCTATTGACAGTGCAACAAGTCTTCTAGTCACCCGGGCTCAAAACTGGGAATTCATTGTTGACTCATTCCTCTCTTCTGCCCACATCTAATCAGTTGCCAAGTTCCATCAATTCAATCTCCAAAATGTCTCTAAAATATTCCTTTACTTTCCTAATTTTACCATTCTAGTTCATATTTGCATCTCCTCTGGTTTGTTGCAAATCATTAAATTTTTCTTCATAATTCATCATTCAGACCACTTCCAAAGTAATTCACCCAATATCCAGGTCTGTTCACATCCTTTTCCTTGATCAAAAAGCATCAGTAACTCTATGCTGCCTACCAAATAAAATAGAGACTTCTTAGCCTGGCATGGAAGGTCTTCCACAATCTGTCCTCAACTTACCTTTTAGATCTGTTTCACATCAGTCCCCTTAACACATCCAGTGTTTTAGCCAAAAGCTTCTTTCTGACTGGCACTTTCCTGATTCTGCATATAGTCCGTGGAAAGGATATCCCTGACATTTCTAATTGATGGCATATTCTCCTTCCAAATCCAGCTCAAGTATTTCTTGCTCCATTTAGGACAACACTAATTCACATGAACTCTCCCTCAGCAACTTTGTCTAGTCAATCCAAACTTTCCATGGACTTAAGCATGTCTTATCCCTTATTTGACTGTAAGTTCCTTCAGAAGCAAGACTGTTTTCAACTTTGGATGTCTAGTGTATAGCTTACAGTGGGTACTTAATGCATGTTTACTAAGTAACATACCACTTTCTATTTACATAACACTATACTTAACAGAAGTGTTTTAATTCACATTACAAAATATGGGTATTCATTTTGACCTTTTGCATGCCTCTACCTTCTTAGATGACCCTCCCAGGATAAGTTCATCACTTCTAAACTCACTACCATGATGTTAACTAAAGCCTTGATTGACACTAGCCTCCCCTCAGCCTCCTCTTCCTGCTAACTGGAAGGCTGGAGGATGGAGTACCAAACTCTTCCCAGTGCTGGCATTTATAGAAGGAAGAAACTGGACTCTCAGCTCACTCCACTTTGCATTTGCTACTCTGGTGTCCCATCTTCCCCTGCCCTTTCCTGACTCCTTTTGTATGTTGTCTTCCCCTTTAAATTGTAAGCTCTTTAAGGGCAGGGGTTTTATTTCTTTTTATTAATTGTATTGCTAATACTTAGCACAGTGTAGGCACTTAATAAATGTTTGTTGGGTTAGACTGGATTTTATATCCTCAGCATCTAGTAGGTGGTTAATAAATGATTGTTTCATTTAATTCTCATAAACACATTCTACCAATAAGCAAAACAGTCATTCTTTTCAATAAATAAATAAAACCAACAGAAAGTGATTAAAAGACTTTGTCAAGATCACATAGCTAATTAATTGTAGTACTGGGATTAGAATTCAAGTCATGGTCCCCTGACTCACAATGAAAACTGGCATGCTACTTTGGCAATATCAAGAACAAACAGAAATACCTACAGATCTCTTGAGGAGGCAAAGGAAGTCAAACCATAAGGGTCAAGTATCCCTTCTATAGGAGATACTATGGTAAAGTTAGAAGTCATAGAATGAATTTAGTAACCACAGATCTAGAAAGGTATAATATATCAGTATTATGGAGAAATTTATGTATGTTTATCTATGTGTATGCATATTTGTGTGTGTGTGTGTGTGTGTATATATATATAAATGGATGGAATTGTATATGTGCCTAAATATACATTTGTATCTATAAATATTTAGTTATATGTGTATGTGCACGTGTGTATATGTATATGTGTGTGTGTATATATATATATATACATACACACACATACACATACATCTAAGTAACATATATATACATCTTATAGAGAGAGACAGAGATAAAATCAGAGACAGGGAGAGATGGAGATGGCCAACAGGAAGGACAGAGACAAGCCTCCTGTATGCCAGGCACTGTACTAAGCACTTTACAAATATCTCATTTCATCCTTACAACAACCCTGGGAGGTAATTATCCCCATTTTACAGCTGAAGAAACTGAGGCACATAGTGTTTGAGTGACGAGCCCAGGGTCACACAGTCTGCGTCTGAGGCTCCTGACTCTTGACCCAGAACTCCTTCCATTGTACCATCTCACTGCCTCCACAACAGACAGAAATCTGTAATTTCACTAATGGAGGAAACTCTCAGTGAGGAAATGTTCTCCTCTTACGCAAATTGGCATCTACTTTTGCAATTAATTTATAATTTTAGAGAATTGCCTGGGCCACAGAGTTTCAGTGACTTCTCTGGGTCACAGAGTCAGAATATATCAGAGTAAGAACTTGAAGCAAGGTCCTCCTGAATCCAAGGTCAGCTTTCTATCTGCTCTGCCGTGGCTACTTCTACTATTACTATATATGGAGACATCATTCTTCAAGGGTTTGGCCTAATAAAAGCTGTACCATAATCCTAAAAATGATAAAGAGTACAGAGTTGAAAAGCTCTAGGGTATTTATCCAAGAGAAAACAAAAATTAAGGTCAGGACTATATTAGTCAGTAACTTACTTCTGGGCCCCTGTATTCATTTATTTGGCTCGGTTTTCAGTTTGGCTGTGTTTTCCCTTAGCAAGTGTAAAAAATGCTTGAATAACACCACCCTGGGATCATGTTCAACCAATTCAGATAGTTGGAGCCTTTTAACTAATATCCAAGTGACTTGGATGAATCCCAATATCATTTCCCCTAGTATAGACCTGGTCTGAAGAGAAAAGTACACAGCTCAGGGAGCCAGGAATTAACTGGTTGTCCCCTTTCCAAGATGACATGGTTCTCATTCCAGATAAGAAACAAGGTTATAACAAGTAGTTTGGGTTATATGTTATATGGTTTGTTGGAGCCACATTCTAATTTTTAAATCTCTCTCTAGAGAAGTTTTACACATTTTCTTTTCAATCTCATACCTTTTAGAAATAAATTGGAGTTAATTATTAAAATTATAATTTCATAGTAGAGGGAAATGAAGAATAGCACGAGGTCAAAAGACCCATCCAAAGTCACAAAGTTGTAGAATGTCTCAATGCAGGACTGTGCTCATTGAATATAACCCTCTACTTCTACCACAGCAATGCAAGAAATGCAGGGAGCACACATTGGTATGTAAATGTGTGATAATGCCGTTTACAGCATGGTTACAAGGTATTCAGGGGATAAAGCCTTTGTTTCTTGTACATACTCTGTACCTTTCTCTGTGTCAACATTCTCTTGCCAAATACATGGCTGCCTCCAGGATATACCATTGTTCTCCAGACACCCATGTCTGGGGAAATCAACTGGGAAAGTTGATTCCTTTTTTTTTCCTTGAAGAAGTATCCCAAACTCCACCTGTCCCATAAAGCAATTTGACTACAATACCAGCCTGATTCTGTCTGCCTCTATGTTTTTTTACAGAATATACTTCAAAGATTTATAGGTCCATATTATTATCTTCATCCTTGCCTTAAGCAAGCATTTCATGTTATAGAAACATGCTTGTCAAATCATACTACTATGGTGGTCAGACAGATCTGTACCAAGATTCCCCTCCACCCCCACCCCGTCAAAACACTGCAAAAACATCCTAACAGACTGACTACAGTAGATGAAAATCTATAGTTACTATATCCTATTCAGATCACAGGGTCAGAACACATTGGCTGGGCTTTCAGAATGAGACACAGAATGAGGGCTGAAGTACAATGGAACCCAGAGCAGAAAGCTGTGCCCCCTGGTATGCCTGCAAAGATCCTCCCTGTGTCATTTCTGAAGAAATGAAGAAATGCAAACAACCTGGACAGATTAACAGCACCAGGAGGCAACTAACATGGCACAAACAAGCACCACCTTTCAAGGAGGCATATTCCTTGAGCCAAACAAAGAAACAGCACACAGTCAACATCTGTTTCATATAACAGTTTGGCTGCTGAAAGAAGGAACCTTTAAAAATGGCTTAGCTGACAATCCTCAAAAATAATTCAATCACTAGTGCAAGGCTATCTTCCATGTGCTAAGGGCAAATGGACATGACTTGCATTTTTTTCCTTAACAACAAAATGAAAGATTTTCACCTTCTTTAAAGAAAAAGAAAATAAAAGTGCAAACAAAAGTCTTAATGAAGCCCTTTCCTTCTGACCAACAGGCACTAGCAATGAATGGGGAGGCTCTAAAGCCAAACACCTTTCAGTCTTAATCTCTCTCTCTCTCTCTCTCTCTCTCTCTCTCTCTCTCTCTCTCTCTCTCTCTCTCTCTCTCTCATTGATTTCCCCAATGTCAACCACCCAGACAACACTTCCATGAAATAAATTGAGAACGAAAAAAATCCCTGACATACCACAATAGAATATTCAAGAGTGAAAAATGGCCACCTAATAAAACCGACTTACAGTCTAATTTCAAGTTAAAGAGGGAAAATAATGTCTGCATTCATGTCAGTCAGATGATCAATGACGAAACAAAATGATCATCTCTCTAACTGAACTGTTCACATCTCCATTCATTATTGCAAACATGTTCCCATCAAAGCAAAAGGAAATCTACTTAGGAAAAGATATGAATAAGAAGTGCTAGCCAGCATCTCTCTGAATGCTAACTGCTCAGCACCACAACAATGCCACCGTGGGTACCATTGCTTTCAATTAAGCTGTATGCCAATTGCTTGACTTGCCTCTATAATATGGTTAAAATGTTCACACCAAAAAAGAGGAAGAAAGTAATTAAAACACAAGTGTGAGAGAGGAGGGTTTTTTTTTCCAGGTGAAATCTGAAAACAGATGGAGAGGTGATAAGATGGAAAGAGACAGAAACATTTATTATTCACATGTATCAAGTAAGAGAAATGTTCTTGGTAGTGGTTAGTTCAAAACAAAAGAATTCAACAAGGTTCCCGCCCAGTCAACAAGGTTCCTGCCCAGTGGACTTGCCATGTAGACAGTGATGACCCAAATAAGAGTGAAGATGAAAGCAGACATGAGGGAGAAATGTGCAAAGACAGGGAAAAAAAACTAGTCAATCAGTCTTTTGGTCATTGGTTACTTTGGGGTTCTCTGAGGAAAGCTTTATCGAAAGGAATTTTACAGGGAGAACTGAAGGGAGAGAAATTCCTTGACTCATGACCAAAGAAGTACCAGGTAAGTGTCAACAGATGGAAAAAGGAGTGGTGAAATGAGACAAGGAATGAAAGCAGTAGGAACTTGGGTTAGAATCAGTAAGAACTTCCTAACAAAGCAAAAGCAGACCCCAGAAAGAGCTACCATAAACACCATGAAATCTCAACAAATAACACCTACTTTCATGCCATTTGGATAGATTTTTGCAGGTAATATTAGGAAGTATAGGGTTGTGCCAGAAGTATGTTCTGGACTAAATGTAAATAATGTATTAGCCAGAAAAAAAAAGTGTGCTGGAAGACAAAAAGATGAAGAATTTTAGAGGAGCAAGAATAACAGAGAACAGAAAATGTGGGGCCAAAAATTTGAGTTCAAAGGCAGTTATGAAGGAAATATATACTATACACTATACTATACCATATAATATAATATAATATATTATATATATAATATATTATACTATATACTAAATACTATAAAGAGGAAGGTATGGCTGCAGCAACAAGGGCACAGGATACCTAAAACAGATCTTAACAAAGGGAGATTGTGATTAATAAGTGATATTTTCACATATGCATGATAATAAATAACATACATCCCTAGAGGGAGAATAGTGTATACATGTGACTATGGAACACGACATGTTCATGTGTACACATACATGTATACACACCAAAGGCATTTTTAAAATGTCACCAACATTTCTAGTGCCCTGTTGGAATAGAGTCAGCCAGTTGAAATCCTGAAAGAATCTTTGTCTAAAAGCATAAAAGGGAAGACAGAGTTTATATTTGCAGTTTATTATAAAATCTGATATTATATAAAAGCAGAAAATACCCATGAACCCAGACTGAAAAAAGGTAAATGTAAACTAATTAGAGCCACCAAAAACTACATTTTAAAGTAATTGCTGGAGCGGGTACGAGTACTAGATTGATACTAAGAGGGGAATTATTCAAAAAGACATATCCAGTAAAGTTAATTACTTCAAAGTTTCCATCAATATGAAAATAGATTAAAAGCATGTAGTTGTCACATAATTAGATAAGAAAAGGGCCTTATGAACACCAATGAAATACGATATCATACAGGACACCTCAAGAATATTTCATTTTCTTTCCTATAAAAAAATAAGATTTCCTAAATTGACTAAAGCATTACTTGATAGGTTACTTACATTAGATAAGGCCCTGGTTTGTATTTTAAAAGCTTTTTTGAATTTCTAAAACAAAGAAAAGAGTATAAAAGAGGAAGAAGTGGGTTTTGTACAGCTTATCCAGGAAATGTACTCAAAGGTATCAATGGCAAAGATTTATGATTATAGACGGCTAGGTGGTGCAGGGTATAGAGCACTACACCTGGAATCGGGAAGATCTGAGTTCAAATCTAAACCCAGTCACTTACTGACTTTGTGACATTGGAAAGGTCACATAAACTCCGTTTGCCTCAACAGACTCACCTAAAAAGTGAGTGTGATAATAGCATTTACCTCCCAAGGTTCTTGTGAGGATGAGATGAGATAATAAATGAACAGCACTTTGCAAAACTTAAAGTGACTAGAGAAATGCTAGCAATGCTGCTGTCAGATGGTGATGATCAGAATAAATGCCGCCCAGGAGGCTTTATTCCAATAAAAACTATATTATAAACAAGAATAACTCCCCAAAATAGTGCTTCATACTGTATTAAGCACAAAGTCCCTTTTAAAAAGCTTTCATGATAATGTAACAATTCATTTAATAATTTCTATACACAAATGTAATTAAAACAGGAAACTCATAAGCACAGTGGGGTTTATTCCACAATTAGTTGGTTTGGTAGAGAACTAAACATTAGTCATAATTTGTAGGAGTTTTCTTGAACAAGCTTCAGAAAATTAATAAAGCAAACACTAAGAAATACATTTTCAAGAAGAAAGTTAGTCAAAGATCAAGTGCTGAAACGTCAAGTTATTCTCACTCTAATTGATGTGAAAAATTCCCACAGATAAATCAGAATAAAATTTCTGATAAGATATGTAAATGATATTAAAAGTTTTACCTCCAAGTTCTTTTACATTCAAGATGGCATTCTGGAATGGAACTGCTTTTATGCTAAAACCTAAAATTAGGAGAAAAATAAAAAATATTAATGATTTCATTCACAAAAAATACATTATATATTAGATTCTTAAATGAGGAAAGATTATCTGTATATCGCTACTCAAAAACTCACTAGAAATATACATTTTAACGTGAGATTCATATTACAAAAAACTAGCTAAAATTTCATTCTGTTCATCTTTCAAATATAAAACGATGCCCTTAAAACTAACTTTTTCCCCCTCGTGTGTGTGTGTGTATACATGTTGTGTGAAAAAAAATCAAGGTTTTCTCATAGTTATTAGGCACAAACTAAGGGCATTTTGGGAAGGAAGGGTGGGGAGGATGAGAAAAGGTTTCATAAAGAAGATGGTGCCTGAGCAATGCCTTAAGACAAGGGGGATGGGGCCACTAGGTGGTGCAGTAAATAAAGCACCGGCCCTGGAATCAGGAGTACCCGAGTTCAAATCCAGTTTCAAACACTTAACACTTTCTAGCTATGTGACCTTGGGCAAGTTTCTTAACCCCAATTGCCCTACCTTACCTCCTCCAAAAAGAAAAAGAAAAAAAGGGAGAGAAGAGTGGGACTGTAGGAGGCAGACATAAGGAAGGAGTGCATTCCAATATACATGTATAATATGTATGTGTATTTATACACAGGAAATCATTTAATACAGTAGCCATGCATTAATTACTAAAGATGTTATACTCACATTAGAAAAAAAAATTGAATATTCTTTTGTTTTAACTATTTAAATACTTGTGACTTGCTATAGTAGGGTGCATTCCTTTACTCTGCTTCCTCTCAGGACTGATCTATACAGTTTTATACCATTTCTTACATTTATTTGATGACTGATAGTTTTGCTCTAGTTACCTTATGTTTATTTGTTTTGCAAAGTTAACTTAATTTTAACATCTCAACAACAGCAACTGTTTACTAATTTTATGCTCTGGCACATGGCAGGAATCCCCTAAAATGCTTGTTGAAAGAAAAGTAACTAGAATTCCATGAAGACCTTCCTTTTTGGGGGGTGCCAGGAGAAAAAACAACGTACAAGTTGAAAATGACAGAGCAGTTGTGTTTGGGTAATGAAAATGTAAGTAAGGTGGCTTTGCTAATAACCTCCAAAATACATACCTATGTAATCTATTATTGAAAGGTGAAATTCTAACAACCCATATATAACATGATGGCTCATGATTTGAGTAGTGACTGAAATTTCAGAGAGAGAGAGATAAGAGAAATAGGTAATGATATGGCTGATGTGCTAGTATGTCTACACCTACAGGCAAGCATCTCCAGGTGTGGGAAGTCATGGAAAGTAAGTGCCAATCACAGTATTTCTGGCGGCAGAGACATTAGCCTGAAGGAAATCTAAGAAGCTAAATGTACCTACCTACCACACTAGGGTGTTAGATGGATTAACAGAATCACAACTGTGAAACAACGCAAGTAAAGAGGGCCATGCAAATCTTTAACATTCTACTTATCATTGAGGGCAGGAAAACCACAGATTTTCCTGAGAATTAAAACAAGCCTTAACTCTCAACACAGAAAGAACCATAGAACATATCGAATACACAAACTGATTCCAGCTTGTGCCAACTACCTCTAAATGTGCTTTATTTCTAAGACGACAAAAATATCCAGGGCCCTTCAGAAGGGAACAGGCATTTCCTTTCACATTTTGTCATAGAGTGCCTCTTTTACCTGAAGGCAACCCTATTATTATTTGTATATTCATGAGAAATAATGCATCATCATTATCAGAGTTCAAAATCCTTAAAACTGTGTGCATACAAGTTTAAAACTATAATGTAAAATAATGGAAGTCAGAAGGAAGTTGGGAAGGCAGGCAGGCAGGAAGGCAGGCAGGCAGGCAGGCAGGCAGGAAGGAAGGAAGGGAAGGAAGGAAGGAAGGAAGGAAGGAAGGAAGGAAGGAAGGAAGGAAGGAAGGAAGGAAGGAAGGAAGGAAAGAAGGAAAGGAAGGGAAGGAAGAAGGGAAGGAGAGAAAGAGAAGGATGAAGAGGAGAGTATTTCTTTCCAAAAGGTAGAAGGGAAGTAGGCAGGGGTGGAAATAAACATTTGTTGTGTACCTACTAAATGCCAGGCAAAGTGCTAAACACTTTTACAAGTATGATATCTTTTGATTCTGATGACAACCATGGAAGGTAAAGTGTTATTACTATCCTCATTTAACAGTTGAAGAAAACAAGGGAAACAGAAGTGCCTTATCCAGGATCACACAGCTAATATCTGGTGTTGGATTTGTGGATTTGAACTCATTTCTTCCTAACTCCAAGCCAAGCACTTTATATACTGTACTACCTGACTACCTCTGAAAATGATGTCAAAACTTCTCACTCTAAGGTCCCTAATGCAGTAATTTATAGGACATGAAACATTTCCAGACGATATATGCAAAAGGTTTTCTCCTCAAATAGAAAATTTGCAGCAAGATTTCTAATACTAATTTGTGCTCATTGTCTTCATCTGTAATTTATATAGCCCATGTGTGTCCATTTTTGAAAACTTACTGTACGTGCTAAGTAGTCAATATACAAATATTCCTAGTCACTATTTCATCATTTATTTGTTCCAAGTGCATCAATCAATAAACAAGATGAAAGCCAGACATCCTCTCCAAATACTTTCTGCCACAAAGAAGGGCATCCATGTATAATTCAAGAATTGGAATAAAGGCTACCAATTAAAGTTTGTCCCTTTGTAAGCTTTTGTGGACTTGACCAAATGGAAAAGAAGTTAATATTAAATGAGAAAAAAAGTACAAGTCCAGTGGCAGACTGTGCTTGTTGTCCAAGGATAAGTATAACTGAATATGGAGTGGTTGTTCACCAAAAAATTGTCTACTAAATGATTAATCTGGGGATCCACGGCAACTCAAATAGCTGACACAAATGCAAAGCAGGCTCCTCCCACTTCTTCCATAATTTTGGCACACTAACAGAACAGGATCCTGAAAAAAGTAAGAAATATATAGTTCTTAGAGCTATACAAGGGATTGAAGAACCCATACGTTCCACTGGTATTTTCCCAATATGAAAAGAAAATGAGTTAAGGATCTCAGCATGTTAGGTAGATACTCTGGCTAACGTACTGAGGGAACATTGACAAAAGTGACATAGGACGAGCAGACTTCAACCGTTAAATTTATATTGTTGGAGAAAATCTCCAATTAATACAATCATGGGTCCAATCAAAGCCTAGAGTTTCATGGAAGATGACCTATGTTAAAATCAAAGGAGGACTCTAATGATGGTGAGGTTCTTCAAGTATCCTCCCCATCCCCTAACATACTTTACTAATTTCATTGAGTCCAAGAACAATACACAAAACCTCAGTTAGATGAGACCCCAGAGACCATTGAGCCCACCCAATATTTGATTAAGAATGATTAAGAATCTCCTCTACCAGGGGTGGGGAACCTGTGGCCTCAACGCCATCTGTGGCTCTCCTGCTCCTCAAATGCAGCCCTTTGAATCCAGACTTCACAGAACAGATCTCCTTAATAAAAGGAGCAAACTTTACAGTCAAAGGCCACAGCCAAGGACCTAGAAGGCCACAGGTTCCCTGTCCCTGCACCTCAACAACATACCCAACATGTGGTAATTCGGCCTTCAATACGTAATCCCCAGGGAAGGGAAAGTATTAAGTCCTGTGGCAGGACATTTCACTTCAGTACAGTTTTAATGGTAAGGAATTTATCCTCACATCAAGTCTAAATTCAAGCCTCTTTAAAATTTCAACACACTGTAAGATCAAGAAGAACAAATGCAATCCCTTTTCCACGTAAGAGCCCTCTAAAGAGGCTGACAGGACCTCCAATTTAGAGCTTAAGGGGACTTTAGGACCATCTATTGAACCCTATCATTTCAGATGAATCTGAGGCTCAGAGAGGTACTTCCAAGGACAGTTCCTTTACCCTATTAGAATAGGAGTTCTTTAAAGACAGAAAATGCCTCACTTTTTATATGCATCCCCAGAAAGCAGCAGTCTCTGACACAGAGTAGGTGCTGGATAAAAACTTATCCATTCATTCATTTATTCATACAACTATGTCCTAGATTAAGAAAGACACAAACTCAGGGCCTTCTAAGTCCAAAGTTCTCTTCACAATGTTGTGTAGGTGACAAAAATGCTTAGTCTCATATTCACAATAATCATAATAATCGACCATTATGTAGCACTTTAAAGTTTACAAAGTACTCTCTATATATTATTTGATACCTCTCAACAACCCTGTGATAAGGTACTATAGATATTCTGATGTACATTTTTCAGATAGAAACATTAAAGGATTTGTCCATTATTATCCATCAATACCATCAGAACCAGAATCCAGGTCTTCCTGGTCACAAATCCAGTATTAGAGCTACTGGCCATGCTACTTCTTAGCATTAGCTATCATTCCAAATTTTGACTCATTTATAAAATTGATAATATACCACCTATGACCTTACACAAGGCACTGAAAAGATGTTAAAGGTCAGAGTCAACTGAAAACAGATCCCTAGGGAATTCTTACCAGAGACTCTCCCACAAAGTGACATTGGACCTATAATTATTATTCTTTGGTCCAAGCCATTTAAATAGTAGAAAATTCACTTAACTATACCCCTGTCTATTCCACATCTCTCTGTCTGGTCCACAGGAACAGTAAGGGAGACACTGATAGGTGCTCTAGTAAAATCTAAATAAACTATATGTTGATGACATTCACCTGGAATAAACTGGTCCTAGGAATGTTAGCTGATAGTTCTTTTTGATTAGTCTCCTTTTCAAGTGTTCACTAACCATTCATTTAATAAAACATTCAAGAATTTTTCCAGTAATAAGTCAAACTGAGGTGTAAAATTAAAAAAAAATTCCAAAATTGAAATTTCCCAATCTCTATGATCTTTCAAAAATCAGACAGTAGCCCCCAAATCATATATATCACCCTAATAACACCTGATATCGAGAGCACTTTAATGTTTTCAAGGTACTTTACATATCCTCTTATTTGATCCCTACAACATCCCTGTGAAATAGTTAATAAAGTTATTATCACCCCTGAGGGTAGACACTGAGGCACAGAGAGGTTACATGACTCTCCTTTGATCACAGAGTTAGCAAGGGTGAGAAGTGGAATTCGAGCCCAGTTCTCTCTTAATCTTAAGTCCAACATTCTTTCCACTGTACCATCAGCCCAATTCCTCTTAAAGGAATCCACAGCAATGGAAAAGAAATTGCCCTAAGCATTCACAACAACAACAAAAAGGACATGATAATCACATATGACTGAGACTATAACATGCAGCTGAGTGCACCTTGCCAAGCATTCATGTTCCCCCTCCCCAAGCCTCCTGCTTTTAAAGCTCTTAGCACTCATATCCAGCTCAGCTCAATGGCCATTAACCTATAAGCCTGTGACCACATGTCTACCAAATTAGGAACAGAGCTCTCATTTTTCACACTTTTCCTATGGAATTAATTTTCCCTTTTTGAGGTCATTTTATCAGATGTTATATTTTCATGGATCTAGTTCATCAAGCAATCATAAACCTATAAGCATTTATAAAATGACCTGCACAGCGAGCGGTTAAGTGGCATAGCGGACTGATGTTCAACCTAGAGTTAGAAAGACCTAAGACAAAATCTGGCCTCAGACAAAGTTACTAACTGGGTGACCCTAGGCAAGTCACTTGAGATCAATGAGATATTTGCCAAGACTTTGCCAACATTAAAGCACTGTATAAATACTAGCTATTATCAGTACTTATATGTTCTGTGCTAGGTACTGGAAATATAAACATAAAGTTAAACCACCCCTACTCTCAAGAAACTAACATTTTATTGGAGGAGCTAACATGTAGGTGTAAATATATATGAATTACAAAACGAATACAAGATAGTGAAATACAAGGTCAAGTCAGAGTTAGCACTGTTGGGGATACTGTTGTTATTATTATTATTGTTTATTGCACATGGAAACTACAAGTTCAAAACCACATTTTGGAAGAGTTCTTCCCTAAGCAAAAGGAGCTTTTGTATGAAGTCTAACTTACTGTAATCCTTTCTGTATTTGTACCTTAAGAGATAATTACTTTATCTGGAGAATATTTGCTAAAAGTCTCAAAGACTGGTTTGTTAAAATCCATGACGTTCTTTCCTTCCTTTTCTCCTAAGTTCTGGAAAAGGTTATACCTTCCTTCCCCATGCCAACACACACACACACACACACACACACACACACACACAGAGTAAGATAACAGTAGCTTCCATCAAGGTTTTTCTCAGGACATTCATTAGTATCTAAAAGGACCAGGCTGTTTATGCCAAGATAGTCCCCATCTCCCAATATTACTGTGTAACATCAGTTAAATATGACAACTTAACAGGTATATATCAAAACACCTCCACCCCCTAAAGATCAAATTACTGAAAGTACTGAAAATGCAACCAGGTAGAATTGTCTCAATAACCAATCATAAGTGTAGAAAAGACTGTCCATGAGCCAAGCTCATGTACCTTAACCAAGTGGCACTAGGAAAAGACTATTCATGGTAGTCTTTTCATGATAGATACATGTCACCTCACCAATGAGAACTCTAAAATCTTGAAGAGCTAGCAACTTTCTAAGAAGTGCTTTCTCACAACACAAGCAGAAGCAGTTCTGCTTATAATCGTTTTGCTGCCAAAGACTCTTCCTATGATGCTCACAAAGAAATGGGCATTCACAACAATACGGAGGAAGTAGAACAAAAAAAAAAAATTACAGGGCCAGAGGAATATGGCACCTCCTTCATCTGTGAGGGGCATCTCTCAGTCCTTGTACTTGACATCCAGTGATGAGATGGTTGGCTACAATTCATCTCTATGATATCTCATATCTTTCAACTTTCACTGGAAAATAAGTTGAGCATTGAGTTTTGCTTTCACATTCAATTACCACATAACTATTTAGTTAGAGTGCATTAAAGCTAAATTTTGAGGAATGGGCAAGAGAGTCTGAGCGCCTCTCCAACCCCGGGAATTGACCCAACAAAATTAAGACAGTTGGATGGATTCTCTACAGAGGTTTCATAGGAAAATATGGATCAAGATGAGAAGGCAAAGAGGGGTTCTGATCTGTCTAGGGAGGGAGTACCCCTCCACATGGAGGGAACAGATGAAATAATAGATCCACCAGAGTATCAAAATAAAGAAACATGACAAAGCATCAGAGTTTCAGGTGTATATTGGATGGATGGGTAGTCAGTGAAACACCAGTACAGCATGGCATGCTTTCCTATTTACTCCACTAATGCAAAAGAAAAAAAAAATCACATGGTAGTCAAAGCCAGCTCTCCCTTTTATGGCCAACTCTGTCTCTCACAGCTGCCTGAGGGCCAACAGGTTGACTAGGAAAACAGAAAGAGGCTCAGAGAAACCATTAAATAATTTTACCTGGTAAAAGCCAATTTGCCTGTAAACTGCTGCTGTATGCTATGAAACTACTTGTCTAGGACTCCCTCTATTCCCCATCCAGGAAAGCAGGAAAACTCAGTCCAGTAACCCTCTGAAGTAACATACTAACAAATTAATTTCATACAACTATATATACAAAAAGCAAGAATCCAAAAGTCTGATCTGTGCTGGTATATAAGAATCTGGCTTCCTTCTGATGCCATTTTAAAGAATATCTTAGCTTCCTGCTCTGTAGAAGGCAATATGATATTGGGGTAGGGGTAAGGAGGGGGAGGAGATGAAAGAATAAGAGGGATGGACTATTTCAAAGAATACTAAACTGGGAGCCAATTAGTAGCTGGTATTTATATAATGCTTTATGGTTGACAGAATGCTTTATATATGTTATGCCACTTGATCTATGCAATAATCCTGTGGGATAGGTATAATTATGATCCCCATTTTAGAGAGGAGGAAAAAGAAGCTGAGAGAGATTGTGTGACTTGCCCAGAGTCACAGAGCTAGAAAGAGCCTGGGGTAGAATTTGAACTCAGAACTTTGAACTAAATCGAATATTTGATCTACTGAGTCACCTAGTTGCCTAATGTTATAATTATTTAGTTATAATTATTATAATTACTCAAGATGCTAATTCAAAGAGCCCCTGGAACTTCTGTTTTCCTTGTAGGAAAGAGAAGACCCTGGAACAAGTAGTCTCTTACAATATATACTAGTTTAGGCATAAATAGATCTTCACAGGTAGAAGAGTTCTCTGGCTCTACTTATGTTTTTCCTACTTAATAGATATTTGGGAATTCAGACAAGAAAGACAAAATAGGCCACAAAAGGCAAAACTAGACTTACTTCATGTTTATTTGTTTTGTTGTTATTGTTGCTGTCAAACCTGGTTTCAAATCCCACCTCTGACACTTTCTGTGTGACCATGGACAAGTCACTTACACTTTCTGTGCCTCAATTCCCTTATCTGTAAAACGAGAATAATACCCGCATTACCTATTGCACAGTGTTGTCATGAGGATCAAATGAGTATATAAAATGCTTTGCAACAATAAATCACTATATAAATATCAATGACTGTGCATCTTTATGTTGTCATCTTTTTGAATGCTTATTTTCTGTCATTTTTGTTATTGTTCTTATTCTTTTTCATTTTTATTTTCAATCAAGTTCAGACAGAAACTGTCTGGAGAAAAATTGATACCCTGTTGTTCTTTAAAGTGCTGTTAAATGGACTTCATGATTGAATCATTTGATTGACACTTTGTCATTCATATATTTTTGGCTGAATTCACATGGATGTTTTTCATGTATGGCCCTTTGATTCCAATCCTGGGTCAATCTGTGTCCATTGTCTAGGTTCCTTCCACTTGTAGTGACACCATTACCAACCATGACTATTCTTCAGTGTAGTGATGTTTGCTTGTTGCCATAGTATTTCAGTATTTTTTTCACCATTTTATCACACGCTCTAGTAAGATCTATCAGTCCTCTTCTTCCATTCTGATGAAGAAGGGTTAATCTTCTACAGTTGCCTCAGAGGAGCAGGCCCTACATTTGATTAATATTGTACTGGCTTTTTAACAACCCTTTCCAAATCTGTTACAGTTGATTTTACAATTCTAAAGCTGAGCAATGACCAATTTTGTATACATGTCAATTGCTTTAATCACAGGCTTCATATTTTGCTTTGATTTCAGGCTATCAACAAATCTTTAAGGTATTCAACTACAGCCCTCTTGAAATATTTATGCTAAGTATGTCTTTCCAAGAGAAGATCTGGGTGTCTTTAGATATCATTTTAATCTGTTAGTTCACTGTGATCTCTGGCTTCTAGCTCAAAGACTTCAGTCTCTGTCTTTCCTTTCCATATATGAATGATTTTACAGTGATTCCAAAATTGCATTCTTATGTAATTATAGAAAAATTTCTTGAGATGAGGGAAATATTTAAAGTGTTTTTCAGTGAGGTCATATAATTTGTTGCAATCCATAAATGAGATGTTTTGGATTGATTCTCTCACTAATCTGGAAGCCAAGTTTATGTCTACTTAGAAGAGATGATAATGTATTTAATGTTAAGTGGAACCAAAACGGGTTTAAATTTTCTTTGTGGAAAATATGATTTTTAATATTAATAGCTCTTGATATTACTGTGTGATCAATTGATATGTTTAAATAGAGAACAATTTTCCATGTAAATGATTTGTCAAGTACTCTAGCATTTTGACTATACTTGAGGAGATTTTATTTGCAATAGATGAATAAGCCATGAGTGCAGAATTGAGTCAAAGGCTTTGCAGTGATCAACAAAGGCAATACAAATGGTACGGTGATTTGGGGCAGGTTATTCAATAACTGCCAAATTAATAATGCATTGCTCTTTCCATTAGTGGGACTTTTTGGAAGATTATTTTGGTGCTGTTTTTTGTATTTAAAGGTGCTTTTTAACTTGATACAAACTATGGGTGACTTAAGTACTTTAACACTTAGTCTACATTTGGACACACCACCAATCTTTTGGTAATAGAAACGTGATGCCATCTTAGAAAGGTGGGCTCAGGTTTTTACCTTAGTGGAAGCAGATAACGGGCCTTGCTAATAATGTGTAATCCACTCTATTGTGAAACATTTGAGACAACAGTTACTGTTTTTACCCAATCTAGGCCCTTTCAAGCTCTGAAGAGAAATGAGATTTTAAGTTACCTCCTTTGACATAATCATTCTATCATCCATAATTGTAAAAGTAGGAAAGCTAGACATGGATTCATCCAGTTGGGACTTGGTCTGAACTGATAAAGATATCAAGGCTATGTCTTAAGGAATGATTGACTGGCTCCTTCAGCTCCACCAATACAAGCTCCACAACCCACAAAGTAACAGCAAAACAAATCTCCCGCTGAAGGCAGCCTGGGGCAGGAGGACAGGAAGGGTTCATCACAATGCTGGGAGGCCAAGACCAGCCCCTCATGAACCCCCAGTTTTAGCCCCAGGGCATCCAGGACAAGCCACAACTGAAGGATTCAGAAGAGTGGATCACCAGCAGCTGCGGCAGTTTCCAGTATTATCAACCCATAAATGCCAAAGACAAAGTGAAAGGTGAGTGGAACTTGACTACATTTGGGGAGGACAAAGGAGTAGGAGTAGGGCCGGCTGCCTGCCCCCAGAGCCAGAAGCAGCGGCCCTGCAGCTGCCTCCACCTGGTTTCTTCAGAGGTCCCAGCCTGCAGACTGCAGGGGTCCAAGCGACCATTCAGAGGCTAAGTGCTCTTGCCTTAAACTGCCTGGATCTGGATCATGGTCTTGCATGGTGGTCCTGAGGTGTATGACCAGTGAGCCAAAGCTGGCGGGGGCTGCAGAGAAGGCAGCCCCCTAAGAGTTCCAGCAGCTGTGAAAACCCCAGTGATTTGGGACAAACCTCTCCCCTCTGAAAGCAAAGTTCTACTGAGCCCAAAAGTCAACTAATTGACTAGCAATGTGAGCAGACAAATGAAGCAAAGTAAGCACAATAATCCAACTTTAGATTCCTTTTATGGGGGCATAAAAGATCAAAGCATGGAACAGAAAGAAGACAACACAGTCAGAACTCCCACACCAAAAGCTTCCCGGAAAAATATAAACTGATTAAAGGCCACAGAGGAGCTTAAGAAGGATTTTGAAAACCAAATAAGAGAAGTGGAGGAAAAATTGGAAAGAGAAATGAGAATGATGCAAGAAAATCATGAAAAGAGAGTCAACCTGATGAAGAAAAGAACACCTTAAAAAATAGATGAACTCAAATGGCAAAAGAGGCCCAAAAGCCAATGAGGAGAAGAATGCCTTAAAAAGTTGAATTTGCCAGATGGAAAAACAATCTCAAATGCTTTCTGAAGAGAATAATTCCTTCAGAATTAGAGTGGAGCAAATGGAAGCAAATGACTTTATGAGAAATCAAGGTATTATTAAACAGATCCAAACAAATGAAAAAATAGAAGGCAATGTGAAATATCTCACTGAAAAGTAGGAAAGCTAGCTGCTTCTTGTTCAATCTCTCTCATGTTTTCATTTTTGGACTTTCATGAAACTATGTAGACAATCAAAAATTTTCCACATTCTTCTTCAAGAGTTTTGCTTGCAGAAAAAGCTTTTACATTGGAGGGGAAGTGGGGTGAGGTAAGAGGGAATGAGTGAACCTTACTCTCATCAGATTTGGCTTAAAGAGGGAATAACATATATACTCAATCAGGTATGGAACTCTATCTTACCCTACAGGAAAGTAGGGGGGATATTGGGAGAGGGGAGGAATGATAGATGGGAGGGAATATTGGGGGAGGGGGCAGTCAGAAGCAAGCACTTTTGAAGAAAGACAGGGTCAAAGGAAAGAATAGAATAAATGGGGAACAGGATAGGATAGAGGGAAATATACTTAGTCTTTCACAACATGACTATTATGGAAGTGTTTTGCATAACTATACATGTATAATCCATACTGAATTGCTCACCTTCTCAATGCAGGTGGATATGGAGGGAACAAGGGAGAGATGCTGGAACTCAAAGTTTTAAAAATGAATGTTAAAAATTGTTTTTACATGCAACTGGGAAATAACATGCAGGAAATGGGGTATAGAAATCTATCTTGCCCTACGGGAGGTAAAGGCATAAAAGAGGGGAGATGGTAGAAGGGAGGACAGATTGGGGAAAGGGAGAGATGGGGTGAAAATTTGGAACTCAAAATCTTGTGGAAGTGAATGTTAAAAACTGAAAATAAATTAATTAATAAAAAATATAATTAAATTTTTAAAAGAGTTTTGTTTGCCTCAGATTCCTTTATTTATTCCTCAGACTCTAAAGTTGTTCACCAAAGTTGAATTTACTTTGTTCTTTACTTTTAATTGTTCATTAAGAGAATCTACTATTAGGAGTATATATCAGTTTTTTTGATTCCTTTCTGCCTGTTTCTTTTTTTTATTGAGTGTGACTTGGTAAGTAGCATTTAGATTTTTTTAAATTTTGTTTTACTTTATTTTTATTCTGAACTTAAATACTGCCTCCCTCAAAAAAAGAAAAAGATTTCTTCTAAATATACACCAGAAAACAAAAAGACTATATGCACCTGTGAGTTTCCATTTCATAAGCCTTACTTTAAAATGCATGTATATGTATATATACACATATATGTATGTATATATGTATGTATCTAAAGTTCAACACATTACTTTCAAAACTGTCCTGCTTACCTGTACTTCCTTTTCAATTGCCTTTTGTTCTCTTCTGTGCATTTTAAAAAATATTCCAAAGGCATGTATTTGGAGGGATATTGCTATTAATAACCCTCTCCCAAAAAGTAAAAATGGGGGGAAGTATTTAAGCATAATCAAGAAAAGCAAATACATATTGTGGCCATTTCTGAAAAATAGATATGTCTCTTTTTGCAACTTGAGACCCTTGCCTGCCTCACTATCAGGAAGTAACTTATATCACAGGTCATCTGGTTAGTCTTTGCTTTTTAGTCGAAGTTCTTAAATTGTCAGAGTTCTTTTTCTTTAGGATATTGTCCCTGAAGTTCTCTTTATTCTGCTCACCTCACTGGCAATATGTCATATTTCCCAGGATTCTATGAAATCATCTCATTGATGATTTCTTATGGCACAATAATACTCCATTATATTTTCAAACCACAATTTGTTTAGCAACTCCCAGTAGATAGGTACCTCCTATAGATTCCAGTTCTTATTTTTTCCTTTTAATCCCCTCACCCTTTTCGGGATCAGGAATTTCACATTAAAACTAATCCTTAAAAAAAAAAACTAATCCTTACTAGTACCCTCTTAACACCCTCTTATCACCATCTCTCTCTATTGCCATTTCATTAAGAGAATCTACTATTAGGAGTATATATCCGTTTTCTCGATTCCTTTCTGCCTGTTTCTTTTTTTTATTGAGTGTGACTTGATAAGTACCATTTAGGTTGAGTTAGATGTACTTCAACACCAAAATGATTATGTGAATGTGGTTTTCAAGTAAGTATATAAGTATGTATTTAACTGTCTTTTATCAGTTCAGATTAGACTGAATTCAATCTGATGCTCCCAAGCCTTCCTACATGTATGAAGAATTCCAATCTACATGTGCTTATCTCCTCTTTAATACCATGAGTCATTTTTGCTATTTTTGCCATATGTTTCATTATCAATCAAAATGAGTTTACACTGAGCAGTTCTTTAATTTCTTTAATGACACTGAAGTTCTTTAATTCCTCCCTCTTCAGATTTTAGCAACTGCTCAACTTTATCTCTTATTTCACCTAATCTAGATTTATGTTTAGCTGTATCTTACAAAATAACAGTAAAAATAACCTTTCCTGCATATAAGTAGTATATTGATGAATGACCTGCAATGGGAAGTACTATTGACAAAAAGCAGTATAAAGCCCTGCTTCATGTAAGCTGTTTCTAATTTTGTTATGACAAAGCATATAATCAAGCATCTGCACATAATATCAAAGTATTCACATCTTCATTTTATTTCATGGTATTTCCTGCTTTAGTGATGAGTACTATGTATACTGAAACACTTCTAGCAGGTAGGGTTGGGTATATATTTTTCATTTATTACAGTGTACCTTGCCTTCCTCTTATACCAGACCATACCATCTGCTTTACTATCATTGAGTTTTTAAGAACAGTCTGCAAAACAATGCCATCATACCAGCTCCTTAGATTCACAAAAGTAGTTCATCACACTGGCTGCATAAGCTAACTAAATTGATGGCATAGCCAGGGCCCGACTGTCCAACATTTTAGAGTTTCTGCCAGACCTTCATAGCTATTATACTGGTTGTAGGATTCATGTTACCCAAACTGGCACTTGGTTAATTTTGTCATTGAACCTATCCCACTATGATATGGACAAAGTATTTGATTCTGAAGGAGGTAGAAGTAGTAATAATGGTGGTGGGAAGAGAAGAAGAAAATGGTGGTGTTGGTAGTCCTGGTGTTACTAGTAACCATAATAGTTGGGGCAGCTAGATAGGTAGGTAGGCCTGGATAGACTGGTAGGCCTGAGATCAGAAAGACCTGAGTTTAAATGTAGCCTCAGTCACTTATTAGTTGTGGGACCCTCAGTAGTCACTCAACCCCTATCTGCCTCAGATCCTCATCTATAAAATGAGGGCACACTGGAGAAGAAAACATCAAACCCCACAGACATGAGTGAACAACTGACCAACAACAAAGCAGGAGTAGTAATAGTACTAGTGTTTGTAGCAAAAATAACAGTTGCAATGGTAATAGTACTAGTACTAGTAGCAGTAGCAGAAGAAGCAGTAGTAGTACTAGTGGTGGTGGTGGTAGTAATTATAGCACCAGCAGCGATAGTACTAATAGTAGTGGTAGTAGTAATGATGTTAACAGTAGTGATGGTGGTGGTGGTGATGGTGACAGTGATGGTGGTAATAACAGTAGTAAAAGCAGTATTGCTAATATTAGTAATGGCAGTAGTAGCAGTAATAGTGGTAGCAGTCGTGGCAATTGCTACAGTGAAAGCAGTAGTAGAAGCAGCAGCAGCAAGCAGGAGTGGAAGAAGCCATCATTGTCATCATAGTAGAAGTAGTAGTAGTAAATTACCATCACCTTGCTTCTGCAATTACCTAACAACGTACCTCTGGAAACGCCATTTTGTCTCTCTAGGTTTCAGTTTGTCATTATAAAAATGGTAAGTTAAATGAGAAGATCCCTAAGCTCTGATGATTCTACCTCTGAATTAGATGAACCTGATTTCATTATTGCAACTACTCCCGCCTGTGATTGATAAGAATGCCAATCACTCATACCCATTCACCCTATATTCACACCCATTGTGTGTGTTCCCAAAATTCCTCCATAAGTAGCCTAACTAAACATCCAGAGATTTCTTGACATCACGAGTATCAATGGGATGCACATGCTGTCCCTCAGTAATCAATTGGTCTCATAAAATGACTGTCTCACCTGTTTTTCTAATTACATTTCACTGTGGGGATACCTTTAAATTGCTTGTCCAATACAATCAGAGCCAAGATGGGGGCGTTGAAGCAGCAAAGCACCACAGCTCCCACAGAAACACGCTAAAAAAACTCATAAAATGGGACGCTAAACAGATTTTCAAGCTCCAAAACTCTCCAAAAGACAGAAAGCACATCTGTTGCTACAGGCAGC
>CM053594.1:309366302-309384622 GCA_028646575.1 Pseudocheirus occidentalis
GGAACAGATTGTGGGAGGGGCCTTACAGTGGGATCAATGTTCTGAGCTGGGGGGTAGGGGCAAAAAGGGGAGAAAATTTATAACTCAAAACCTTGTGGAAATGAATGATGTAACCAAGAAAATAAATTAAAATTTTAAAAAAAGAATATTTACTAATATGCAACAGTTTCTTTACATTCATCATGGACCTCTCTATTCAAGTAATCTACAACTTTAATTCTTCAGAAACTGAGGTATTCTCTGATATTCAGCCATATACTCTGATATTTTATTTACTGATATTTTTTATTTATTTTTATTTTTTATTCATTATTTTTTACTTTATTATTTATTTTTATTTACTTTATTATTTATTACTAATAAATACCGATATTTAAAAGACAGTCTTTTGCTACAGGGTAGTTAAGAGATCATTATAAAAGCATGGCACACATTTCCAAAGACCACCCAGTCTATTATCATCTTATTTAATTCTGCCCCACTTCGTTATCCAATATCTTCATCTTCATCCACAATGTTTACCCAAGATACAGACACTGATAGACTTGCCCTAGGAATGATGTATCCAAGTGATTATCAAATGTATGCTTTGTGCACTTTTTTCAAAACTTTTTGTTATTTCAAACTCAATTTTGAGTGATTAAATACTTCACAAAGTAGGCTCTGGAATCTTAAGGGGCTTGCAGCAATCAGCAGAATATTGTAAAGGACTCACCATTTATGAGGAAGTCCTTTTCCATCTAAATACTTGTTTTATGTAAAAATTGATATTAATTATCAGAGGATCTCCAAAAAGGGTTATTTCTGTTACATCTTTTAAGGGCTCTTATATGATTTTTTGATACATACATGGGAAACACCATATTGGAAAAGAGACTTTAAGGCAGGATTTTCCTAGACCAAATTAAACAGTTATTGAATAAAATGTTTTTATAGTCAATAAACAATAAGCCTAGAAGAATTTTATATTCTCTGTACTTTTCAATGAGTCATAACTCAAAAGCAGTGGTCTGCTTTAAAAAACAATTTTAAAACTCTGTTCCTTCCTATACCTTCATCAAGGATGATGGTTGCATCTTGATACGTACATCAATTACTCTCATAAAGACATTGTAGAGATGATTAAATAGGTCTATGAATGTGTGGTCATTGACATTCTGAGCAGTGATGGCTTAAGAAGGAAAAATAAAGACAAAGCAGCAGTAATATCTGCCTCTTGAGTGGTAAGAAATTAAAATGTAACAAGCCTCTTCTGGTCCTCAGTATCTAACAACTTGATGGTGATGTCCAAACCATCCAGTCACTTTTTCCTGGCTTATCCAATCTAAACCGTTTAGAAAAATTTCAAATCTCATAAAAAGATTGAACATGCAAATTTTATTGGAACATAAAAATTGATAACTCTGATAGGAAGTGTTCTCTGTTATCTTTTAGTCTAAAAATCTTCATTTTTCAAACTTTAAATCAATCTCACTTCACATATTCCCTTCTCTTCTCAAGCCCCCAAATATACATTTGGGACATGGATTTTGTATTTTTTTATACAATGGGAACATTCCTAGAATTGCAATGAAATGATAGTTTCCCAGTTTAGCTTGTCTATTTTTATTCGTCATGTGCAATAAGCAAGTATTTTGCTTGGACTTGCAAATAGAAACCACAAAATTTAAGTGTGTGTGTGTGTGTGAAAGAGAGAGAGAGCGTGTGTATGTACACATGACAAACTTTTGAAATTCTGAATTGTTCTACAGGGCTATTCAAAGGAAAGACATTCCACAGATCTGGAAGACTTGACCAAAAATAAGGGCATAGTTGGGCTATGGCAGCTTTGTGATGCTTGGACTCTATTCTGGTAAGATTCTTGTAAACATGATTTCAACATCATAAAACAAGATTTAATATTTTAGCAGTTAGAGAACACGGTCCTACAGTAGATATCAAAATCACTAACACTGCTGTTTATTGACTTAACACATTCCCAACTAATGCCAAAGCTATTTAAATGTCTTTTTCAAATTATCATGGCCTTTTATAATGTGTTTCGTTACTATTATCCAGTTTCTTTTAACCAAATAACCTAATGCTTCACGTAGTTATATAAGTACAGCAACCTATTGCTTTAGACTGTATGTATCATCAACCTCTACCTTTCAACAACAAATGCCTACTTTTCCTCAGTCTGTTTTCAATTATTGTGTCAATATATTATTCTAAGCCTTTAGGTTTCTTTTCCCTGATAAAAGTCCTTGAATTTGTATAATGTAGAATTTAACAATCCTTCTTATCAACAAATTCCTTGAGAGAATATGGCCCAAGGAATCCACTGACATACACACTTCACTCTCGTTTTCATACCAAGACAGAAAGGTAGGAAGCCCTCTTATCCATTTTCTCCTCCTCCACCAGCAGGTTTGGCTCTCTGGAGAATTTCTCAGCCTTTGAGTTTTGACAACTTAAGTATCTTTTTAAAAATTCTGTCATATGTGAAAGATGGCCCACATTAAGAATCCAATCCTCATTCCCTTTTCCTTCAGAAGAGGCAAATGCTCTTGCTTTTCATGAATCTAGTGGACAGTCCCTTCTTAGGATATGTTTTCTTATTAAGAAACCAACTCTTCAAGATCATCACTAAAACTTTTCAATTGATTTATAAACTCTTCCATCACACAATTCTTAAATTTTAGACCTTCATCATAACCAAAATCAGTAGAAAATCTAAGTAGCAATAATAAAGACAACTGAAATCCACGAGTAATTCTAAAATCTCATCAAGTTTTTCCCACATAAAATCTTTAAAAATAGATTTTTACGCAAGAAGTAAAGCCAATCATTTTGCCCATCATTAACATCCAGGTAGATTTTTAGAGGCACCAAAAGCAGTTTGTTGAGAAAATAAACTCCTATTTCTGAAGGAATACAGTCTTTTACCATGTGAAATACTAATCACATGCTTCCATAAATGTGAATTCTCTGTTACTCCCTTTAGTTTCTTCTTAGGGCTGCAGAAACTGGCCCACCTAATATTCATTTCCATACAACCACCCGTTTCGTTTATAGTCTCATACCTTCCCTCATATATTTATCTTGCTGAAGCAAGTACCTGTTCCTTTTAAGGTTTTTACTGCTAACAGCAATGAGAAGCTTTGATATAACAAATGATCCATAATGTCATCCACGTGGATATTCCCTCTGTTAGCACAGACGGCAATCCATCTGTCTTCCTTCTCTTCCTCTGAGATCCTTGCCCATGTTCTTCCATTGATACACCATAGAGGATCTACCTAACATTACTGAAAACTGGTCCTTTATGTCAAAGATACTTAAG
The DNA here is from genome assembly GCA_028646575.1 of Pseudocheirus occidentalis. NCBI lineage: Eukaryota > Metazoa > Chordata > Mammalia > Diprotodontia > Pseudocheiridae > Pseudocheirus > Pseudocheirus occidentalis. The sequence continues at coordinate 309,369,628 of CM053594.1, forward strand.
CAAGAGTTTTGCTCCTTTTCATATTTTAATAACAGTATATCAATGAGTTTTCTTTGTTATCCTATATATTTTATTTTATGAACATAAAAATATTATTCTGAGAAGGAATCTATGGGCTTTACTAGATTGCCAAAAATTTCCTCGACACAAAGAAAGTTAAGACCCCCTGCACTAGATATTTTAACAATTTAAAAATACCCAATGAAGGACCTATATGTACAAAAATATTTGTAGCAGCTCTTTTAGTGGTGCCAATGAATTGGAAATTGAGGTGATATGCATCAATCTGGGAATGACTGAACAAGTCATTTTATATGATTGTGATGGAATACTACTGTGCTGTGAGAAATGACAAACAGGACCCTCTCAGAAAAACTTGGAAACACCTACATGAACTGATGAAAAGTGAAACTAGAAGCACTAGGACAATATTGTATATAATCAGAGCAAGACTATATAATGATCGACTGTGAATAACTTAGTGATGCTCAGCAATACAGTGATCCCAGACCATTTGAAAGAATTTATGATGAAAGGTATTGTCCATCTCCAGAGAAAGACCTGATGGAATCTGAATGGAGATGGGAGATACTTTCTCTTTACTTTCTTTATTTTTCTTGGGGATTTTTTTTCTCTGTTTTATTTCACAGCATGACTTACATGAAAATGTGTTTTGCATGAATACACAAGCATAACTTATGTCAAATTGCTTGCCTTCTCAATGAGGGGGGTAGGGGAGAAATTTTGAGTTCCAAAATTCTTTGGAACTCAAAAATCTGAAAAAAGAATTTTAAAATTGCTTTTACATGTAATTGGGAAAAATAATTTTTTTTAAAAGAAAGTATGGGGGCAGCTAGGTGGCACAGTGAATAAAGCACTGGCCCTGGAGTCAAGAGGGCCTGAGTTCAAATCTGGTGTCACACAGTTGAACACACTCACTAGCTGTGTGACCTTAGGCAAGTCACTTAACCCCAAATGCCCTGCCTTCCCCCCTCCAAAAAGGGAAAAAAAAAAAGTATCTATCGAAAACTCAGGCTCTACCAATAGAGAACCTCTTACTTATTTACCTCATGACCAGCCCACCTCCATCTGATTGTGTTTCTTCAATGACATCTTTATACAACATCTTTAATGTGTTATCATTGGAAATCTGCTCCAGCTTACCAGAACCCACCATGTACCTCTCTATAACTTTATTCCCAGAAGATCATAGCTCACTTTTATCCCCACTAGCTTCTCCATTTTCAAAATAAAAGACAACCACATGGGCAATAATAGTAGCCCTACTTAGCCACAAGAAATCCAATTAAGATTCATCTAAGTTTCATGAGTTTCCTGAACTTTAAAAAAAAATTTTTTTTTAACACAGTGATAGGGAGAACAAAACCTGGATACTAGGGACAAGGAGAAACAACGATGATAGAGTGGCTGTCTACCAGACTAGGCTATGGGAGCAGTAGAGGTTAGGAATAGGGGGCAGTGTCCCTGCTTCTTTTTCCATCATCCCTACCAGTTATACCAATTCAGAGCCTGTCCTGGATTAGCATTAGGACACAGTGAGCAGCAGGCAAGGGCAGAAGTAGAGGGTTGCGAAGAAGAGAGATGAGGACCTGGGAAGCATAATGTCTTTAGCCATAAAGGTGAGGAGGGCAAGGGGGACAAAGAGACAAGAGGAAATTGGGAGAAATCCCAGGTAATGATATAGGGTAGAGATGGGTCTGTGGCCACCTAGTTGAAAATAACATTCACAGGTAGTTGTTCTTATAAAAGAATATGTAAACGTAAATGAGGAACTGCCTATACTGTCTACTGTTCCCTTTTATCATTTTACCCCATATTTTGACTTGGGAATCCAACGACCTCTATCAATACCTACTTGTTCACATTTCATTATGAATGTTTCTGGACGTGATGAGCATAAAACTTCCTTTGGTCAGGTAACAATTCTTCAAGAAGTTAATGCCTTTTAGAAATGGCCTCAACACACTTTACTTCTCTGTCTAGTCATTCGTTTTTTCTGTCCAAATTTTAGGCATTCATCTTGGCTTAGAGAAAGGACAGAATTTAAATGCCCAACTCTTTAATGCTACAATGTGTTAGTTCTAGAAAAAGGCTGTCATGGATGTGCTTCTCTCTCAAATTCAGAAAAGAAAGAGGGGAGGGAGAGAGGATGCAGGGAGAGAATGATAGATGGAGGCAGAAAGAGAAGAACTCAGAGGAAAAGGGAGAGGAAGAAAAGGAAAGAGGGGTAAAAAGGAAAGCGGGTAGAGACTGGAGGGAGGGTGAGGGGCTAAGGGAGGACAGGAAGGAGGAGAAAAGGAAAGGGAGAGGAAAAACAGAGAAAGGAACAAGGGAAGGGGAAAGAGGAAACAAGAGAAATGAGAAGGAAGAGAGAGGGAAAGAAAGAAAGAAAGAAAGAAAGAAAGAAAGAAAGAAAGAAAGAAAGAAAGAAAGAAAGAAAGAAAGAGAAAGAGAGGAAGAGAAAGAGAGGAAGAGAAGTAGTGAGAAGAAAAGGGGGAAGGAAACAGAAAGAGAGAGAGAGAGACAGACAGAGACAGAGAGAGAGAGAGAGAGAGACAGAGAGACAGAGACAGAGAGAGACAGAGACAGAGAGAAAGAGAGAGAGAGAGAGAGAGAGAGAGAGTTAGAGGGTTCAGCTCTTTTTTTTTCTTGGTTAAGGGCTATGTCTTTATAAGACTAAGACAAGGAAAAAGAAGTAAGAACAAGGTCACAGAGACATACTTTTCACTTACTCTCATTATGCAAAAAAGAAACTAGGCACTTTTGAAGGCAACAGAGAAAAAAAACAATTGCCCAAAAGAGAGAGGAGGGAATGAGATGACAGGCACTGAAATGCTTAGGTTTGGCCAGAAGTTCTAGCTTATCCATTAATATTGGTCCAAAGGAAGGGTGGGATGAAAATGTAAAGAGATTTTTGAGATGGAAAGGACCAAAAGTCAGGAGCTCAGAGCTGATGGCTATTATTTTTTTTCTGTAAAATAGGTGGCAAAGCCTTTAAATGAAACAGAGAGCCATGAACGTACACTTAGGGGCTTAGGGAATCTGTGAAGCAAGAGGAAAACAGTTTGGAAAGGTCTGGCAATTTATCAACTTTACCAATCAAGAAAGTGGCACAGCCAGTGCTCAGATGAAGTGCTTTTGCCTACAAGCCCAGAGCTCTTCCTCCATTCCTTCATTGCTCTCTCTAAGAATGTTGCATTCTCTCCAGCGACCACACACAACTAATGGGCATATATAGGATGATGCCCAAGTTGGATTAGAACTAAGTTCACATTGCCCCTGGACTGGCTCTTCTAAGACCAAAACACTTTCTGAAGAATAGAAAAATCATTTGCTAGACATTACCTCATCTTATCTTTATCTTCCAGAAAGTATCAGTGGCACCGCCAAGTGTACATTTGGTGATCCCAATTGTTAACTAAGTTTGAGGGGCAGTTTATGGGGCAGTGATGCTTAATTGTTATTGTTCATTCGTTTCAATCACGTCCAATTCTTTGTGACCCTATTTAGGGTTTTCTTGCAAAAAATACTGGGTGTGGATTGCCATTTCTTTCTCCAGATCATTCTACAGAGGGAACTGAGGCAAAGAGGGCTAAGTGACTTGCCCAGGGTTACAAAGTCAGTGTCTGAAGCCAAAAAAGAACTCAGGAAGATGAGTGTTCCTAATTCCAGGTCTGGCAGCTCTATCCACTTTGCCACCTGCCTGTCTAATGATGCTTATTAGGTCTGAGTATAAACTCATTTTGCTATAGGTGTGTGGTTAAGTATTAGTTTTCAGGACTAACTCATATAAAACTTTTAATTTTTCTGGATTTATTACCACCAGTGGAGCTGTATAATCATTAAGCAAATAAACATGAAATGTAGCAATATAACTGTTGAATAAATCTATTCAATAACGTAACTGAAGATCATAGAAAGCATATAAATAATCTTAGGAGAAAACAAAAGAAAAAGCAGTGTGTATGCAGAACGCTACCTGTTGTAGACACGACATTCTCTGCGCTCTCACCACATAGTTTCGACAACAAACTGGTCTTGCCAGCGCCCGAGAGGCCTATGCAGACCAAGTCATACTCTGGTCGTGGAGGAGGGGGTCCCTTGCAGCAAAGTGCTCTAAAACACTGAAAAGAGAGAAAAAGACATAGTTTTCAAAATCTACAGCAACAAAATGAGACAGCATTTTAAATAACTGAGTATATCTCTTTTCTAGTCTGTCACTGATGTAGCTGATTTTATAGATCATATTTTAGGTCATGGCAGCTGAGCAGTATAGTGGATACAGCACTGGACCTGGATTCAGAAGGACCTGTATTCAAATCTGTCCTTTGACACTGAGTGATCCTGAACAAATCACTTAACCCTGTTTGCCTCAGTTTTCTCATCTACAAAATGAGCTTGAGAAGGAAATGGAAAACCATTCCAGTATCAAAGCCAGGAAAACTCCAAATATGGTTGTGAAGAATTGCACCGTGTGACCTTGGGCAAGTCACTTAACCCCAACTGCCCTCCAAATAAAAGCAAAAAAAAAAAATTGGACTCTACTGAATAACAAAATTTCATGTCATCTGAGAGTATTTCCTCATTGCTAAACATGAATCCATGCTGCAAACACCACTGTTTCCCCTTTCCCAGCAATCACATAAATTCACATCCAATCTGGGCAAGCAGGTTTACACAGAGGCAAAACCAGGGAAGTGTAAGTAACTACCAAATTACTTCCTGACTCTAGGGCTATACAAGGATGCAGGACCCTATTTGAGGATCTCTCCCAAAATACCATACTAGACCTTCCCCAGAGAAGTTCTCAATCTTTTAAAGAGCCCTAAAATCAGCTAGATGTATATCCATGACTTTGAGAAGGACTTCAACTGGACTTCAACCTTCAACAAGAAGTCCTTAATACAAATTAGCCCTCCAATTATGGGGAGTATATTAGGGCTAAAGCAATAGTGACTCATATGAATTTCCCTAAGTATGGGACTAAAAAAACAGAAGTTTTTCCCCTTTTCTGCTTGATTTAGGGCAGTTGGGCAGTGCCGTGGATAAAGCCTAGAATCAGGAAGACTCATCTTTCTGAGTTCAAATCTAGCCTCAGAGACTTACTATCTAGGTGACCCTTGGCAAGTCAAGTTAACCCTGTTTGCTTCAGCTCCTCATCTATAAAATGAGCTGGAGAAGGAAATGGCAAACTGCTCCATCATCTCAGCCAAGAGAACTTGGTTGAGAACTTGAGTCAAGGAAAGTTAGACACAAGTGAAACAACTGAACAACTGTTGGTCTGGGGTATAAAGGATTGTTGTTGTTGTTGTTGAGGCCATATGGTAACCATGGCTATATTTCTATCAGACTAGCAAATTTAATTTCTACAATTATCAGTTTTTCAGTTTGAAACTTATTTTAATTCAACAAATATTTACAAACAGCTACTATGCAGGGGCACTCAGCTAATATTCGTCCAGTTTAGTCTATGTATTATATACACAGAATTCTGTGGCATTTAAAATCGACTAGATAAAGGGTACAGGGTCAACCCAAGAATGACAAGTTCCACTAGGAGCCTCTTTCTCATTCTCCAAGTCAATGAGACTTCATTTATTATTATAATGATTCCTATTTGAAGGTTTCATAACACATCAAGTACTAGGACCAATCTGAATACTACTGAAAACTAAACTAGGTAGATAGTTCTTTTCCCCCCAATGTTATTGAACAAAGAACACAAAATTTCAACAATGAAAGGACCTTTTATAGAATGGGAAACGGAGGCTCAGTTGCAAGTGATTTGCACAAGACTAATTATTAGCAGAATCAGGTGTTCGGAGTCTTAGTGCTCTTTCTCCAATATAGCACAAAATTTCTAGAAAGAGAGTACCTTACAAAAGTCACTTTTTAAAGGAGATGTATGTTTATTTTTGAAATAACACAACTAATGAATAATAAAAGCTAACATTTATAAAGCTTTTATAGCTTTTTATCCCCATTTTTAACAGCTGAGGAAACCGAGATGATAAGAAGTTGTTACTTGATTATGATCACACAACTAGTGCCTGGGGTAGGGATTTGAACTTAAGTCACCCTAATTTCAAGTCTAACATTCTCTATCAGTGTGCCATCTTCTGTAAGGGACTTTTCTCAGTCCCCCTCACTACCAGCCATTCCTTCTGAGATAACCTCATATTTATTTTGTATATAATTTGTGTGTACACAGTTGTTTGCATACTGTCTCCTCTATCAGAACCTGGAGCTCCCTGAAGGCAAAGACTATGTTTTTGCTCCTTTTTATATCCTCAGTACTTAGGACACGTGGTACCTGATAGACAGCAAACACTGCCTAAATGCTTATTGACTGACTGACTACATTTTGATGGACTAGCAACCAGCATGATTATTGAATAATCTAATGGCACAAAAATACATCCAACCCATTTCCGGATCCAATTTCATTTAATTTCATTTTTCTCTCTCTGTGTAAGGGCATAAATTAATATAACTTAAATGAGGGATTTTAGCTGATCTTTAATATTTCCCATGATTTTGCTACCATTATCTAAGGATCCTTCATGGTTTGCAAAAACATGAAAAACAATGCTATTACAGGGCAAAAAAAACTATTAAGTTATTTTTCTTAAAGGAAAATAACATTCAAAAAAATACCACAAAACTTCTACACTGATTTTAATCTAATTAAAATTTGCATTTTTTTCAGAACACACATGAATAGATAAAGAAGGAATGCCTCCAAACTTTTATCTTCTAATCAGCCTTAAGCTATCAGCACCCAGCAATAAAAATACCTCAGAATACGTGTATCTGTCACTAAGTATTCCTAGAACACCTTCAGGAAACATGGTCAAGATCAGACCTCAAACTATAACTTCAAAGGGTTTATAATTTTAAAGGGGAGAGACAAGCACATACAATTAATATAAACAGGTACTGAAATCCCTGAATTGTTGCTTATAATAAAAGTATATTTAGGAATCCACTTCCCACTCAAGGGATTTGGTTTTGGTTTTGTTGGTTGGTGAGTTTTTGTTTTGTGTTTCTTACTAATATATTATAAAATAAAAGGGTAATAGGCGAAAGCAATCTAAAGGAAGCCAATGCCGGGCTTTAAATTCTTATTTCATTTCAAATCCTGCCTTTGCCTTCACCACCTGCTATAGTAGTAATGTGTAGTGATAGCAACTGTGGCAGTAACAGTAACAATAGTAACAGTAGCATCAGTAGTAGCATCAAAGGCAGTAACACTGGCAGCAACAACAGTAGCAGTAGTAGTAACAGTAACAGCAACAGTAACCAGCCGTAGCAGTCACAGTAACAGAAGCAACAGCAGTTAACAGGCAAATCACTTAACCTAGTATGACCTTTGTTTCCTTAACAGTAAATTCAAAGGGTTAGACTAGATTGGTTCAGAAGTCCATTCATTCCATCTCTAGATTCATGATTCTATGATCCCTTACCAAGTACATACAAGGCAAAGCAATGCTCTATAATGACAAAAATCTAACTCCTTCTGGGGGAGATATGGATAGATAAATAAATGCAGGGTAAGGAGCAATAATAAAGAGGGTGGGATGAGGGAATGTTTTATAGTAGACAGTCAACCTGCTGGGAAAATAGAGAAGGTCTAGGAGAAATGAGGAGGGGGCAACTTGCAGAAAAATGGATTATGGAGATCAGGGGACAACCGACAGCCTCATTAGAATCCATCAGGAGGAATAAAGTAAATTATATAGAGAAAGTTGGGGTGGAGTTAGATTATGAAAGATGGCAAGTGTCAAGGTAAGGAGCTTGTGTTTTTCCCCAGTATGAATTATTCCTATTCACAGGAACACCTGGAACATAAAGAGGAGACATCCTGCTCCTCATTCCCCTTGGTCATTCTTGACCATCGCTCTGTTGCCATTACTCTGGAAACCCACTCTCCTTTGAGGTACATTCCGCCAGTCTTTTGTCCACATCCTTGGTATTGTCACACACTGGCCTCCAGCTGATCATTAGCTACATTTATAAAGAGCTTTAAGGTTTGGAAAGGATTTTATAGATATTCTCTCATTTGATCCTCGTAACAACCCTGGGAAGTATGTACTAATTATTACCTTCATTTTACAGATGAGAAAACTGAGACAGAGGTTAGGTAGATTGTCCAGGGCCACACAGCTAAAAAGTGCATGTGGTTGGGTTTGATCGCACTATGCACTAAACAACCTAGGTCTGTCTTGTCCCTTCTCTGTCTCTCTGTCTCTCTCTGTCTCTCTCTCTCTCTCTCTCCTCCTCCTCCTCCACCTCCCCCACTTCACCATCATATTCAGTCTTTTCTTGCCCTCCTACTTATTAGGATAGCATAGTCTTACATAATATTGCATGGAAAGTTTTGAGTCAACATAGTAATAGTAACAAGCAATGAGAAGTGTTAAAGAACCTTGCCCATAGAGTCAAGAAAGCCCTCTATTCAAAAAATCAGTTCCATTAATTAATTATGTGATATAAACAAGGCAGTTGATTACCCCCTTAGACTCAGTTTCCTCATCTGGAGAAACAAAACAACTTGTACTAAAAATCAATAAGCATTTAATAAATGCCTATTGTGTGCCCGGCACTGAGACAAGCACTGATCCTGAGGATAAAAAAAAAGAAAACGGATGTGAAAATGCTTTTGTAAGTTGTGAAGAGCATATCAAATGTAATTTGATATTACTGATCATCAGTGAGTTAAATTAAAACCTAGCAACTTGCTTAAGAGGATAAAATTGAGACTTCCCACTGATCTTAACAAGGGAATACTCACAGGGCTGTCCTCAAGCCTGCTTCCAAGGACAATTCACTACAAGCCTATTTGCCATCTTTGCCCCAGTTATGGAATGAATGATAAGTTAGCAGTTTTCCCTTTAAGGTCAGTTTCCACTGTAGCAGCTGGCAGGGTGGAGAATTTCAGATAATAAGAGTCACTACTCCACAGATTGTGAATGGAGCTTTGAGGGCCCCTTTTTTATGTTCAGGGTTCATGCCCTCTACTCTTATTCCTCTGAGCCCTCTGCTTTCCTCAGTACTACTGCCAGCTTTGGTGATACAACTAACTTGCTTTTCTCACCACCCTTAGCTTTCTGCAACTTAACAAGGTTGAAATAATGAGAGGGTTGTTAAGCCCCTGAATGACTCATGAGAGTCAATGGTAAAAAAAAAAAAGGGGGGGGGGTGAAGCTACCTCCAGCTTCTGTTAGCATCCAGAACCCCCATGAGGAGAAACATGTAAGAAGTCTGTTGTTACTTAACTCACACCACAGAATAAATCCAGTCTCTAATTGGCTGGAACAGACTTACAAGATCTATAAATTTTTCATAGGACGACAAGGAAAAGACTAATGGAAGCTTGCTCCACACCTTCTGAGGTTCATCTGGTTCCAGGAGTGCAGGGTTTGAACCCAGGAAATCTCTCTTTATTACACAGATGCCACAAGAAATGGAATCCAGGCCCCCAACGTGTTATTTTCATCCATAGTTTGTTCATCCACTCTACAGGGCCCCTAGTTCCGGCCTTGTGAATGTCTGTGTCCTTCTAGCTAGGATTAGGCTTTGATCTCATCTCAAGGGTCCAATTTTCAGCAGTCCTGATACAGCTAGTCCCTTCATTGTCTTCCTTTTTGGACCCTGTCAGTTCTTAAATGTCTCTCCTGAATACTCAGGCTCAAAACTGCAAACAGAAGAATCACAGCTACAGGTACAGCATGGTGTTACATACAAGGAAAGATTAGTGTTTTCTGACCTTCTCTAAGCCCCATGTTTAACTGAAGTAATATCAAATTATACATATTTCAGATTTCTTTTCTTTTTTAAAGCCTTCTTTACATAATCTCACGGAGATTTTTTTGAAGTCTAAATAAATTATATCCCTGTGTTCCCCTCATTTAGCCAGTTCCCTTGCTCTGTTGAAGAAATCCAGTATAAACTATCAACAAAATGGACCAGTATGACTAAGAGTAAATTACATTCAGAGCAACTCTGCCAACTACATTATTGCTTATGGTACTTACTTCAGGCAAAACAGAAAGTTTTACCCAGTCAATCTCCTTCCTAACATATTGTAAGATATTAGACTCAGTTCACCCAAATCTGAACTTCAAGCGGTCTCCCTTAAATGCTTACTATTATTTCTCTACCTTGTCTCTAAGGGTTATTCTGCCTTCAGACATAATCTGTTCTACTGGGAGACTATATAGTAATTTTCACCAAGACCCTGGTAAAGTTCTTGTCCTGATAAGCACTTAAAGAAATTAAATTTTATGTTATTGATTATTTCCCTGTTTTAATTTGCATTTGTTTTAAAATAAAATATGCTATATAGTAGACATGTAGACCACAATTGATGATACATAATATTTATGAATGTTACAGTGTTTTTAAATGAAAATAAGACTTTCAGAAATACTGTGCCCTATTATAATATTTGTTTATGGGAAAACCATCTCACTTTTACATTGGAAATGTAAGAAGCCTGGTTATAAAGAGCTTTAAATGCCACATGAATGCCTTTATATCCTAGAGATAATAGGGAGACACTGGCATTTATTGAGGATGGTGATAACATGGACAAAACTACACTTGAGGAAACTCACTTGGGAAGCTGAATGGAAGATGAATTGGAGAGGGAAGAAATATGAGGCAGAGAGGTCAATTATAAGACTACTGCAATAATCCAGATGAGAGATAATGGGGGCCTGAACTAGGGTGATGGCTGTGTGAGCGGAGAGAAGAGGACACATACAAGAGATGCTGCACAGAAAGAAGTTACAAGCCTGATAATGGATTAGATCTATGGGATGAGGTGAGGATGATACCAAAGTTACAAGCCTGGGTAGTGCACTAGAAGGATGGTGGTACTACTGACCATTACAGGGAAGTTCAGAAGAGGAGATAATTGGAAGAGAAGATAATGAGTTCTCTTTTTGTACATCTTTAGTTTAAGAATTCTACAGGACAATCATTAGAAATGTCCAACAGACGGCCGAGACTATGGAATTGTGGTTCAGAGGAACAGTCAGCGCTGCACAAATGCATCTAGGAATCATCTGCCTAAAGATGAAATTTGAATCCATGGGAACTAATGACAGCACCAAGAGAAATTGTGGAGGGAAGAAAGAAGAGGTGCAGGATGAAGCCAGAGCACAGAAACACAGGTATAACCAGGAGAATGATATGAAGGAAGGCCTGGCAAAGGAAAAGGAAAAGGAAAAGGAAAAGAAGTGGTCCCATATATGGGAGAATCAGAAGACAAAGCATCAAGAAAGAAAGGGTGGTCAATAATTTGAAAAGCCAAGGAGTTCAGGAAAAAGAGGGAATTTTAAAAGACCAGAAGATTTGGTAGTTGAGAGATCACTGATAACCTTGACCCACCTACTTCTAGAAGACTATATTCAGTTCTGGGAACCACAGTTTAGGAAGGTAGGAGACAAGAAGTATCCAGAGGAAAGTGCCTTGAGATCATGTTAAATGAAGGACACTGAGGTTTAAGCAGGGATGCTTAATTTTGAGAAGGCTCATAATTTTTTGTTGTTGAGTCATTTTGGTCATGTTCAACTCGCCATGACCCCATTTGAAGGTTCTCTTGGCAAAGATACTGGAGTGGTTTTTCATTTCCTTCACCAGTTCATTTTACGGATAAGGAAAAGGAGGCAAAGAGGGTTAAGTGACTTACCCAGGGTCATACAGCTACTAAGTATTTAGGGCCAAATTTTTAAACTCATGAAGAAGAATCTTCCTGACTCTAGGCCTGGTACTCTAACCATTGTACCACTGTTTGTTGTTCAGTCATTACCGTCACGTCCAATTCTTTGTGAGCCCACTTGGGGTTTTCTTGCCAAAGATACTGGAGTGACTTGACATTTCCTTCACCAGTTCTTCGACAAAAAACTGAGACAAACAGGATTTAAGTGACTAAAACCCTAATTGTTCCTAATATCCAAAGTAGCAAGCTTTTCCAAGGTTGAGGAACTCAATGGATCACTTTGATTTTTCCCATACTCATCAGAATGTTGACCTTAATGATACTGTGTTCATCATGACATTATAGTTCACACAAAATATTTTCCATGTTAATTCTTGATCATTTCAGAGGACTAAGTTCAGCAGTGAATGGAAAATAATTTTGTTCCCTTAACTGTACTTTCCAATTTGACTAATAATGATAAACATAGTGGATTAAGTACTAGACTTGGAATCAGGAAGACCTGGATTAAAATCATATCACTTTCTACTTAATGGAGGTGTGACCTATATGTATTACACACATACCTACAAGAATTAAATGAAATACTGCCCAAGAAAGTGTTTTAGTTAAGAAAATAATACAATAATGTAATATAAATAACAATTTACAGAATCTGATCTTGGTAATAGTTTCTAAAACTGGACTGAAAAGTTCAATTGTTTTCTCTTTAAAACATGATACACTTTATATAACAAGACTATGATCTGATTTTAACTCACTTTGGTTTTAGTCGATACCATATCAAAATCCAGTGGGTTTTTCTCCTAAGGTAGCACTTGTTTTTATCAAGAGTCAACATCTTGAAAGTGCCAAATTGTGGAAAGGGAAAAAGTATGCAGTGAGCTCCACAAACTTCCCCAAACAGTTCTAGAAAATTAACTAGACTGAATCTTGATGGGAATTCTAGAAAATGTCACTATGAATGATTTCTCCAGCCCAGCTCAGCACAGGGAAACAGACCAATAAGTTTGCTGACACCTGAGATGGGAGCAACCCTCTAGGTTGCACACCAGGGCAAAAGATGGTCCCAGATCCTTATGGCTCACCTCCTAGACTTCTATCATGACACTGTGATGCGGACAGGTGCCAACTGGCAGCTTTGTCACCCATTCCCCAGTCCTGGGTGACAGATCCAGCGTAAAGTAAGAAAGGAACTTGTACTGGGTTATATCCTATATCTAGGGTAAAGAGAGAGAGAGAAGAGTGGAGTAAGAAAGAGAACAGAGACAGAAGGATAGAGGAATTAGAAGGAAGGTAGTTCTCCCCATTAGGTACATCCTGCATAGTAAACCGACAAAGCAAGAAGTTCAAAATGCCAACAGCAGCAGCATGTGGCTCAGACCCCAGGCATGTAATAGGATGTCATTTCCAGAATCTAGGCCAGCCTGCAGAGAAATAAGGAAGGAATATCTGACCAAAGGGAAGCCTATCATTCTGAACCAAAAGAATTTTCCAGTTAACTGATAGGGGCTGAGACCAACAGCCATCTACTACTACACAGACCTAATGTCAGGGGGTGGAGGGAGTGGAGAGAATGAAAATGGGAAGGTTATGGACAATAAGACTTTGCCTTGGATCAGACCACTTTAAAAGCACTGATAACTTTCAAGTCCTCCAGTCTGTTCCTGAAATACTTGAACAATGCAACTCAATATCCCAAGAAAGTAGCAAGAACAGTAGTACAAACAACTGTCAAAAAGCTCCAACATCAGTTTGAGATCAGGAAGTAGGCTGGAAGAATGGAAAACACAAAAGGAACCCCATCATAATGAGCCAATATGGTGACATAAATGCAAGAGAAGAGAATGACTCCAAAACATCTACAAGGAACATCTCAACACAGCTTAGGTACAAATTCAACTAGAGTTCCTGCAAAAGATGAAGCAAGAGTTTAAAAAAGATTATTTCAATTTTTTCATAACTAAATTGAGTGCTGGAGGGGGAAAATGGGTAAAAAATGAGAGCTAAGGAAGAACTGGAAAGGGAATTAACAGCATGGCACCAGAAGTACAAAATTCCGCCTGAGTAACAAACTACCAGATAATTAAAATGGACGACATGACAAAACAAGAAATATTAAAACAAAATCAAAGGCTGGAGGAGGGGGAGAAGAAAATATAAGCCATCTCACAGTGAAAAACAACTAAACTGGAAAGCAGATTGAGAAAAAAAATTTTTAAATCACTGGATTATCTGAATGGAGAGGGAGAGGGGTGGGGAAAGAGAGAAAGAGGGGGAGAGAGAGGGGGGGAGAGAGACAGACAGACAGAGAAAGAGAAAGAGAGAGAGCCTAGATATCATATTTCAAGGAATCTTAAAAGGAAATTGCTCTTATCTTTTAGAACCAGAGGAGTTAAAATAGAAGGAATTCGGGGCGGCTAGGTGGTGCAGTGAATAGAGCACCGGCCCTTGAGTCAGGAGGACCTGAGTTCAAATCCGGTCTCAGACACTTAACACAAAAACTAGCTGTGTGACCTTGGGCAAGTCACTTAACCCCAACTGCCCTCCAAAAAGCAAAAAAAAAAAAAAATAGAAGGAATTCACCAATCAGATCCTGAAAGAAACTTCAAAATAAAAACTCCTAGCCATCCACGTCAAAGAAAAGATACTGCAAGTTGCAAGAAAGAAAGAAGTAAAGGATCAAGGAGCCAAAGTCAGGATTACTCATGATTTAGCAGTTACCATTATGAAGAAGAGAAGAGCTTGGAATATGATATTCCATGAAGCAAGTGAAATGGGCTTACAGTCACGAATAATTTACCCAGCAAAACTGAGTATAATGCCATAGGAGGAAAAATGGACCTTTAACAAAACTGAGGACTTCCAAACATTTCTGATGAAAAGAGTTTCATAGAAACTCTGAAGTACAAATAACAAAGAGAAATATAAAAATTATAAACATGAATGGACAATGATAGAGGTTTAAATAAGGATAAAATGGCTACATTCAAATATGGGGAGATGATTGTTATGCAAACTTTCTGAACTCTATCATCATCAGGGTTCACGGAGAGAGTCTAATTAAACAATGCCAAGGAGTAGTTCTGTTACATCTTGTTGGGCTTAAGAAAGAAATGAAAGATATGGAAATAAGTATTGGAAAAGTAAAAAGAAAATTAGAGGAAATGATATAATCAGTGTTCAACTAACTATCCATTCAAACAAGGAGAAGGGAGAGGGGAGAGGAAGGGACTTGATACTTAA
>CM053594.1:309384722-309423700 GCA_028646575.1 Pseudocheirus occidentalis
AAAAAAAAATTTTAAAGCAAGCCTCTCATTAAATTCAAGCATTTAATATACTAAATAAGTCATGGTTTATTCATGTAACTTCAATGTAATTTAAATTATCTACACTGTAATTTAGCCATTATTAAATGCAAATATTTTATCATTTCATTTATTGCCTTACTTTTTTCAGAAGAATGCCTATCATACAATATTTGTTAAGTACACTGATATAACAGTGTACATAACACTATTAACAAAATGGGCAAGACTGGTGAAATAATACCTGATTTACAATAAAATCAAAATAATCTGTTCTAGAAGTAGACACACTTGTCAAGATG
Organism: Pseudocheirus occidentalis; assembly: GCA_028646575.1. Classification (NCBI taxonomy): domain Eukaryota; kingdom Metazoa; phylum Chordata; class Mammalia; order Diprotodontia; family Pseudocheiridae; genus Pseudocheirus; species Pseudocheirus occidentalis. Next base: position 309,385,043 of record CM053594.1, read on the forward strand.
TAAGGATAGCGAATTTTTGAATACAAAAAATACACATTACAGAATGTGATTGTTGCTTATGAATAGCAGGCCCCTGTGTAAGTAAAAACAACATGTGAAGATAACATCTCAGGTGTGCTAAATGAGATTTTTAAGATGCTCACTTTAATAGGAGAATGGATACAGGTAGTGAAGTGGAGAGAATAACATTTGCTTGGACTATTCACCAAATAAGGCACAGACTTTAGCTGAAGATCTTAGACCAAAGTTAATTTAATATTTATTTCAATAATCATTTAAAAGTCTCAACCTTTTATACTTAAGCCATTATAATGCACAATGAAACTATTCTATCCCTGCCTGATGCAAAAGGTTTAAAATAATATTTCACCTATGTTATCAATTGCCAACTCTGTTAAATAAAAATGCATTCGATTCATCCCATCACCACCACTACCATAAACCTAGAATATTTAAATCTATCTGCACAATATTTTAAAAAGTAACAAATTTAAAACAGGACCTAAAGTAACAGAAATAAGGAAGAGGGCAATTAAAGGTGTATCTATGATATTCAAATGTCTTGTAATAGGCTATTCCTCAAATCAATCTATTATTTGAGTTTTAAAAAATCCAACAGTCCTTTAAAACCCTAGTGGGAGAAAACAACAAATTGTATCTAGAGAATACATGGAAACCTCTTTGCCGTGTGGGTTGTGCAGAGTTCTCAGACTGAGACTGGACCACAAGGGTCCTACACAGTCAGTACTGCTCTTCTTTGGCCAACGCTTTGCATTGCCTCGGGCCACGGAGTCTTTCTGTGCCTTGCCCATTGTATTTTTCAACCCACATTCCTTTTTGGGGTGAAATACTCCATTATTTCTGCTTTGTTCTGGGGCCGTCTTCTGTCTCTGTCCCTATTAACTCGTGGCAACAAAAGAAACAAACAGAAGCAGGGGATTTCATGCTTAGCAGCCATACACTGCGGCCTCACTGCTTTGCAGAGGGTCATACATGTGAAACTTTCCATTGAAGAAAGTAATGCGGAGCCGAAGCAAACTGGAGACCCACGTGGCTCTCAGTCTATACATGGGTCATCCCTGAGCCAAAGCATTGTCAGGCTCTGATACATCCACTTCCTGACAAACCAAACCTGGCTTAGCCTTAGATTACTGGGTGTGAGTGGCTGAGTCAATGCAATTATGTTTATCAACCCCAAATTCCATATAAGCAAGAACAATAAAATGGCCCGTTCTTACTTTGTTCATCCCCAAAATCTTAGTGCCTGTTAGGGGAATCAATAAAAACCAGGAGTCTTAAAAGCATACTCCCCAGGCAAAGACAGTACAAAATGAGTGTTTTCTATTATGATCTTACAGGGCACTGTTCCATAAGGCCTTAACATTCACAGATGCTACCATACCCATCACACACACGATTAAATTATGTCCCTTTCAAACTATTTTCTACTTCTGTAAGAATGTAGGAAATTCAAACTAAGATAAAAATGCAAATAAGGCCATGATCTTTTCATATTACATTTATTTTTAAAATAAACATTTTTTAAAAATATGTTGTTGGGGTGGCTAGGTAGCACAGTGAATAGAACACTGGCCCTGGAGTCAGGAGGATCTGAGTTCAAATCTAGCCTCAGACACTTAACACAAAACTAGCCGTGTAACCTTGGGCAAGTCACTTAACCCCAACTGTCCTGCCCCCCCCCCCAAAAAAGTTGTTATTCTGCTTTAATTTTCACCACCCAATGTATGGAGTAAAGAAGAACTCCTCAAAATGCCCTCAATGACTCCTTACTGAGATTCCTTAAAGCTTTGTGTATATACACAATCTTTAAATAGGTCTATGGGTTCTTTGGGGGCAAGTAACAGCAGCAGCTAGGATTCCTTAGGAAAGGTGCCAAGAGAAGGGTCTTGACATCTGTTGGTACCACTGAGGAAAGAGAGGAAAGAGACGAAGATTCTCTTTCTGTGACAGAAAATTCATCTTGAAATCAGAATTTCCTTTCTTCTTTTGGTTTCCAAAAGAGAAAATCTTATGCCACATTTTTTGGTACAAAAAGCAAGGTATCCCCTGACAAAAAAAAAATCTTTAAACGCCATAAAGGTAGCTTGATATGAGCTGGCTCACTCCCTAGGTTCCTCCACAAAATCAATAAAGATAAAGTATTTTCCTTATTGGAAGAGTCTACCCAAAACTAATATGAAAGATGCTTGCTATTAGGGGATCAGTGGCATTTCCAAATGTTTGGTTCTTTTTGTTTTTGCTTTGATTTTCCATTATTTCACTGTGTAAAGCATATCAGATACTGCCCTCAAGATCAAGGGTACTTGTTAGAACTTCCAACAATAACGTTGAAAATGCGTAACTGGCTATGCACCCTTTAGCTTGCCTCAACTGTACCAACTAGATTGGTCATAAACCATAGCTGCTATTCTACATGACAACAGATATTGCAATCCTTCATGAACATTTTTGAAGTAGCTTTTCAACACATCTACTGAATTTTAAAATTTAAATAATCTTCCCTTGGACATAAATTATCTGTAATATTCAGTCCTAGACTAGTTTGTTTGTTTTTTTTAAAGCATCCTCTATTCTCAGTCTAATCCCTGTAGGTCCTCGAATTATTTTGCTTTCATTGATGACAAAGGCAAGTATTTACTATGGTTTAGTACTGAAAAGGCATATAGTCAACTCCATTTTGTCCTACTTCACACATCAACACAAATATCAGACAGGGTCTGTTATTAGTCATGAAAACAGGAGAGGGGTAACAGCAGGATTTTGTAGCATCACAACTGAGTTTGAAAAAGCAATAGTTTGAGCTACCTTGAACCTTCAAAGGCAAGACTTACTTTGAGAAACTGATTGAAATAAGCATATTTTAAAGTTACTTTTTAGATCACTTTGTACAGCAGAATCTGAGCATGTATGAGAGACCGGGTCCTTTTTTTTTTTCTTTTAAATCAGTCATGGACACGGACTGGTAGCTAACAGTAGACAGCTCAAGCGATAAGGAACCTCACTCAGCTCCTGAAATGATCAAGGTTGGATGTATAAACAGTACATCTGACCCTTGAACGTGGGATGGTAGGAAGGAGATGGGCAGCCAGAGAGGAGTCCTGAAGCTAAGAAAGAACAGGAGATCCTGCTACTTGGCAAAGGGCCACGTGGCCAGAGGTAGCCAGAAACCAAGCTGAAAGCCATTGCTCATGGGTCTAACTACTCTAGCTATCAAGATGAGCCAAGACTGGGACCTTAGAAATGAAATACATCTTCAGCCAGACACGTGTGGCCCTGCAGGTTATTTTCCCTGAATGGAGACTACACGAAGAGGGCAGTCCTTAGGTTTATTTGTTTTCTCAAGTGGTCATGTGTGTTCGTTTGCATCCTCTGGACAAAAGACAGGTGTCCCATTTAAAGACTCATACCTAGAGTTCCCCTGGTGGGAGCAATAGGGAACTACAAAAGGAACTCCAACAGAATGAGAGAACAGCCAGAGACACCTGCTGGTAGAAACAGAGAACTTCAGGAGACATTCTTGCACTTAGAACAAGATTGATAAGGCCCTGGATGACTCATGAGTGTCATTCTACATATGTCCTGCGTAGCAAATAGGAGGCTGAAAGCTGAAAGCAGCTTTCACCCAGACCCACCTGCTGAGATTACAACAGAAGAGTAGAGGAGCACTGATTTTCCATGCCCTGAATGCCTGTGGAGATGTATACATACTTCTGGGACTAATTCTATTTCAGGGAATTCAACAAACATTTATTAAATGCCCTCTGCACGCAATACACTATGTAGACACTGCTAATAGTAAGAATGACGAGTGAAACAACTGATGCCCCCAGGAAGCTTATGTTCTCCTGGGGAAACAAGAGATAATCGGAAGTTTCAGGTTTTTCTCTTTAAAAAAAAAATTCTTCTGTAATATTGTGGGCTGCATGACTGTAAATGGGCTGAGACTCTCCAGATGGGGGAAAGGAATAAATATTTTCCCAGCTTTCCTCAATATGGGTATATAACAAAGAGGAAAAATGGAGGAAAAACAAAACAAAAATAAAATCAAAATATACTGAGGATCATCAACATCATGGAAGTCTCTAATCTAATAGCTATGAAAAAGTTAAAAAGAGATTTTTCCCTTCAGAGAAACACACTCATAAATTCAAATGATCTTATTAATGATTTTTCTTGAAATTATTGCTATCCCACTCCCACAGATATGATAGAATACTGAAGGAAGACAAATAAATAAGTTAGGGAGTAGTATGTTTTAGACAGTGTTCATAGGTCTGAAATGATCAAATCAATACCTCAACAGTTACCTCAATGTCAAGTAATACAATTATCAATAAAATGAATTCTAAACCTTAAATACACATTGAATAAAACTCAGCGTGAATTACATGATATTCTAAATATGCAAAAGAGTAAGTTTCCTTTAATCTTATGTTCATATTTTGACCAAATCCCTAAATCAATTTGAACAGACTTCCCTTTATACCTGGTTTAAATGCTTTCACTGAACATAAATTTCCAGGCATTGTTCACACCTTTGATTAACTGATTCAGATGAGATGTGTTTTTACTTAGCAATCAATTTCTCACCCTTAAACAAGGCAAAAAAAAATTTTTTTTTTTAAGATTTAAAATCATGTCTTAGATTATACATATAATTTTTTTGGATCTGTATTTTTTCAACTTTAGTAACTTTGAGAGAAAAGAATAAGGTTGTTTGATCGTTTTTTAACAATCTCTTTAACTCATTAAAAAAAAACCTAATAAATAACTTGTTGCATACTTCTCTGACCTGAGAGACTCAGAATAAGCCATCAAAAGATTATAGTGATCAGCCATTTCATTATTGAAAATCATTGTACTTTTTAGTACTTTGGGGCTCAAGAGTCAAACTATAACTTCCTCTTCCAAAATGGGAACCTATCCACCACAACAGTTCAAATGACACCAAAAAACTATATACATACATATGTGTGTGTGTATTTGAATGTACCAAATAGGTAGTGGAGTTGCTGCTCCTACTATTTTTGCCTTTCCCTATACTTCATTATTATTATCATGAATAATGTTATTAATGACATTATTACTGTTTATATACTGCATAGTAATACAGGAGCAGCCAGATGATTCAATGGATAGAGCACCAGGCTTAGAGTCAGGAAAATCTAAGTTCAAATCTGGCCTCAGACACTTGTGAAGTGTCTGTCTCAGTTCCTCATCTGTAAAACGGGGACACACTGGAGAGCTAAACAGCAAACTACTGTCTTTGCCAAGGAAACCCCATCATCAAAGTCCATGGAGTCACAGAGTCAGAAATGACTGAACAACTGAACAACAACAGAGAACAGTGACATGCAGGATTAACGAAATCTCGGTTCATCTTAACAATACTTCTGTGAGATCGAGCAATAATTATTATCCTAATTTTATAGATAGGAAAGTGAGGCATATAAAGGTTTGAGTGTCTTTGCTCAGGGTCACACAGCTAGTAAATGTCTGAGACAGGATTCGTGCCCAGGTCTTCTTGACACCAAGTCTAACATTCTATTGACTACAACAATTAGCTGCCAATTGAGAAAAAAAAATAGGCTCCATAAACACCAAAATATTTAGAACAGCACTTTTTGTGGCAACAAAGAAATGAAAACAAGTACATGCCTATCAACTGGGAAATAATTCTAATGAAATATTACTGTGTTGTTCAGTTGTGTTTGGCTCTTAACGTTTCCCTATTGTTGGGGTGGCTTGGTGACCCAGTCCTGGAGTCAGGAGAACCCAAGTTCAAATCTGGCCTCAGACGCTTAACGCTTACTAGCCATGGGACCTTGGGAAAGTCAATTAACCCCAACTGCCCTGCCTTCCCTCCTCCAAAAAAGCAAAAAGTAAATAAAAATTAAAAAATAAAAACATTTCCCTATTGTAGTAAGATGCTAAATTTGGTATGATCCCAAATCAAATGTTTAGAATTATAGTACTAGCATAGATTTAAAGCTGGAAGGGGGCTTAAATGTCATCACGTCCAAGACCTCATTTTACAAATGAAGAGACTGATGTCCAAAAAAGGTTTAAGTCTAAGGTTTTTTAATGGAAGGAAGGAAGGAAGGAAGGAAGGAAGGAAGGAAGGAAGGAAGGAAGGAAGGAAGGAAGGAAGGAAGGAAGGAAGGAAGGAAGGAAGGAAGGAAGGAAGGAGCAAAGCTAGCCTGGAACCTGTCTTCCCAATCCAAATCTATTGTTCTTTCCATTATAACACGTGTGTTTGTTTTTATCTTTTGAGGGGAAAGGGGAAAGGAGAGAGGAAGAATTTCTAAGTGTTTCTGTTTTCCTGTGTCCAGTGAAGGAGAGATATTAGGGATACTGAAGTTTTCATGGAATGTATACATCTACTTTAAATAATTTTATAAGAATTATATTTTCTATATGATATTGCTATGAGGATTATATATTTTGAGTATGGTGATTTTCTACTTTAGAACAGCATGACTGATTTTTAAAAATTAAACCCCAACCACAAGGCCAGAAAAAGCAACATATAAAATAACAATAAATTATACTATGCCTTCTTCTCCGCAGGGTAGTTTTTGAAGCAATAGAACCTCTCTCTCCATTAAAAAAAAAATGCTATCATAATCTTAATCCATACAGTAAAAAATGGAGGGAAAGAAATAGCAAACATACTATATTATATGCCATATGATAGCAGTATATATTATTTTATGATACTGAATTTTCTATTATTTATTAGAAAATGCCAAAGTGGGTTTCTACAATTAATTTAACCGCAAAAATAGAAACAAGCAATTCCTAGCTAAATAAGGAACATAAAGCCACATATAGAGTCACTTTTCCAGAACTCACAGTAAAGCGAAGGGGAAAAAAAAAGACATGGCAGGGAAGATAGTAATTTTCCACATATACAATATTATAAGAGGAAACAAACAAAACATTACAATTTATACCAAGAACTCAATTACTGATTTTCTGTACTTCTGCTACAATCATCCTGGCCCCTGTTGGCTATAAAGTCAACTCGAGACTCAGTACTCAAATGCCTATGATCTCACTAATAGAGATGTTCCTTCCTATGATAAAGATCACCACCCCATTCATCCCTGCTCATTCTGTCTGACTGCCGTTAATGTCTTCCCCAAAAGTTCATCCCAGGGATCTACCCAAGAAGCATGAAATTTACTGGTTGCATTGAACAAAAATGAAAGAGACAAACTGGGAAGAAGTTATCAGAGTTAATCATGAATGAACATAGATACTCAGATAATATTTTTTTTTCCATAAAAAGGTCCCTGCACTAAAAAAGAAAGTCGATATTTCTCCATCTTGGTACCTGAAAAACCAATCCTTCCAGGTAATTTTGAAAACAGATATCAAAGAATGGGATGGAACTCACTAGCTTTATTTCTTCCTACGAGTCCCCTTTCCTGTTAGATCCCCATACTCCATCCACCATCCCTTGACATTAGTCTCCCTTTTAGTTATTCTCAAGGATTTAGAAACCATCACTCAAGTGAGAAAAGCCTGTAATTTTTGAAAGAGGCAAATTGAAATCCTTATGTTCTGAAATTTGGAGAAGGAGTAAGTTAGTTTGAATTTGAAGATGAAAGCCATAAGAATCCTCACACATTATATGGTTAACTGAACCTAATAAGAAAGACTTAAAACTCTAAAAAGTGTGTGTGTGTGTGTAAGTGCACACGTGTGCAAGCATGCACATGCACCCATGCATACAGTTTGATGTGAGGGAAGCTCTCAGAGAAGTGCTCCTGGCCTTAGAATATTTTTGAAACCTAGAGAAAGTTATGAAACTCACAGTTTTCATACTTGATTCATATCCAGAAACACAATTCAAATGAAGCATGTAGTCTAAATGGTTGATGGTTTTCAGCTGGATATATTCTAGCCACCTAAAGTAAAAAAAATCTTTTAAATCTCACCCTATTAAAAATTGTTTTGAAATGGGGGGAAGTAAATTGGGGGGAGTATTAAGGGAGAGAGAATACCCAGAAGGGCTGGATACTTTATTCCATTTAGATTTTTATTTTTGAACTCTGAAATGAAAAGTTAAACTTATTCAGAACACTAGAAGCAACAAAACTTACTATTTGCCCTTACCTGATAGATTATAAAAATGTAGCAAGCTTATTTATCAATCTAGTCCCTCCTTATTCAGACCTCTGAATCACAGATTATTCTGAGGAAAGAATTTTTAAACATGAGATGCTAAGTAAATGTGAATTCTTCTAAACTATTCTTTTTTCCCAAACATTTTGCTGTACAAGGTATATAAGGAGACCTCCCTAGACCATTCATGTGAGGTTCCAAGGTAGTCACTTGTACAACAAGGCTGGAGGCATCTTTTATGATTCCCTATAAGAGTGACCTTCCCAAATAAAGATCATAATCCCCATGAAGCCTGTGGCCTGCTCATAAGAGGTATATGATCAACCAATCAAAAGATGGAAAGATGGACTGAATTCCCACACTAACCCCAAAAGCCAATTATAGGGGTTTATCTCTAACCCAACCAAATATATTCTTATCTTTGATTACTACTCTCTACTTCAGCTCCAGCCCTCTGCTATGCAAGCTTTCAGCTTCCCCATCTCTCAATTGTACATCAGCAGCTCAAAGCAGCCACTAACCCAACCACTAAGGTGGTACCCAAAGCAGCAGGTGAGCAGGTGTCATTACAAAAATCCCCCCCAAATCCCAGGAGCATTCACATTTCCTGTGCCCCAACAGCACTGCATGGCTACAGCAAACACTCCAATGAAGGTGGGATTAGCCCTCCAGAGCAAGGATCTCTCTCAAAGAGGCTCGCCTCCACCTTTTCATTTTGGATGAGAAAAATTGACTTGTATAGGATGAAGAGGTTGTGATCTAGTTATTATCATCCTTCCATCTACCTAGGCTCACAATCCCTGTCATGCTGGATGCCTAACTTTCCCTTCCTTACATATCCAAACAACTGCCAAGTCCTCTTGTTTCTACCTCTAAGACATCTTTACCGTCCTTCCCCTGTCTTTACTCATATCAGCCACCACTCTCATCACCTCTAATCTGGAATACTCCCAAGAGTCTCTTAAGCAGGCTCCCCAGTGGCTCAATTCTCTCTCCTCTCCACAAAGCTAGAAGCTAAATTAGTGACAGTACAGCTGTTACCACATCACTCCTCTATGCAAACTCAACTATCTCCCTATTTACTCCAGGAACAATTTTTTTTTCTTTTTCACCTCATTCCTTTTATTTTTTATTTTCATATAAATATCATTATTTTAAAAATTAGTTCAGTAGTATATGTATATGGTAATGTAAATTCTAACATTTAACAGGAAGGGTGGGGAAATACATGACACAATTTTAAGTTTAATATGTAGAAAACTTAGAGGCAAATATACGCACATTTTAATATGTATGCTCAAAAAATTTTAGTGACACATGATTTAGTGACATATGTATATACACCTATCTGTAGGTTTTGCTTAGTTCCAAACAATATGAATACATTAGCCTGTGTTGCATTTTTTTTAAACAGAAAATAATATTTTTTTCCTTATTTGTTGAGTATGTCAGAGCCTCTTCAAACTACTACTCAGATTTTGGGATTCTCCATCCTAACCCCAGTATCATAGAACAGGACTGACCATGGGTTCAGTACTGGAATGGAATGAGATACTTACAGGTTATTCAAGATTTAACAAAAGAAGTTTAGTTAGCTGTAACTCACAAAGGGGATACTCTCAGCAAGGGCACAGCACTTAGCATGAGTGGACTTGACTGCCTTCATCTCCACACAAAAACATATACGGTCAGGGGGGCAGGATGTGGTGTCTCCTGACTTTGAGACATATACCAATTCTGAAGGGCCGCAGGCTCCAATCGAGCAAATCTCTTTGATGCCCTTTGATGATCAGAATGCCATGCCATTCCTGCCTGAAACTATCAAGGAAAACCCCCTGCTTGAGCCTTCACCCCCTTGGCCAGTTAAGTCTGGGAGTACCAATGGCCATGAGAAAGAGTTATATTTCCCCATTTTTCCCCTTCTTTACAACCAACAGTCCTTTTTCTGAACATCAAGTGGCCATTACTATTATTTCACATCTTGTGCTCCTAACATACATAGCAACAAGTCTTCAAACAAAAGCCTAATGACTGCTTATCAGAGATACTGATCTTCTTGCCCATATACATTTTAGATCAGATGGTAGCAAAAGTCACTCAGACTCTGAGATTTTGTAACATACATAAAGAGAGAAAATAAAATCCTCTACCAAGAGAGCAGATGTGTATAAAGTATGAAAATATGAAGCAAAATTTACCCAAATATCATTCCTGACAAAAGCCAATCCAAGAGATGCTGGATGTCTAAATGTGGACAGAAGACAAGTGTCAACTTCATTTATTATACACAGGAGTTTTCAGTGACTACTAAATCTGTACATTTGAATTTGCTAACATCATTAATTGAGAAGATTCACTTTACATCCTTTCGTCCCCTCTAATTATATTATTAATTTTAAGCATAATCATGAAAATTTAGAACTCAAAAGGGAATTCCTCTAATTCTAAACCTCTTGTTTTACAGAAGAAAAACATTATGTCAATGCTCTTTCCAATTAAGCCCTAGTCTTAATTCTTCAAACACTTAAATTGTCATACTGATATTGGTAATATAATTTCCCACTATATTTAGTATGTCATAAGATTTAAAACTGAATAATAAGACTTATCAGGGTATCATTTCTAGGTATTATGAGGATTTTAGGCATGTATTCAACCAAACAAAACTGAATAGAAACTGTAAAATACCCTTTCAAATATTATAATCTCTCTTTCCCTTGCTTTCCTTTCTCCTATTTTCCCTCCTTACCCTCCCTCCTCTTCCAGATCACCCTATCTCACCCAGGCTGAAAGTATGGGGCCTACCAATGGCCCAGATCCCACTAATAACTGACAAAGGAGCTACGCCCTCTTCTGTATCTGACCTGGGCTTAGCCCTCACCAGGCAACCTGGTAGCTCGCCATATTGACGCTCAACTTAACACAGACACAAATTCAGCATAGCCCTCTGTATCTCAGGTCTCCCTGAGCCTTCCTAGGAGACGAGATTGCAGCACGCCACCAAGGCTGGCCAAGCTTCTCAACTGCTAAATCTAATAGCTTTTTTTTTTCAGTGCTCATCCTCTTTGCCCTCTCTATAGCACCGGACACTGCAGACCACAGAAGCCTCTTGGATATTCTCTTCTCCCTGAATTTTCAGAACAGTATCCTCTCCTCTTTCTCATTCTAGCAATCTGTTTCTTTTCAAGCTCTTTTGTTAGATGACATCATTGACTCTCCATCCCCAAACCTTAGGTCACTGTCCTCTCTCTACACTCTCAGGCCTCTTATCAGCTCCCAAGAATTCAAGTGTCTTTATTCAGCTGACTCAAATCAACACAATCAATAACCAAGCACTTATTGAAAATGCTTATGGTATTTGCTGATACAGATACATAAATGTGGGAAATCTTGCCCTCCAAAAGCTCACTAAATTCTAGGACAAATCCAGTTCATGCTTGTTCTCTCTCTCTTTCTCCCTCCCCCTTCCCCCCCCAAATACCACTTAGTTCCTCATTACCAGCTTCCTACTAAGCATCTCCACCTGGGTATACCAAAGGCATCTCAAACTCAATATATCCATAAGAGAACTTATTTTTATCTCCCATATCTTGTTGAGTCATTTCTCAGTTACATCTGACTCTTCATGATCCCATTTGGGGTTTTCTTGGCAAAGATACTGGAGTAATTTGCCATTTCCTTCTCTAGCTCATTTTACAGATAACGAAACTGAGGCAAATGGAGTCAAGTGACTTGCCCAGGGTCACACAGCTAGTGTGTGATGCCAGATTTGAATTCAAGTCCTCCTGACTTCAGGGCCAGGCGCTTTATACCCTGTACCACCTGGCTGCCTTCCCTATATTTTCCCTTCCTCAAATTTCCCTATTTCTGATGAAAACACCACCATAATTCCTGGGTTCAGAAGCTCAGTCATTCTTGATTTTGTTCTCCTTCACCACCAATTTCCAATCAGTTTTTAAATCCTGTTGACTCTCTTTCTAAGGATTTCTCACATATTTCAATTTCTCTCTGCTGAAAAGGAAGACACAATCCTGGTGAACATCCTCAATCCCTCTTGCTCGAACTACTGTAATAACCTTTAAAACAGTCTCTGATTCTAGTTTCTCCTCTTTCCAATTAACCTTCCACATAACTGCCAAAATAATATCAATAATAAAAGTGATAATTTAATATATAAAATTATAAAGTTTCTAAAGCTCTTTACAAATATCTCATTTTGTCTCCCCACAAACCCTGGAGGGCAGGTACTATTACCTATCTACACCTTATAGATGCCAAAACTGAGGGCAAAGCAAGTTTGAGTGGCTTACCCAGGATTACACAGTAAGAGGAAGGGATTTGAACTCAGGCTTTCTTAACTTCCAATACAACCTGTCTCATAAAAAATCTTTCTAAAGAATAGATCTGACCTTGTTACTCTCTCCTTCAAGAACTTTCGGGGATCCCTATTGCTTCTAAAACTCAACTTAGCAGTTAAAGCCCTGAACAATTTGGCTCCAGCTTACCTTTTCAGACCTATTTCACATTTCTGATTATTTGCACGCTCTATGTACCAAGCCAAACTAGCCAAATTATTGTTTTCTGAAGTTGAGATCTCATCTCCTACTTATAAGATTTGGGGTGGGGGGGAGAAAAAGAGAGAAAGAGAGAAAGAGAGAGAGAGAGAGAGAGAGAGAGAGAGAGAGAGAGAGAGAGAGAGAGAGAGAGAGAGAGAGAAAGAGAGAGAGAAGGTCTTTTTATCTTAACCATGCTGGAAGAGCAGGGACTATTCAAGATCCCCGTCCCAATCTGACTAGCGTGAGAGCATTGACTTGCTCAGTTTTCTGAACTGGAGCAGCTCATCTCTCCTTAGGAAACCTTGCACCCCTGTGTTCCCAGGGGTTCACTATAGGCCAGACTTATTGTGGCCACCCAATTGGCTCAGAGTTCACAAAATGTGTCAGCCTCTGCCTCCTTGGTAAGGAGGGGCTCAAGAATATGCCATCATACTCAGCTTTATGCTTCTACATAGGCTACACCACATAACCTAAATGTGCCCCCTTCTAACTTCCTCTTGAGACTCTAAATTTCATTAAAGCTCATTTCTGAGACTCTAAATTTCATTAAAGTTCATTTTTGCTGTTACCTCCCATGTGACCGTTTTCTTCATTTTCCAGTTGTGAGTGTGCTCTCCAATCTCAAATCACTTTAGATTTATTTCCCTGTTTTGATGTTGTGTTCCATCATTAACCACCCATCCCACAGCTCCTTGGCCTCCTCCCCAAAAATCTAAGCTACTTAAGAGCTGAGACTATGGCATATTTTTTGGTCTATGTATCACCAGTGCCTAGCAGTATTTTGCACATAGTAGGCACTTAATGTTTATTAATTTAATTCAATTTATATGTTATTACTCAAATATTCTTTATTAGAGGGAAGGAATTAAAATTATTTTAAGAATTCAGTTCTATTCTATTTCCATTAACATGAATAGGGAATGCTTAAATTCAGAGGAGACCGTTGTTGAATATGTATTTACACTCATGCAGTGAAAACAGACTGTTCCAGGTGGTGGGATAATATTCGTGGGAAACAGATGTGTTTTATTTCAGTTCTTGACAACTTTTAAGATTTTCACTTCCTTTAATATTAGTAGTGTTATTTGTGTGTGTGTGTGTGTGTGTGTGTGTGTGTTTAACTTAAACACATTAGACTGAAGTGTTAGTGGCAGAATCCAAATTGAACATCTTCAAATAACAACAAAAAGTTACATTACTTTTAGGCAAAGCCTTCTGGGCCATTGAACAAAGTAGGTTTCAATGAGCTAAGAATCATCAAGGAATCTTCAAGATGGGTGGAGTCATATATAGCCCAACCCTCAGATATTAGAGGTGAGAAGAGTAAGGCCCAGACAGATTAAGTGAATTCTTGAAAGGGCAAGAACTGAGACCAAACTGGTATGTGACTCGAGCCCTTGAAATCTCGAAGCCTCCTGTGGTCCACAATGGGGCCCACTGATGCTAAAAAGTATTGCCTCTACTCACCATGGAGAGAGGCTAAATTCTAACAGAATACTATGTATTTAAAACATAACATGTTTCTTCTTTGCTATTTACCTTCTCTGGCATAATTAACAATCAATTTGAAACCTGATGTTTTTCTTATCTGGAACCCAGGGAAAATCTTTGTAAGCTTTAAGTTAAACAGAAACAAAGGGAGGAGAAAGTCGTAGACCTGATTTCTACCCTCAATCTGGTAAAATGATCCCAATCATCAAAAAATATGCAGCTTTCAAAAAAAAACAAAATAAAACCCTAGTAAACATTTAATAAGTATACATCAATTATCTAAGTATTCAAATTCAAATCTGGCCTCAGACACTTAACACACATACTAGCCATGTGACTATGGGCAAGTCATTTAACCCCAACTGCCCTCCAAAAAAAAAAAAAAAGAAGAAATGAAAAGGAGATCGTTGCTGCACCTAGCCCAGCACTCTGTACACAACAGGGAATCAAGTCTTTAACCAATCATTCCAAGGAAAATACAACAATGAAGAATAATACCACTGCATTTTAGGTTTAACAAAGCATTTTCCTCATAATAGCCCTGTGAGGTCAAAAGTGTCGTTGTGCAGATGAAGCAAACTTCTCCTTAAAATGAGGAACTTCTCAAGTTCCCATGTCTAGGAGAAACTAGTGGAAGAGCAGAAAACTGAATCACCATAGAATATTCCAATGTATTCTTCCCATGACACACACTGTGGTTGTTCTTGTTTCAGTCCTGTCTGGCTCGTCATAACTTCATTTTGGGTTTTCTTGGTAAAACTAGAGGGGTCTGCCATTTTCTTTCCCACTCATTTACAGATGAGGAAACTGAGGCCAGTAGGATTAAGTGACTTGCCCAGGGTGACCCAGCTAAGGCTGGATTTGAACTCAGAAAGAGGAGCCTTCCTGATTCCAGATTGTACTAACCTAGCTGCCCCCTAATACCATACTACTTCTACCAAATTGTGAACAGAATTCAAATATTTTCTTTTTTTATCCCATTTAGGCTCATTTGAAGTCTTATAGAACAACCACCAAAAAAAAAAAAAAACCAAAACACTAAGGCAGACCATTCTAAAGTTTAATAATGAACATTAGTAGGTATTTTTATTAAAGTACATAATGTATCGTGCCTAATCCCACTTTAAGGATGTGTCTGTGTCTGTGTGTAGGTGTGGGTGGGTGTGGGGCCCACTGGAAATTTGCTGATAGAAGAAGCAAGAACTGAAATTGCAAGACAAAGAGAAAGAAAAGCAATAATCAGGAGATTCATTGTAGAAAGCACCATGAACTTGTATACATTTGTCTGTTTTTTCCAGGTAGTGAGAAACCTCTCACTATTACTAAGGAGAGAACTACTACTCTTTTAACACGTCTTTCAGGTACATGTCTCAAGGCGCTGTGACACTGGGAAGCGTCTGGGGGGAGGGGTTGCCCCCCACTTCATGATCACACTAGCTCTGTGCATAATTAAAACTAATCCCTTTACCTGCCTGCATTTCTTACAAGCAAGCAATCTGTCTCATACAGTACACAAAAAAGGTCTGGATGTTTTGTACCAACAGGATTCAAATCGTACTCAAAGTTTTTTAAAGCAAGTCCAAACAACAGCAGCTGATTCATTTATTTAAAACATTCAGATACTTTAAAAGAGCTAGAAAATAACACAGCAGAATAGCATATCAAAATGACATGCCCTCCCCAGGAACACCACAGCCAAATCGGTTTGTTCCACTTTGAGAAGCAGCCAAGATGCGTACATTCTATACAAGGATCAACTATGCCAAGACTTGAATTATGAAGACAAATATATAAACAACTATTTACAAACCAACTTAAGGTGCTCAAAATTATGCAAGGCTCAATGAAAAAATTCTCTCAAAAATTATTTCACAATTATTAGTCACCTGATGAGATGTTTGATAAACTGGAGCCAAATTATATAACCAACTGAAAAGGGTCACAAATGTTGGAATTGAGGTGAAGGAAGCACCTTCATGTGACAAGGCTGCTGATCAGAACGGCTGCAGTCATTATACGGCTTGGTTTTTTAAGGGTATCTCTTCACTTCACATTTACATTATTAAACTGAGAGATGCTAAGGAATACTCCTTTAGAGTATTTAGAGCAGTTTTAGAAAGGTCTATTTTTCTTAGTAAAGATAACATGCCACAGTATAACACAGTAAAGAGAGTGCGCAGAATGAGTCAGACAAATGTGAGTTTAAGGACTGCCTAGAAACAAGCAGGGTATGATCCTTGACAAGTCACTTCACTGCTCTGGATCGAAACTACTCTCTAGGACAACTCAATATGATTAAATTCAATTCACTAAACACTAATTAGTTAACTACTAAGTGCCTCTGGAAGAGGACCATAACATCAAAAAGGTGATGTTATGACTTGCAAGTGAAATGGATTTAAGTGAGGCAGGACTGTGCAAAGTCACCAGCCTCACTGTATCCTCCCAAGCCACCTGGGTCCAGTGACAAGACACAGATCAGGACTGGAGATGGCCCTAGATGCAGTAAGGGAGTTGACCTTTCAGAGGATGGATGAACAGATGGATGGATGGATATACATAGGAAGATAGAGATATGTCAGTGTGTGAGTATGCACACTGAATATACTTTATCAAAGCTGTATTCACCTGTTTTGGGTGGTTAGTACCTGAGGAAAAAATACAAAATAACAGAATTTGAGGAGGGAACCTCTGAGATCAATAGATCCAATTTATTTTTATTATTAATAAATCAACAAATATTTATCAAACACCTACTCTGTGCCAGGTTCTGGGAATTCAAGTACAAAGAATAAAATAATCCCTATTCTAAAAGAGTTGATATTCTAATGAGGAGATAACAAGTGTGTATAGACAGATAAACACGGATGGCTAGATGAGTATGTACGCATACACACACACACACACACACACACACACACATACACATACACACCACATCACAAATAGAGAATAAATACAAATAAGAAAAAGAAAGTTGGTACTTGCCCACTAGGGGCTTACAATCTAATTGGAAAAGACAATACCCCCAAAAGAGCTTGAAAGGGAAGAAGGAAGGAAGGAATACATGGATGACACCAGGCTGTACTCATTTCCATGGAGCTGTAACCAAGCACATGCCAATGAAAAGTGGAGTGGGCTACAAATTCAATTTCTGTGTCTTTAAGGAAAAGCTTTGGGAGAAATAAGTGCTCTAACCTCCAGCCTTCCAATCAGAGAGGGAGCTGGGACAAGTGGAAAGGTATTGAGGAAAGTGTCAATCACTCTGCAGCACCCATCCATAACACTTCCAAGTACTACGGGTACCAGATTAAAATACAATTGGGAAACATTCAACAAAACAAATAAAAAATACAATAAAACAAACATCATATTAATGTGGTTTTCTAAGTCAATATGTGGCCCATATGGGCATAAGGGGATCCTTATGCGCAGCTTGTTAGCCCTCGGGGACACCACTATAAGTTGCCCAGCAGGTTCATATATGCATTGGTAGAAGGAGTTTGAGCAGTGGGAATTCCCCTTAACAGTATCACATGTCTGGACCAAAGAGCAGGGCGGGAGGGGAGAGAGGAAGGGGTTAGAATCATAGAGCATCTATATAAACTTAGACTCTTTTTTTAAAAACTGCATTCCATTTTCTGTGATCTTCCTTTACCACAGATAACCTCAAATAAAAGCCTAATGC
Organism: Pseudocheirus occidentalis; assembly: GCA_028646575.1. NCBI lineage: Eukaryota > Metazoa > Chordata > Mammalia > Diprotodontia > Pseudocheiridae > Pseudocheirus > Pseudocheirus occidentalis. Next base: position 309,402,932 of record CM053594.1, read on the forward strand.
ACACCAGACCACAGAGTAATTCCTCCACTGCTATGCCTCTCCCTGCCTTAAACTCTCTCAGATCATGGGATCATAGATTTAAAGCCAGAAAGAACCTCAGGTTTTCCACTCCAGCCCCATCATTTTAGAAATAAGAATCTGAAGCCCAGAAAAGTGAAGAGAATTTCCCATAACCCGAAATCTCTACTCAAGGTCATAGTTTTTTAATACCCACTAAAAAGCAGTCAGGATTCAAATCCGGGACCACCGATTTGAAATCAAGCATGGTCCCTTGCACCACACAAAATACAGCTCCTGGATCCTATCCTTCCACTCAGATGCTTCTCTCTTGTTAGCTGATGCTAACAAGGATATTAGACGACTATCAGATCTATTTTTGCCCCACTGTCCTATAGTTTCACCTGAGTCAACACTTCCACTTTCTTCTATGGCCTGGCCCTAATCTATGGCCTCAACATCCTACTCTAAAGGACATTTTCATTGTCACAGAGTCATACAGAGAGAGCCTGAAGGATTCTTAGAGGCCATCTAGTTTGCCCTCCTTAGATGAGGCAAAGTAAGGCCCTGGGAAAGTAGTTGACTAATGCAGTCACACAGGTAGTAACAAAGCTGGGATTTCCAACATTTGACCTCTGACTGGAGCCAAAGAGCCTTTTAGTCTACCATATGCTGCTTCCTCCCCAATGTTGGAATCTCCACAAAAGCCTATCCCTGCCTTCATTATGTTGTCCTCAGCCAGCTCCCCACTCACCCATATCTGAATGAGGGAAAAAAGAATTTATGAAGCACTCACTAGGTGCCAATCATTGTACTAAACTTGCCAGGGAATTACTAAGGAAAAAAATTTGCTGCCTAAATTTCCTCTTTCTCTCTCTCTCTCTGATGTAAGAGATTTTAAGAACAGGGAATCCCTAAAATAAGGTTCTCTCCCCCCCCAAAAAAAAAGATAAAGTAATTCACTTTTAAAAATCAGTAGCAAGTTGTGAGGCGAGTAGCAAATAAATCAGAGCATCAACAATGTTTCCTAGGAATCAGAAAGTCCCTTGTACCCACCCAAGAAACAGCAAAAGAACCAAGAAAACTGTACCATTTCACAGCAATTCACAATTTTCCAGCACCCATTTCCATAAGCAAATTTCAGGTCACCGTCAAAATAAAGTGCTACATTTATTGTCTATCTTTTGATGCAGTGATTGCTGTGAGCAGAGAAGGGCTAGTCTGACCACCCCTTCCACCCCACCTCCTTCCACCATGGCCACTATTGATGTCCTGACCAACTTGCTCATCAGCAGGGCAGATGCAGTAGCAGTCAGAGTCCTTGGAAGAGGTCACTATTTACTACAGTATTTAGGCATTTCTCAACCATTAAACAAATATAAAATGTTGCTGTCATTTTGATTAAGCTCCTATCTTTTTTTTTTCCAAATGTCACTGGTTAAGTTTTACGCATTGTACCCCTCACCTCCTTTTCCCCATATGCTCTATGGTTTTTGTTGTTCGATTTTGCATAACACAGAGCTTTGGGGGAACATATATGTCATGTTAAAGCATAACTGCCTGTATAATCAATTCAAGATGACCCATATATGAGTTATTCATTTTGTGAGAGACAACACTACCTTCCCAAAAAGACTGACTTTACAATTCTCAGTAAACTAAGTAGAACAAAAGTAATCTAGAACAAGGAGTGGTTTTTTTTTTAATCAAAGTATTTTAGAGCAGAAAGGGAACTTAGATCAATTCCATTCCACTCATTCTACATCTGAACAAAGTGAGAGGAAGAAAGATGAAGTAATCTGCCCAAATCCACACTGATGGAAAGGCTTCTCCCAGCTGCTGCAATTTTATCTGAGACTCGAAGGAAGCCAGGAAGTGGAGATGAGGAGTGAAAGCATTCCAGGCATATGCGACAGTCCGTGAAAATGTCTGGAATCAAGAGACTGAGTATTTGAAGAATTGCGAGGTATCAAAGTCACTGAATTGGAGGCGTGGGGGTTAAAGTGGAAGAATGGAAAGGTAGGAAGAGAGTGGGTTATAAAGGGATTAAAAATCAAACAAGATTTTACATTTGATACTGGAGGAAGCCACTGACATGGTCAGATCTGTGCTTTAAAAAGATCCCTTTGGAAGCTGAATAGAGGATGGACTGAAGTGGAGGGTGAGATGCAACAAGGAGACCAAGCAGAACGTTTCTGCAATGTATGTGAAGTGGTGAGGACTCGGTGGTGACAGCAACTAAGAAGAGAGGGGGGCATATATGAAGGACCTAAACAAGCATTTATTAAGTGCTTGCCAGGTGTCAGGAACTGTGCTAAGCGACTGGAAGACAAATACTAGCAAAAAGAATGTCCCCACCATCAGAAAGACGACACACAAAAGGGGGGTAAATTTACATGCTAAGACAAAAATTCTGAATTCTGGAAGTCAGGAATGGAGCAAGGAGGAGAGTGAAGGACAATCTGGGCCACTCCACAAAATGCAGGCTCTAGATGGAATTCACCAAAGGGCAAAAGGAATATGTCTTACAAAAAAATAATCCAGGCTGAGAAAACTATGAAGTGGTTGGATGTTCCACGAGGAGGAAGCCCAAGACACTGAGGGAACTTCTCAGATAAACCAGCAGCAGGGGAATAGTTTGGAAGTCTGGAAGCAAGTGACAAGTCCAGGAGAGATGTTTCAAGGGTAGAATCAACAAGACATAAAAAGAACAGATTGGACATAAGGGAACGCAAGAGAAAGATGAATCAAGGTCTTGGGCTTAAGTGATATGGAGGTTGCTGGTACCCTTGACAGTAACAGGAAAGTTAGGAATAAGGGAGGATGAATTTGGCTTTAGATATTTTGAGTTTAAGACATCTATGGGACATCTGGTTCAAGAAGTCCAACTGACAAATAATAGCTCTGAAAAATCATCTGCATAGAGATAATAACTAAATCCATGGGAGCTAAAGAATACCAGGTAAAATAGTGGAAAAGGAAGAGTCCAAGGACTAAAACCCGGCAGAAAGCCAAGATGAGAGACACAACTTGGGTGAAAATCTAGCATAGAAGATTGAGGAGAGATCAGACAATTATGAGGAAAATCAGGAAAGACTAGTGTCATGAAAATCCATAGAAAAGGAAGAATATCAAGGAGACAAAGGCAGCGTCAAAGGTTGCAGAGAGGTCAAGAACACTGAAATTAGTAAAGAGCCATCAGATTAGGCAATTAAGAGACCATCAATAACTATGGAGAAAGCAGTTTCATTTGAATGATGAAGTTAGAAGCCACAATGCAGAGCATTAAGAAGAAAGTGAGAGGAAAGGAAGTGGAAGCATCAACTACATGCAGCTTTTTCAAGAAGTTTGGGCACAAAACATTGAAAAGATAGAAGATGACAAAGGATAGAAGATGACAAAAGGATCAAGTGATGGGGTTTACTTTAAAGATTGGTATATATGGAGCCAGTTCCCAATGGATAAGTGTTCCAAGGTTAAGAGCAAACTTTTCAAAAAAAATGCAAACTAATAACCATATGAAATAATGTTCCAAATCACAAACAATAAAAGAACTGCAAATTAGAACAACCTTGAGGTCTCTCCTCACAACTTGCAAAACAGCACAGATGACAAAAATGAAGCCAACATCAAAATATTATAAAGTTCTCTAAATACAAATGACAAGACAAAGGATACTCAATCAATGGCTGGTGAAGAAAAAACCCTGTAAAATCATGAGATGATCCATCATGAACAGGCACAATAGCAGTTAGTAAAGCTATAGATAAGTATGAATACTTTGGAAAGTAATTTGGAATTACGAAAACAAAAGGACTGAAATGACCATAACCTTTGATCTGGAAATGCTATATACCTCAAGGAAGTCACTGACAAATTCTTTTTAAAGTCCCCAAAATACATCAACATATTTACTGCATCACTTTCTGGTGGTAGCAAAGAACTAGAAACAGTTCAGATTAAATTAAAAGGGAAGAGAACTAGTGAAGAGAACAAGGGGAAAATCCTTTGAAAAGGGGACAGAAAAAGGAAAAAAATGACAAAGCAAGTTAAAGAGAAGGAAGAATTCTGAACTTAACCATTTACATTGAAAAGGGGAAAATAGGACTGAAAAGAACAGGAAGAATTAAATCACTAAATTTAAAAAGAAAGAGAGATCAATAAATTGAGCAAACTCCAAAACAAGGGAATGGTTGCCAAAGAGGTAGCAGGGAAGGAAGATAGCCTATGGAAATAGGGTTGCATCAAAATTAGGCAAAAATAGATATAAAGACAAATTACGTTCTGAAAAGAGGAAGTAAAACTTTTTAAAGTCCAATTTTTTTTTAAATCAGAAACAAAAACAGAGGAAAACATAAAATTAACTTTCATAACTTTGATCAGTGAATGAATAAATATTAATGAAGTGTCTGCTACATGACAGGAATTGTGCAAGGTATTCAAAAAATGAAGTAATACCTAACTGCAAGGAAAATATATTCTAATAAGTCAAAATAAGCACAAATAAAAAATATATACAATATGCATATGTGTATATGGGTATATTGCATTAATATAAAGTTAATAAATAAAAAGTAATTAAAGGTAGCTGGGAGGGAGAAAACTAGTCATTTGCGAAATCAGGTAAAGCTTCATATAAAAATTGGTGCCTGAGATTCATCTTTATGTAAAAGGATGACTGGCAAATGTAAGGGAGGAATGCTTTGCAGGCATGTGGGACCTCCAATACAATGGCTCCTAGAAACGATATGAAGTATTTTATGTAAGGAACAGAAAGAAAGGCAGGTGGTTGAATGATAGCATATGGGAGGGAGAGGATAAGAAATGAAGTTAGAAAAAGAGATTGAGACCAGGTTATGAGGGGCTTTAAAAGCTAAACAGAGGAGTATGTATTTTATTCTAAAGGCTAGAGGAAGCTACTGGAATTGGCAGAATAGAAGATTTAAATAATTAGATCTGAAATTCTGTGAAATTATGTTGGCAATAGCATACAACTACACTGGAACTGAGAGGGAATTGAGGCATGGAGACCAATTAGAAGACTTTTGCAAATATCTGAGCCAAAGGTAATAAGGTGTATGAATGGAGAAGAGTCAAGTGGAAGAAATGTTATGAAATCAGAAATTTTAAGCTTTGGCATTTGAGCAGAAATGTGAAGCAATAGAGCAAGGAGTTCCTGATGATGCTGAGATTATAAAGCTGGGAAGCCAAGGATGGTGGCACCTACAACACAGGAAGTATGGAAGCAAAGATTTTAGGGGGATAAACAATGAGTTCAGTATGGCATATGCTGGCTTGAGGATGTCTCCTGGACATACTGTTTGAAATGCATTAAACAAGCTAATAAAATGAAGAATGAAAGACTGAATAAAAGAGCAAAACCCAACAATCTCTTTCTTACAATAAAAACATCTAAAAAGCAAAAGCATACAAAGAAAAAATGAGAAACTGGAAAAAATTTGCTATGCATCAGGTGAATCAAAAACTAGAAGGTACAATTATGTTATCAGAAAAAAAAATTACAAATTTATAACATAAATCAACATAAATAAGAAAATTATATTATTCTGAAAGGAAACACAGCCAACAAACCAGCATCAAAATTAAAACTATGTTTCAAATGACATACCAAGTAAATTAACAGGGAAAAATTAAGTGAATTATTAAGACATCCTAATAATACAATTAATGTTCCTCTTTCATAGCTGGACATACCTAAAAAAAGATAACAAAAGGGAAAATAAAGAATTAAACACATTATTACAGAGCTTATATGTAAAAGATTTATGACAGCTGCTGAATGGAACTACTAAAGAATATTCATATTTCTTGGCATTATGTGTCCTTTTTAACAATCATGCCATGGATTAAGACAAAGAGAATTGCAAATAAATATACAAAGGAAAGAATACTAAACACATCCTTTACAAGACACAATGCAACAAAACAATAATCAACTCAGAGAACATAAACAAAAAACATAAAATTAAATTGCAACTTAATCATATAATACTATATAATGAGTGAGGGAAAGAACAGATCATAGGAAAAATAATAATTATGTGAAAAACGAGTAATTATCATACAACATGCCAAAAACGCTGGGCTATAGCTAAAACAGAGGAAAATGCATATCCCTAAAATATATTCATCTTAAGGGACTAAAAAGGAGAGACAGATAAATAGATAAACAGATAGATTAATACGTATATATATGTATAGACAGATATATATGTACGAGGAAACCAGCAAATGAACCGATACATCTAAAACAAGTATGAAATAAGAAGAAAATCTTGAAAATTAGAGGATAAACTTGAAACCAAAAAGACCACAGAAGTGATAAATAAAATTAAAAGCTAATTCTTCAATGAACCCATTTGATCTAAAAGGCAATAAATGAAATCAACAAAATAACACACGAACAAGGAAAAATCACAACAAAACCAAAAATGTCAAAACTGAATAAAAGAAAAAGAGGAATATCTAGAACACCAAATAAAGAATTTAAATAATCTACTCTCAGAAAAGAAAACAGAATAGTTGCGAACTACCACACACACACACACACACACACACACACACACACAAACACACACACACATACAAACACACACACAGAAAAAAAACACAACTTCACAGTCCAGAAGGATTTACAGGTGAAGTTCATCAAACTTTTAAACTATTACCAATACTAGATAAATTACTCTTGAAAATTGAGAAAGTTCTCTTCCCAAATTCCTTTTGCGAGACAAATACAGTGTTCAAAAAAGTATTAATGCTGTTTGGATTCGGTCACAGGGTCACAACTTGAGGACCTAGAGAGCTACATGTGGCCTCTAGGCTGCAGGTTCCTCATTCCTGTCTTAGCAAATTTTTACAGTTTAATAGGTTAAAACTACAAGAAATCTTTTGCAACACCCATCACAGTTGCAATATTAAGGCAAAGAAAGAGAATTAGGTACTATTTCATTAATGATTAACAGTTCAACAATTTTAAATAAGGTCCAATCAAAAAATGACAGTAATTTATTCAAAAACTTACTCATTTTGATCCAGCTGGACTTATGCCATGATACAGGGATGGTTGAGCATCAGGAAAACAAGGTAATTATACATATTCAAAATATAAATATCTAAATCTCACGATTATCTCAGGTGCAAAAAAAAAGCCTATGACAAGGTATAACTCAATGCTTTAAAAAATTATAAAACATTAAAATAAAGGCATCTTTTTGGGGTATAATAACAAGCAATCATAAATGCCATATGCAATAGTGATGGACCAGAAACGTTTCTAATAAATATAGGAGTATTAGCTTTCTCTGCCAATATTTTATATAGTTTTAGAAATGCTAGCAATAGCAATAAAACAAGAGAAGGAAATTTTAGTCATAAATATAAGCTGAAAAGACCAAATTATCACAATTTGCTGATGGCATGATGACGCATTTTTAAAATCCGAAAGAATCACCAAAAAAACTAGCTGAGACAATAGCTTCAACAATGCTATAAGCTAAAATCTAAAACCCATAAAAGTCTACAGCAATTTTAGATTAAAAAAAAATGAATCATGGAGACAAAAGAAGAAAGGGAAGTCGCATTCAAAATAATAACTAAATGCAAAATATCTGGATTCAATTTAACATAGAGCATTCAATACCCTCAACTGTTTAGATACAGTTAAAAAGTTTCCTTAAAGAAGCAAAAAAAACAAAAAAATGAAGGAATTGTCAATGCTCATGGATGGACTGTGCTGAAATAATAAAAATGACAAGGCTGCCAAAGTTAACCTGCAGATTTTGTGACAAACCAATCAAACTACCAAAGGGATTCCTTAAACAACAAAACAAAATTCGTTGGAAGGATCTAGAATATCAAGGAAAATGATGGGGATAAAGGTAGGGATGAAAGAGGAATAGTACTTTCAGACTTCAAACTATACTATAATGTAAATGTAATAAAAACCATCAAAATAATTTGGTACTAGTTAAAAAACAAGAAATGTAAATGAGTGAAATATACTAGACAAGAACAAATCAGAGATCATTTAACTCAATTACCCAGAATACAATAAGCACATAAACATAAATAACTTAGGAAAATCTCTACTTGACAAGAATTACTGGGGAAATTGCATAGCGATCATGCAGAAATTAGACTTAGACCAACAATTTATTCTATATATCACAATAAAATCAAAATGGATACGTGAACTGAATAATTAAAATTATACCAGAAATTTTTTTTAAAAAGAAGAAATCATATATCTTTCACATCTATGCTTCAGGGATAAATTTGTAATAACCAAATCTGGGAGAGAGGCATTACAATGATAAACTAGACTATTTTAATTATAAGAAATTGAAAAAGTTTCACATGCATTTAATTAATACAACTAGCATAAGGAGAAAAGTAGTCAAAAAGAAAAAAAGGTGTAACTAGTATTTCTGATAAGGATTTTATATTCAAGATATACTGAAAACTAACAGAAATATATAAGATCAACCATTTTTCAGGTCAAAAGATATAAACAAAGAGTTCCAAAGAAGAATTTAAACTATTGATAGCCAACTGAAAGAATGCCGCAAATCACCAATAACATAAAAAATAAAGACTAAAACAACCCTGAGGCTTTACATTGCACCTAGACAAATTGCAAAGAGAATAAATGAAGAGAAGAGGCAAAGTTGGAGGAGTTGTGGAAAGACTAACATCTTAAGGCATTTTTCTTGAAACTGTGAATTAGTCTGGTCATAATGGAAAATAATTTATATTGTATATATGCAAAGAAATTATTAAAATACCCATGCCCTATGACAAAGATTCCACTGCTAGGTATAACCCAAAGATGTCAACAATAACAACAAAATATGCCATAAAAGCTAAAATATTCATAACAGCACTGGGTGCCGGCAGGGGTGGTTCTAGAAAGAACTGAAAACAAAGTAAGTGGTCACTGACTGGCAAATGGGTAAACAAATTGTGGAACATGATTGTAATTTTACACTGTACAAAACTGACAAAAGAAACCAATAAATATGATGACGGGAAAACATGGAAAAACTTAAATGAACTGATGCAAAATACAATATGCAGAAACTGGAAAAAAAAAAAGAAAAACATATACAGTGGCAACAACAATATAAATGGGAAGAACAAGGGAAAAAAAATTGAAATTGAATGACACAACATTATTATGACCAGAAACCTCCTATCTACTTCTTTGCAGAGGTGCAAGATAACTAGTATGGAACACTATCTATAACAATAGACTTTTTTGACTTATTGGTTAGTTTTACCGCACTTTCTTTTCTTCCTCTTTTTAAAAAAAATTTTATTGTAATGTATCACTCTCTAAGAAGGAAAAGGGAAAGATATAGCAGGAAACATGGTAATATGGAAAAAAAGAAAAGATATAAATAAAAATTATTTTTTTAAAAGACAACTCATCCAAGGTCAAAAGGTAGTAAGTAACATGGTAGCTATTGCAATGTGGGTCTTTTAACTCCAAATGCTGTCTTGGGAGGTAGCTAGATGTAGAGTGAGGTATCTGAAGTCAGGAAGACTTGGGTTTGAATCCGATTTCCAACACCTACTGGGTAACACTGGGCAAGTCATTATAACTTCTTTTTGTCTCAAGTTTCCTCAACTGAAAAATGAGAACAATAACAGCAAGTCCTTTGCAATGTGGATTAAATGAGATGGTATTTGTAAAGTGCTTAGCAGAGAGCCTTGCACATAATAGGGAAATGCTTATTTTTCCTTTCCCTTCCTTTACCCTCCTTTCCAGGATAACACACTATTTCCCTTCCCTGAAGAGTTATATTAAAGGACAGTTAACACAAGTTTTATTTGTAAAATTCATAAAAAAAAGCACGAAACATTCTTTTTTTAAGTCTTTTTCTTCTTCCCCATAAAAGGAACACAATTCGATAAATTCTACAGAGATAAGGAATGAAACTGCTCACTTAACAGCCAAAATTATTTTTCTAAAGTGCAGATCTGACCATTTTAGCTCCCCCATTACCCCAAGATCAAATGTCAGCTCCTCTGTTTGCTATTTAAAACTTTGCTAAACCTACCCCTTCCTGTCTTCACAGTCTCCCACCCTACTCCTCTCCGCAGACTCTCTGATCCAGTTACCATGGTCCATTTGCAGATCCTCAAACACGCCCCCATTTCCCACCCTGTGTCTTTGCACTGTCTGTCTCTCCTGCTTAGAAAGCTCTGCTCCCTGACTACCTTCCAGAGTCCCTTGCAACCTTCAAGGCCGCCTTTGGAAGAAGCCATGGTCCAGTCCATGCTCAGCTCCTTCTGTTGCTAGCGCTCTCCCTATGAGAATAACAATAATGATCATGACATTAATAACACTTCATCTTCCCAGCAAACCTGGATTCTCTTATTATTCTCACTTTATAACTGGAGAAACTGAGGCAAACAGAGGTTAAACAACTTGCCCTGGGCCATACAGTTGCCAAATTTGAACTCAGGTCTCCCTGACCCCAGATCATGTGCTGTATCCACTGTGGCACTGACCTGTCTGCTCACCTTCCATTTACACTGACATTTATAACCTTGAGTGTGTGTCCAGCTGCTTTCATATGTTGTCTCCCTCATTCATGTGTAAGCTCCTTGAGGGTAGAGATTGGGTTGATTTTTTTTTTAACCTTTGTATCTCCATTACTTAGCATATTACCTGACACATGACCTTGAATTAAATGCTTGTTGATTGACTAACTGAAAACACAGAGAAGCAGCACCTTCAACTTCCTATCCTTTTTTCTTCCCCCCTAAACATGTATCTTTGAATAAGGCAAACCCAACAAATTTAAAAATACCTTGGGCAACAGAAGACAGATCTGGTAGGTGACAAGACAGAAGGCACTGGGAAGTCACAAATATACCTAAGGATCTTTCAAGTTTATATTCTCTCTAGAGGCAACAGCTACGCAAAGAAAATCCAGTTTGTGTTCCCATCTTAAATCTAGTTTTATAAAACTTGTCACAATATGCACCAAGAAAGATTAAATAAAGATTAATGGGGAAAGAAGGGTAAACTTGAAAGCACTATATAAAGGAGTTGTTTTTGCTATAATTCCAAAGAGCTAAGTAGTCATATGCAAAACCAATCTGGTCCTGAAAAAACTCTTTTCTCATCAGACAAATTAATTAAGCATCAAATATACAGTCAAACTGTTCTCTAAAGCTAACAAAGTCCAAGTTACCAAAAAAAGGAATTTCTAGAAAGATTGTGGGCTTTAAATTTGAGAAGAAAAAATTCAAAGTTAATGTTTCACATCCATTGCTAAAGGACAGGCATTTCTTTTAACCCTCCCAATTTCTAAGAGAAATTTTTAAGGAGTTAAAGATTTTAAATCACTGGAACTCCTCCTAGCCAACTATAAGAAGATAGTATTCTTTATGTGAAAATTAAAATATCAATGTTACCATAAGACTATAGGCTACTTACAACTCCTTCCCTAACACTTCCAAATAAATCTGTAAAACAGAGCATCTAAATTCAGCTTATTTGCAACATTAAAATGTACACTAATTTAATGGAGCAATGAAATTATTCATAACAAATTAGATGGAACTATTAAGGACCATCAAGAAATCTATATTCCTTAGGGGAAAAATGTATAATAAAACGGTCTTTTCCAAGTCTTTTAGGAGTGGCTGCATTGTCAAATGCTTTATTATAAGTTGATCAGAATTTATAGAAAAGTAAAATTACATCTTAACTGAAAATTCTAGCCCTTAATGAGGGAGAGAAAACAAGAGACTTCTTTAAACCCAGGACATTGAATTCAGTTCTAGACATTAAAATTTTGTGTTCAAAATTAATAATTCATGAGCACAGAGCAAATGTATTGATTTGCCACTTTATTTAAAAGCATCATTTTAACGTTTACCTTTAGCAAGTTAATGATAAACAAATCTGAAAAAATTTACAAACATACACACACACACACAAAAGCATTACTCAAGTAACCAAATTAGCAACCTATCAAAAATTTTATCTAAGTAGAAAACCCTAAAAAGCATGCAGGGATGCAAGAATCATTGCAGACTTCCAAAGAAGCCCTCTATCCATTTAATATAGACTAAACAGTGTGCTTTATTCAACAGCCATCTCATTTTGCTTCTGGCATTAAAATAGATAACAGGCACCATGAAAGTAAGATTTCAGTGAGCATTCTGCCTTGTTCTATAGGAGGCACAAGATCTCAGTCTTGGCATACCAAGGAGTTAGCAGGGTTTTCCCCAAATACCAGGATCCCGGAAAGATGAAAGAGTTTCCTTTGAAAAACTCTCTAGCTTTTCACCTCTGCAAAGCCTGTTTTCCAATATACTGTCTGCCATGGAAGTCTGAATGTTTTAATCACACCCCTTGCCTCTTCATCATTTGTCAATTATACAAACTAACAATAGGAAAAAACATTTTTAAAATAGGCCTCAGCTTGTCCAGGATATGATCTACACTAACTACTGAAAACTGCTGGAGGAGAAAATAATATTTAATGCACCTCTTGATCCATTCATTCAAGAGGATGCACATCAAGTAAAATATGAAATAACCCACCCGCCATGTGGGCATTCCCCTACTTTCAGTTTTGTAACACTACAGACTGAAAGGAACCCCAAAGTGCCGTCTGGGTTCTATTTATTTATTTTTTTAAACCCTCATGTTTCTCGCTTTCTGATCAGCAACCAGTGGCTTCTATGCAGCATAGTAGCTACGACCCCCAAATTTGAAGGAGAGATGATCAAAGGAGCTCTGGCCAGACTTGGAAAAACATTTCCACTGAGAATGGACATACTGCCTGTCAAAAGGTTATTCCCACTGCGTTGAAGCAACAGCTCACGTTACTCCAGTGTAACAACATGAAAGTGGCCATAGTCTTCCACATACATGTTTTTCTTTCCAAAAAGGGCAAATGGGAGACAGCAACCTGAACAGAACATCCTTCTTATCACTGGCAGGGAGGGCTGGTGTGGGGTGGGGCAGAGAAAGCATCTCCCTAATCAATATAGCTCGGAAAAATTAAGCCACTGTTTAATTTCCTTTTTTTTTCCTTTTCATTGAGAAACAGCTCTCATTAAGCAGACTTTTATTTTTTTTTAACTTGAAAAAAAATCTCAGAAATCACAAGCTATATTTTGTGGAAGAGAAAATAACTCTAGAGGCGTAAATCTTCATGTCAATGACAGGAAGGCTTTGGTGAACCATTACCATAAATCTGACAAACGCTAATTTGATGGGTGGCTGTATCTGTCTGCTGCAAGGCCAGTCTAGACAGTCTATTGAGAAATCCTAAAACACAACTGTTTGTTCCCTGTAACACCATCTGGATATGGCAGTAAGAGCCGACCCAGCGCCATTCACACATGGATCAAAGCACATGCTAATGCCATCATGAAGTCATACACATAAAAAATTCAATCTGAGAACTCTAAGCAATTTTCCTAAGTCTTCAGTGAAGAAACCCCAGACTTAGCCCGACTCAAGCTAAGTGCATGAAGAGGAGGGAGAGGGGGAGGGGGGAAGGAACAGAATATTTAATGAGCTTGGCCTTCCAGAGGAATGTTAGGCCACCCATTGTATTGGAAAAGGCTCATGTCACACTTCAGTCATGGCACCCATCAGGGTGCCCCTTTACAAAAATTGATCTGAGGACCTTTGTAATTACCTGTTTCAGACAGGGGAAAAATAGTCCCCAGACACAGAAGAAGAGATCCCAAGGTGTAAATCTTACATTTTATTATACTGGTCGGAGCTGGTAGAAATTTTAATATTGCACACAATATTAAAAACTCTTATTAAACTGCACTGTGGTGTTAGATCAAAGCATCAAAGAAAAGCTTCCTATTGAACTCCTCAAAATATTACAAACATAAGAGTAAGTCTGGCTGCACATAAAACAGAAACAAAGCCAGTTTTTCCATCTTCATCCTATAGCCTAATTCTTATTGCAGGGAAACATTACTTATGAAATTTCTATGCCATAGCTAATGTGAAAAATTTTGCTTTCCCCCAAAATATTTAACACATCATGAATTGTTGGTTCCTCCTAAATTAACTTTGCCAGTAAATTTTCAAGAAAACTCTTATCATTTGTAAAACTTTTTAAACAATATTTGAAAATAATAGCAGATAAGTTCAAATGCAAAGTCTATTAAGAAAGTTTCATGCTAGATACCATATGATACAAACTTCTCAAGGGAATGGGAAGGTCTTGTTAATAATCAAAGTGAGACTGCACAAATAATATTATCACCAGTCTTTTACAACTCAGTGTAAGTATACATTTTTGTACTCTATTTCATTTTGCTTTATTTGTCTGTGTTGTGCACAGATTCACGCAGTATATAAACGGATCCATTCATATGGATGACTAAAATTTTTCTATGAATTAGTTGTTTCTTCTTATTCACTAGTCTTTGTTTGCTGGCTTTTGTCTGGGACAGTAAAGGGCATTTCAGTTTTTCATCTGCTTCAGCACAGACTGCATGCAAGTTTCCAGTAGTTGAGTTTATGATGCAGAATCCAAGATTTACAAACTACTGATTCCAACAGGAGATATCCAAATCACCTGCTGCAAAATTAAATTTTAGATGGGAAAGTATCATGCCAAGGAAGAAAAGAAGAGACAGTAGCAAAGCCCAATGCAGAGATTATTTTATAAGAAGTAATTCGTGACAAAATTTAGTTACTGCATTTTGTAGCCTAAAGAAGAAATTTCAAGTTTACAAGATTGGTTAAGATTGTTGGTTTACCCAAATGGCCTCAAAATAAAATGCAAACTTTAACAAAACCTTTATAATGATTTGCCATTTCTACAAATGCTTGCTAAGACTTTGAAGGGCTGTCTGAAGTGAAGGAGCTACAATCACCTAAATTCCTGTTTTGCAAATGTTTTGATACTAAAAAGTCAGGGTAAATCTATTTTCAGTTGCACTGTTGTTTGGAAATTTTTTAAAAAAGAAAAAAGTGAGGTCCATTCAACTTTCTAAATTTATGGATGTAATGTCCTTAATAATACAAGCTTGTATGAGGATTTCTCCCCAATGTTTCATAAATATAATATGCTTCCTGTAGCAATGAAATATAAACAGTATTTTTATGACATGCTAATTTTTGTACCTCATCCTAAATGAAAACATATACATGTAATACATAAATACACATATATAAAAATGTACATATACACATCTTTATGTAATCCAATAAGGATAAAGATTGTTCAAGAACCTCTGCATGATAGATAATTACATGATTAAGAGACTTAATCTCTATTGTTCTGAAATCCAGGAGTGACATTTTACATAAGACATTGTCCTAAAGCAAAACTACCTTAGAGACTTCTTTTTTGTACTACAGATTTCCTAAGAAACATGGAAAAAGCTCATACAAGAAGGCACCTCCCATGAGCAGGGCTAATTTTATTACTAACACTATCTAACAGGTCAAAACTTTGGAGAATTGGTGCATCTTGAGATTAAACTTTGGGATAAAGTACCTAAGATACTTAAGCAGAGTGGGACATAATTCTTATAAGACATACACAAAGAAATGTACGTGCAAACACACACACACACACACACACACACACACACACACACACACACAACTATCAGAGAGGATGCTTCAAAGGCTCCTGGACCATCATAGTGACCAGATGTTACAAGAGATACCAGTACTGCATAGCACCAAGGAGGGAAAATATTGAGGTAAAGAATGAAGAACGGTAATCAGAAACTCCAAACATTTCATGCAGCTTCACTGATGGTTTTTACAGAAAGAGTTAAAAAAAATCCATTTATTATTTACCAGGTTAATTTCGGTCATCATATTACATTAGAATAAAATATAACTAATGGAGCAGGCACTGCATTTGCACTTCCTTAACGGCTTAATTCCTGTTGCCTATTAACAGTGGGCTTCTATTAGAGAAAAGCTTTAATTCTGCTGCATGTTGGGGGTGGGGGAGAAGCACCCAAACATGGTTGAATCTGGCTAATCAAGCATTTTCTAAAGCAGACAGACAGTCATGGGGTGGAATGTTACTCTGCATTTAAAACTGACAGTGCCTGAGATGCTGTAATGGAACAGGACTGCCATCTACTGACAAGTCTTCACTAGTATATTAGTTTTTTAAGAGCAGCCCTCAAATTGGCTAAACTCAAAATATCTTGAGTTACCCACTAAATCCTTAAGATATATGTTTTGATAGATATTTTGCAAAAGTACAGAAACAGCATACCTAATCCCTTTCGATCCCCAGTTTTACTTTTAATATAAAAAGTGATCATTTCTCAAATCCCTTGTATAATTAAAGAGTGAGAAAACTAAATATTTTGGTCTGGATTTTAAAAAAAAATTAAATGAAAATTTCCAAATGGAAATTTCCCAGGAATTAATGACTGGATGGGAAAAGGGCTTTCATGTCTGCTTTATTTAAGCTCGTACAAACAAAAATGAATAGTTAGAGGCTCTCTTCGGCTATTCAACATTCCTTAAACAGAATCAAATAGAAAATATCTTTTATATAAACTAGCATCAGATGTCACAGCATATGTATATTTGGGTCAATCATAAAAACTTTCCAAATTGCCATTTAGGGATCACTTTGGATCACCCCTGGTTCCAAGTGAGGATTTAAGATCTTTGTGTTAAAACATAAAAATCCTCAGGGAATAGATATGGAGGGGGTGAGGGGAAGCTGTGTTTGACAGAGAAAACCTGGATTTGACTGAACCTAACTGAAAATCCATGTACTTCAGACAAGAATGGAAAGGGAATGCTATGTGGGAAGAGCCCAGGTCAACCATTTGGGACATTTAGTGAGATGCCCAATATGCATGTATGCTTAAAGGAATTCATCTGGTGGCTTGTTTGTTTTTATAAATTTTAAAAGAAGTGGTCACTTAAGGAAAATATCGAGAAGAGATGCACAAAAGCATCCAAAATGGTAGAACAAAGTAAATGAATATGACTAGAATTCTGTCAGCCCATGTGAAGATTCGACCTTGCTTTAAGTTAAGAAATATGAAATTAAGTACTACAAACTTCTGTTATTCTTCAGGGTAAATTGCTACAAGAGGTGTTTTAAAAGAAAGTAGCCTAAACCCACACATTACAGAAACAAAACATGCAAATGACAGATTTTTAAAGGGATTTAGTCTCCCCCAGGATAGCCCATTTAGACTACATAATTGCAGAACTCTAAAGAACCACAAAATAAACTGAAAACCCCAGACATCAAGAGATCCACTTATTAATTAAAAGCAGCTCTCATGCACTATTAAAATAAGGTTGGCCATGCATACTTTATTGCTGTCACAGTCTAAGATGAGGCAGCATTCAGAACACATAAAAGTAAAGCTGAATAGTCCTCTACATAGGGAAGAGAGTTAAGTCATGTCTGCTTGCACAAAATTGTTTTGCAAAGCAGCTATGTATAGAGGATCAGAAGGGGGAAAAAAGGCTTAAAATGCATGGAATCTTAAGTCTCAGATCCAGTGCCTCTCTTTGGTAGCCATCTAGAGAAGGAGTTGTAAGATGCACCCTTACAGGACATGGGGAAGGGTTATCTGGGGACATTTTATACGAGGTACCTTATTTTTACAAATTTTAAACTCTTAACCAGCAGCACCCCCATTTTGCTTGAATTTCCTTGAAGACAGGCATTAGGTACATAGCAAATAATAACAAGAAATTGTCATAAGAAGTGCCCCAAATCACTTTTGACTAGAAGAGGAAAGTCAGTCAATTTTGGCTGCTTCTTTCAAGCCAGAGGTGAGTATACATGGCAGAATAACGAATAGAAGAATTCAGTCCATCCAGATTTGACACTGATCCCATGAAACAGGACTGGGTGTGCTGCAAGTGGGTAAACCACCTTTCCTGAACGATTTTTGCAAAATAACAAAAAATGATTTACTTCCTTTAAGAAAACAGAAGAAAAGTATTTGATATATTTTAAAAAGGTATCACCTTATTTTATAGGGTACAAATAACCATGTAACTACTTCAATTATGTAGTAACTGCCATGTAATTATAGTACATAGTTATTTATGTCTCACAGATTATATGGCAATAAAACCAAGTTACCTGTTACCATATGCAGTAATTTGTGGTTGGTAGAAAAATAATTTACTATAAAAGTTTAAAATGCCCCTGCATTTGATCCATGCTCAAAAATTAATATAACTTGTGAATATGATTTCCTTTTGCTCTAGCTGTTTTGGCTGGGGACAACTCTTTAGGTTAAATTAAAGGAAGAAAATGAAGAGTTTCCTAAAGGAGCTACTTGGCTTCCTAAAATCAATCCATTATCCAACTAATTTTGGCTCCTGTACTTTATTTTGATCTTTTAAACATAAAACTGCTACTGAGGCTTTTGTGTTGCTCGAAATTTTCCTGGTATGTTACCTAGAAACTAGGTTACCCCCAAATATTTTCCGCTTTTGAATTTTAATACTAACACACAGCACCACCCTATTTTTCAATGTGTAATGGATCCTAATCCAAAGCAATACAGTTCCCAGAGCTGGTCAGTAATGGGTCACTCCCTGTTTGTTTACATAAAAAAGCTGGGGTTTCCAATGAGGAGATAGGACATCTGAATGCACATCATAAAACATTTAATACGCCTATTCTATTTAGTTTGAGGGAGAGTAAATAGCACACATGACTAGAACAGCCCTTGCTTCAATGGCTGACCAGTAGGTTCCCTGAAAAAATATACTGATGCAAGTACCAGTCTTAAGACCCCTATGTCCCAAGATTAACAACCAGAGGTCAAGTGGACTTTTATTCTTAATTTTGAATCCAGGCCCAGGGCTCAGGGCAGTACAAATCAGCAAAACATCTGACATTCACCCCATAAAAGTCTAATATATTTCCCCAAATTACTTCAACATACAAAAGGGAAAAAAAAAAAGCAGACATTTTATCTGTGATCTGCATCAAAGTACAGGCACTAAGGAAAATTTAGTCTTCATTTAATTTTCTGTTTTGTAATTTTAAGATTCAGAATATGCATCTCAACAGTTGTGATACATTATGTTTAGGTCATGAGAATAAAGTTATGAAAATGAAATTATTTTATGATGACTTTGTTTTAATGGGGGTTGTACACATGGGCTTTCCTGGGAAGTAATCCAGGCAAACTGTATCCAAGTCCAGAAAGGAGGGGAAATTTACCTTGATGCAACATACTTGAAAAGTATGATGATTTGTCATTTTAAATGAAACACAAAGATTCCATCCAAGCCCAGGCAAAAGAGCATTCTTTGTCTCCCTTCATTTGCGGGATTTCTGGGGATGTTGGCTAATTTTTATTTTTAGGTAATCTTACAAGTGAGAAACTATTCAAGAGCTGGGTGTATACATAAACCCAGTTTCCTCATCCATAAAATGAGAGGATTAGATTATCAGGGGTGGGGAACCTACAGCCTGGAGGCCACAAATGGCCTTCTAGGTCCTTGGGGTCCAAGTTTTACAAAACAAATCCTTTTCTGTTCCGTCAAGATTGGATTCAATCAAAGGGCACTTGAGGGCCTCCAGGGCCACATGTGGCCTCCAGGCTGCAGGTTCCCCACCCTTGGGATGGTCTCTTTTGAAAATCAGATGCTAAGTAGCCATTCATAGTAAAAGAAAAATTAATAATTACAGTTCAAGAAAAGTGCAGCTCAGAGAATCCTACTCCACTTACAGACTGTGTCTCACAGAAATAACAAGATTTTCTTTAAAAAAACAGGAATAACAAGAATTAAAAGATTTAAAGAAAATTAACAGAAAATAAGAATAAAGTTCTTAGCATTTACTGTTTTTTAAAAGAGCCCCAAAAAAAAAAGGATTAGAAAAGTCATTTTTAGATTTTACCCAAAAGAAAAAAGGATTAGTTAAGAAACCTGGAACAATTTTGAACAATAGAAAACAAAGGGAAGGGTTTAAGGGACTTGGGGGATACTCCTCTGAGCCAAACAGGCAGAAACAAAATAAATTAAGAAACAAACCTTAAATATGAGAGGATGGGAAAGTTAAAATAAGCCAGGCTGAATGGAAAGAAGGCAAATACGGCAAGGATTTGGGATCTCTAATTCATAAAACAATTAATTCTTTAATTCCAACAGTTCTTTTACTTTCATAATTAAGAATTTGAGATGTCATTTCAAGTAAAAACATTGATTTCCTACTGTGAGCAAGGCTGTAGGGATACAAAAACAAAAAAGTCTCTGCCCTCAAGGAGCTTAAACTCTAACATAAGGAAGGAAGGACAGGGAACATGATACACAGGCACATATGAAACACACACATGGTAACCTTGAAGGGAAGACACCAGTAGCCACTGGAAAGGTAAGCTCTTTATGGTCAGGGGTTGTCTTTCATTCATATTTGCTTCCTCAGGGTGTCTGCCACACAGTAGGAGCTTAATAAATGTTTATGGACCAAGTGACCAAGAAAGACCTCCTACAGAAGACCATTTCAGATCTAATCTTGAAAGGGACTTGAAAGACATGAGGGCTCCTCCTCTGAGGTGGAGGTAAGGAGAAAGGGGATTCCAGTTCAGTGGACCAGTTTGTACAAGAAAACAATAGGAAGGCTGATTTGTCTGGACCATAGAAAATGCGGAAGCAAAATAAAAACAGCCATAAAACTCTAGAATCCTTTTTTGGGGACAAAAAGGGTCAAAGCATGGAATGGGAGGAAGAGAGCCCAGAAATCAGAACTCCCACACCAAATGCTTCCAAGACAA
>CM053594.1:309424200-309444572 GCA_028646575.1 Pseudocheirus occidentalis
AGGATAGGAAGGAGGGACATATAATCAACCTCTCACAATATGTTCACTGTGGAGATGTCCTGAGTAATTACACATGTACAGCCTGTATTGAATTGCTTGTCCTTTCAGTGGGAGTGGGTGACAAGGGAGGAACCAAAAGAATCTAGAATTTAAAGCACTATAATACATGCAACTGGGAATTAAGATATACAGGGACTGGGGTAGGGAGACCCTCCCTGCCCTACCAGAAAGTTAGAGGGGCTTTGGAGGAGGACACAAAAAAGAGCAGATGGGGGAGGGGCTTTACAAGGGGATCTCTGTTTTGGGATTGGGGGTAGGGGAAAGACGGGGAGAAAATTTGTAACTCAAAATCTTGTGGAAATGATGTAAACAAGAAAATTTAAAAATTTTTTAAAAACTGAAAGAAAAGTCGCACTGCATATACAAATATATATAAAATGAAATCATGCTATATATAATGTAAAGTCTTGCTATATGTGTGTGTATGTTTACACATATATATAATGTAGTCATGCTATATATAAATATATACATAATAAAAAGTCATTCTATATATATCAATATATATAAAATAAGGTCATGCTATATATAAATACATAAAGTCATGCTATATATGCATAAATAAATAATATAAAGTCATGTTCTATATATGAAACATATGTATATGTGTGTATAAAACTGTTGATTTAATCATGGTATATAAATAAAAACAGATGCATAGAGATAAACAGAAAAACAAATTTAAACTATTCTTATCTTTGACTGGATATATTCAGATCCTCCCATTTTTGATAATATGGTGAGCATGAAATGAGTATCATCAATTCACCAACAAGGGATTATTATAAGTTTTCTCTGCCTTCCTTGGCAATGCCATAATTAATACTTGATGTATCTGTGTTCTTAATTCTACTATCCCTTGCGATGCCAGAGTTGATATATTATGGCTGTCTAAATGGAGATTAGGGCAGTGAAGGAACTTGTCTGTCCCACACCTCATATCTTCCAACATGGGAATATTCCAGTGGGGCACAGGGTTGAAGAGATGATTTCTTATTATACATATTTCAGGACCTCCTTAATTCAGTGCTATAAGAATCATAGGATCACATGTTCTAGAGCTTAAAAGCTACCTAGTTCTACCCTCTAAATTTAGATATGACATAAGTGAGATCAAGGGACACTTAAATGGTGCAGTGGATAGAGAGACAGGCCTAGATTCAGGAAGACTCATCTTTCTGGGTTGAAATCTGACCTCAGACAGTTATGTGACCCTGAGCAAGTCATACAACTAAATCTGTTTGACTCAGTTTCCTCATCTGTAAAATGGGCTGGAGAAGAAAATGGCAAACCACCCTAGTATCTTTGCCAAAAAAAACAAAACAAAGCCCCAAATGGGGTCACAGAGAGTTGAACAAGATTAAAACAACCAAACAACCACAAACTAAGATCAAAAGAATTTAAGTGACTTGCCCAAGGTCACTCAGGTAATAAATGACAACCAATATTTGAATCAATCTTTCTTCACTTCATGGGATCAGATTCCCAAGCTTCTGAACTGAATTCTTCCTGGGAGAGCTTTTAATGTAGCTAAATACTGCCTCATCCTCAGATGTGAATCTGAGAGATGACACAGGACTGAAAACGTGACCTACTGTGACTGGCAGTAGTGGTTTGGACTTGTATAGTTTGGCTTGTAATCTTACCTCCCGTTTTGGTCTCCTGCCTGCCGTAGCAAGTACTAGAACCTTAAGGTTTCCCTCGACTTTGCTTCTTCTTCGCTGGGGACAAGGAGACAGGCTTTATATAAATGCTCCCCTTCTTAGCTTCTGTGAAGCTAAGGAAACAAGATCCTTGTGGTTCTAATCTTGTTTTTCTCTACTCTTCTGAAAGAAGAGTAGCTTTTTGGTCTGTACTCAAAGACTTTTCCTTTCCCACAGACATTAGAGAGTAGCAGGGCTGGCCTAGCTCTCTCTTTTGTCTCTTGCCTTCCAACTGTGGAAGGAGCTGGGGCCTGGCTTAGTCTTGACTACGTTTTTTGCCCTTCCTTCCTGGTAACCCAGAAGAACTGTGGAACTCCACCTGTCCGAACATTTCTTGCAGCTATGGATCTGCCCTTACTTTGAACTGAGCCAAGAAAGGAAACCTGCCTTGCAATCTTTTTTCTCCTTGCTTTCTGACTCTGTGTGTGTGCGTGTGTGTGTATGTGCGCACGCGTGGGTGCGCAGGTGCATGTGCACACACAATTCTCTGTCTCTGTCTCTTTCTCTCCCCTTACAAAATCCAAGTGATTACAGATTACCTGTAAAAACAATTGATTAAATTTAGTAAAACTAACAAGAGAATGACCTCATCAGAAAATACATGCAATGTTACACATCTGTAATACTCCTCCAACCTCTCCATTTTAAAATTTTTTTAATTGAAAGAAAGCTATTTTCTCTCCTTCTTACCCTCCCCATTGAAGAAAAAAGAGAGAAAAAAAGAAAAACAAATTCCTTGTAAAAATATGTATAATCAAACAAAACAAATGCCCTCGTTGACTACATATAAAAATGTTTTATTCAGTACTTTAAATCCATTATCTCTCTTCAGGAGGTAAATACTAGGTTTTATCTTCAGTCCTTTGGAATCATGAATGATCACTGCATTGATCGTAGTTTCTACAGGTTTTGAAATTATCTTTATGATGTTGTTATTCTTCTTGTTCTGCTTACTTTACTTTGAACTAGCTCATTTAAATCTCTGAAATAATTGGTCTCCTTACTTATTATATTACGATAGTGTTCCATAACATTCATATGCCATGATTTATTCAGTCATTCTTCAGTTGGTGGGAATGCTTTTAGTTGCTCTTTTTGTTGCTGTAAAAAAAAACCTGCCATAAATATTCTTGTATATCTAGGAAATTTTTCCTATTTTAAAAAAATTTCCTTTAGGTATGAGCCTAGTGGTGACATAGTTGGGTTAAAGGGCATGCACTGTTAGGAACTTTTTAAATATAATTCCTAATTGTTTTCCAAAATGGTTGTACACATTTACAAGTCCATCAACAATGCATCAGTATTATGTCCATTGTAGAGATGTTCTGTGTAACTACACATGTACAGTCTGTATTGAATTGCTTGTCTTTCCAGTGGGGTGGGTGATGAGGGAGGAAGGGAAAGAATCTAAAATTTAAAGTTTTATAATTAAATGTTAAAATATATTATTATTATCATTATTATTATTATTAACTACATGCAACTGGGAATTAAGATATATAGGCACTGGGGTAGGGAGATCTATCTTGCCCTACCAGAAAGGCAGAGGGGTAATGGGGGAAGGACATAGGAGAGAGCAGACTGGAGGAGGGGTTATATGGTGGGATAGGGCTGTTTTGGAGTGGTGGGTAGGGGAAAGATGGGGAGAAAATTTGTAACTCAAAATCTCATAGGAATTAATGATGTAAACAAGAAAATAAATAAATTAAAAAAAATTTTTTTAAACCAGTGTATCAATGTGTCTGTTTCCCCACAGCACCACCAACATTCATCATTTTCACTTTTTTGCCATCTTTGCCAATATAATGAGGGTGATGTAAAATGTCAGAATTATTTTAATTTAAGTTACCTAATTAAAAACAACTCTGAGGTACCACTTCATACCTGTCAGAGTGGCTAATATGACAAAAAGGAAAATGTTTAAAATCAGAGGGGATGTGGGAAAACTGGGACACAAATACACTGTTGGTGGAATTGTGAACTCATCCAACCATTCTGGAGAGCAATTTGGCACTATGATCAAGGGGCTATAAAACTGTGCATACCCTTTGATCCAGCAATACCACTGCTGGGTCTATATTCCAAAGACATACAAAAAAAGAGGAAAGGACCTATTTGTATAAAAATATTTATAGCAACTTTTTTGTGGTAGCTAAGAATTGGACATCAAAGTGATGCCTGCCAATTGAGGAATGGCTAAACAAGCTGTGGTATATGATTATAACAGAGTATTATTGTGCTAAAAGAAATGAAAAGGAAGGTCATTTCAAAAAACCTGCGAAGACTTACATGAACTGATGCATAGTGAAGTGAACAGAACCAAGAGAACATTGTACACGGTAACAGCAGTATTAGTCAATGAAGAATTGTGAATGGCTTAGTTATTCCCAGCAACACAATGATCCAAAACAACTCTAAAGGACTAATGATGAAGCATGCTATCTGCTTCCAGAGCAAGAACTCATATTGATTGAATACAGACTGAAGCATGTTATTGTTTTCTTTCTCTTATTTTTTCTTTTATTAAAATCTTCTTGTACAAAATGACTAATACGGAAATGTTTTACATAATTACCCATGTATAACCCATATCTGATTGTTTACCATCTCAGGGAAGGGGGACAGGCAGAAGGGAGGGAGGAATAGAATTTAGAACTAAAAACTTCAAATAAAAATGTTAAAATCCTCTAATTGTTAATGATTTAGAACGTTTTTTAAAATTTAACTATAGATAGCCTGGGTTTTCTGAGAATTGTCTACTCATATACTTCAACCATTTCTCAATTGGAGAATGACTCTTATTCTTATAAATTTGAATCATTGCCTTATGTGTCTTGGAAATGAGACCTTAACAAAGACATTTGCTGCAAAGGTTGTTTTTTTCCCCCTCAGTTACTTCCTTTGTTAAATTTGTTTATATAAAAAGAAACTTTTAAATTTTATGCAATCAAAATTATTTATCTTCTGCAATCCTCTCTAGCCTTTGTTTGATCATGTTCTTTTCCTCTAAGCAGAGACATGAGGTAGATTTTCCCCCATGTTCCTCTAATTTGCTTATGACGTGACCTTTTATATACAGGTCTTATATCCATTTGGAGTTTATCTAGAAATAAGGTGTGAGGTGTTGACCAATTCTAATTTCTTTTATACTGATGTCAAAAATGTTTTTAGCAGTTTTTGTCAAATAATGAGTCCTTATCACAGTAGCTTGTGTAAAATACCCCTCTCTCTCTCCAGAGGATACGTATTTATTTTATAGGTTCACCTTGGTTGTCACACTAAAACCAAGGTTGAAAGATCCCAGGAATCCTGGCAACCCAATAGATTTTGGTAGACTGGACTTCAGTTGATGGAAGCTGGGGAGGTGTTCCCTCAATCCTCCTCCTACCAGTTCCCTTAACAGATGCAAAATAGTCTACCAAGAAAAGAAAATAACTTTAAGTTGCATCTTGTTTCCTTCTTACCCAGAAGTGATAACAGGAATTTTGGAGAATAGCATTAGAATCAGTAGGATCATAGATCTAGAGTTCTGGAAGAGGTTTCCAAAGTCATTCAGATCCCAACCTTTTGTCCCTTCAGTCTTCCTTGTCAAAAACTATTTTATAGGGCAGTTATGTGCCAGAGTGATCACTGGCCCTGGAGTCAGGAGAACCTGAGTTCAAATCTGGCCTCAGACACTTACTAGCTGTGTGACCCTGGGCAAGTCACTCAACCTCGAGTGACACCCTCTTCACAATTAAATTAAATTTTACAAAATATTTAACTATTCATAATTGGAGAGTAACTGTCATCAGCGGCCAAGGATGTCAATCCAGTGGGTAAACAGAGGGACTCCACACACTGTCCAATTGGCTTGAGAGGTGGTTCTTTGCCGCCTTAATAAATGGCAGCTCAAATTTTTATAAAATATAACAATCACGTTTTATTAAATATAATGCTTCCCTTGTTTATCCTTTTAAAAAAATAATGGAAACTCTGAGGTTGGGAATAAAAAATATCTTTTGGATATGGTCTGACTGCAAGCTGTGCATCTGAGTTAAGGATGTAAATGCAGAGTTCACCCACCAAGATCAAAAATCCTACAAAACTCTTCCAGCTGTAGTATTTATGGCTCCAGCTTTCGTTTCAAAAGGCGGGAAATATATTCCACTATTGGGATCTTGCATTTCTTGCCTCTCCCAAGTATTGGCATATTCTGCTCCATGAATCCTGTAAGATATATTCAGTTGGCATTTTTTTTCCACAACCATGGAAACACCTGCTTCCAAATTAATTTACAACCTAGCCTATACCTATGGCTACAAGCCACATAATAGCTCATTTTTTTTCCAAAGGCATTTTAGTAAAGCACATAAGAAAGGCTTTATGCTGTCTGCTTCTTCTCTTTATGACATAATTTTGGCTTTTCAACATTTGATTTTATGTCCAGCTTTGTAAGATGTTAATGATATCTAAAGATATTTGATATGTTAGATTACATAGAAAATTCTTTCTCAGTCGTTCAAAGCATTTTCCAACACAAATGCTGTATGCTACACATTTTCCCTGAATCTTGGTCCTTGCTTAACTTTTCCTTTGGTCAGATTGAACCACGTCTGGTGTTCCATTAACAAAGAGAGAACCTTGAGTGTGCCTGTGTACAATAACTTCAATTATGATCTATTCACTTCCATAATATATGTGCATATATGTATATTTACATATGTATATACATTTCCCTTTGGAATTTAATGGTATGGGTTAGGGAAGAGGTGTTTAATATATCCCAGATGATCTTCTAGGAGGATTATGAAAATAAAACCAACCACTATTTTATTGACTCTGTCTCTGTCCCATTCATCAGTTCCAGAGGAACTGAATTTCATGGCTCACACGATGTTTAAATTGATTAAATATTGTTCTAAGATTAGTGGTGCATCTGACAAATGTTAGGTTATTTTTTATGCAATTATTATTTTAGTAATAATCCCTGTAAGATTAGAAACACAAAACCAAGTGTTTTCATAACATAGAAATCTCTGGTCTGTCAGACAACAAACAAGCAGTTAGAAGCAATGATAACATATGGCTCGCCAACTTCCATGATTACAGAGAGATAGATGATTACCACATATTGCTAGAGAAATACACATGTACTATATATGTGTGTATATATATATACATATATATAATTTTAAAGATTAAAAGACACACATTTACCTCATTTATCCCAGAATTTAAAAGAGAAAGACGGAAACGTTTCTTACAATAAGACCACAGCCTAAAGTCTGAGTTGTATTTGTGTTGTTAACTCCTACAAGGTTCAACAGGTAAGTGAAATTTGAGGGTATTAACATTAAGTTCAAGAAAAGTTGCTTGGCTCCTCCCACTACCGAAAGATAGTGCTATCCAAAGTGAGAATGGAAATATTTATGTCTATTGCATCTAGGTAATATAAGTGGTGTTATTGTAGATGCTACTGGAGTTCAAATCTCAACTCTGCTGATTATTAACTGAATAATATTGGGCAAGACATTTGATTTTTCCAGATATGAGTTCCTGATTTGTATCATAAGGGGGCTAGACTAGATCATTTCTAAAGTGTTTTCAGATCTAAATCCTTGATCCTCTTCTCTGAGATAAGAATTAAAGGACCATAGCTCTAATTTAAGCTGAACTCTACAGTGAGTAGCCGTGAATTTTACCACACAAAGTACCTGGGCATATTGAACCGACATTAACTTTTATATGGTTCCCCTCTCCCCCTTCAATTGCCATACATTTGATTGGGCAAAAGCTTACTATTGGAGACATGTCTTGTTTTATTGTACTTTGATTTTTTGTACTTCATAGATATGCAATTTCTTACAAATTGAAAGTTTGTTACGACCCTGTGTGGGCAAATCTATTGATTGGTGCCATTTTTCCAACAGTATATGCTCACATCTTGTCTCTGTGTAACATTTTTGTAATTTTCTCGATATTTAAAAGTTTTTCATTATTATATCTGTTATGGTGATCTGTTACTATAGCAATTGTTTTAGGGCATCACAAATTGCACCCATGTAAGATGGCAAAATTAATCGAAAAATGTGCATGTTCTTGTCTACTCCACCAAACAGCCAGCTGTCCTTGTCTCTATCCCCCTCCTCTGACTGTTCTATTCAGTAAAAAACAGAAATATTGAAATTAGGTCAATTAGTAATCCTACAATGGCCTCTAACTGTTCAAGTGAAAGGAAAAGTCAATCAGTGGTGCAGACTCCATTATTGTCTTATTTAAGAAACTGCCTCAGCCACCCCAGTCTTCAGCAACTGTCCCCCCAGTCACTCAGCAGTCATCAACACTCAGTCAAGACCTTCCATCAGCAAAAAGATCACAATTCTCTGAAGGCTCAAATGATGGTTAGCATCTTATAGCAATAAAGTATTTTACAATTAAGGTATGTATTTTTTCTAGACATAATACTAACACACATTTAATAGACTACAGTAAATATAACTTTTGGGAAAGCAAAAAAATTCATGTTACTCACTTTATTCCAATATTCACTTTATTGTGGTGGTATGGAACTGAATTTGCAATTTAGGCACCATCTAGTTTAATTTGGAACTCATAATAACCCTTACATTCTTTCATGATAACAGCCTGGTAAGGGTGCCCACAAGAGGATCTTAGGCATTATTAAAAGAGACACAAGATTTAAAAAAAAAGGAGGGGTGTGTTCTCTTTGCACTCCTCTTCCCTCTCTAGATCACTTCTGGAGTTCTGGGTACCATATTTTAGTGAGGACATTAAAAGACTAGACAGTGTGTAGGCAAGGGTCACAGGGATGTGGAAGGGCCTCAATGCCTTGGGAACATGTACCTCAGAGAAGAGAAAACTCAGGGGGTAGAGGGGTGGCTAAGTGGCGCAGTGAATAGAGCACCGGCCCTGGAGTCAGGAGGACCTGAGTTCAAATCCAGCCTCAGACACTTAACACAAAATCTAGCCATGTGACCTTGGGCAAGTCACTTAACCCCAACTGCCCTCCAAAAAGCAAAAAAAAAAAAAAACCCAGGGGGTCATAACAGCTGTCTCCAAGTATTTGGATGGCTATCCAATAGAAGACTTATTCTGATCTTTAAGGACTCACGACTAACACACAGAAGAAATCACTTCTGAGTTGCTTGATCCCAGGAGGCAAAACCACGATAAATGGGTTGAAGTTTCTGTCAGAGATCCAAATGTAAGCTTAATTTAAGGGAAAACTCCTCAACGGAGCCGTCTAAAAGTAGAACAGATTGCGTTGGAAAATAGTTCCTCCCTCAGTAAAGGTCTTTGAGCAAAGGCTGAATGATCAATTCTTGGGGATCTGAATAAAGACTTCTGAGCTAGGTATGGGTTGAACTAAATACCTTTGAAATCCTTTCCAGCTCTGATATTCTGTGTTTCTCTAACAGAGAAACAGAAATCAAGTGGCTTTCCCAAAGGCACACATAATAAGTCATCTATAAAACAAAGCCTAGAATCCAAATTGTCTAAATTACAGGCCAAACTGGGAAACAAGTTTATCTGAGAGTACTAACTTTAGAAATTTAAAAGCCTTTCTCCGTTAAAAAAAGGGGGACAACCTGGTAATATCCAGAAAGGGCAACATTAATTACATCTACCCAGACCATCCTAAATCCCATTATAAACAAAATCCTAAATAGCCTAACATAATTGTCATGTCTGCATGTATGTCAATAAGAAGAGTATAACAAATTCAATAAAAGGCAGCTTCATATGTCAGCTTTCTGCATTAGTGGTCTGGCACATGCACAGGCCCCATCAGTTTGCTCCATTGATGCAATCTTTTCATGTGAAGAACTCCAGAGAGCTTGCTTCTGGGACAATCATAGCTTCCCTTAAGGGGAAGTGCCTGAGAGGGATTGTAGAGCATGCTTGTTGTTGGCATTATTTGTCTTTCATTCTCAAAGAGGACTATGACATCAGGGAGGCCATGCCATGACATGCAAGTGAATTAGATTTAAGTGAGACAGGTCTGTGCAGTCACCAGCCTCACTTTTTCTTCTGGAGCCTTCTGAGTCCAGTGGCCAGATATAGATTAGGATGACTGGAAATGACCCAGGATCCTTAGACATTCAGTAAATGGTTTTGGTTAACCAGGTAATTGGTAGATACACAGCCCCAAGAAACAGGGCTCAGATTTGTCCTTCTCATTCTTTTTCTATTTCAGGTGATGGAACTGAAATTTCTGACCTTGGCTGAGAAAAGAACAGACCAGGAATCATAATCCAAGCCAAATTTTGTATCCAGCACAGCACTGATGTCTTTAGAACAAAAGGAGCAATCTCTGGGAGTGTTCTTTGAGACCCTAGAGCAAAATCCTACTCACTAATCCCCTTCTCCCATTAGTGAATTCCTCCTAGAACCTCAACATGGAGGGAAAGTCCAGGATAGCCATCTCCCAGATCTGCTTCCCTACTTGGGAAGACCGATGATAGGTAGGAACCAAGCAAAGTTTTAAGCCTATTCTCCCACAGGCTGATGTACTATTATAGAGGAGAATAGACCCCTGAAGTGTGTCTTTCAGGGAGAAGGTGGAAAATGTTTCTATGTTTGTTTATTATTATGACTCTGAAGTAAATATCCCTTTGTAAAAGCTAATGGATGTTAAGTGTTTAAATGGAACTGGGGGCTAGAACTAGGCCCCTAAAAATGGGAGGAACACAGTGGAGGCTTCAGAAAAAGATGTTAGTGAAGAGAGACATCCCAACCCTCCAGGGTTGCTCCCTGGAACACTGAGGGTCAGATACAGTAAGTTTGACTGTTCTTCCATAATCAATTTTTAAAAGGTTTGGCTTTGGCTTAAGTTTTATCTTTTCCCCCTTGATAACATGTAATTATTAAAAAGTAAGTATCATAACAACAAATGATTCACATCATTATTGACTTGACTTACACAATAAATGAGGCACAATATGGAATACACAAAAGATATAGAGAACCATTCCCCAATTGATAAATGGTCAAAAGATATAAAGAAAATTTTTTTTAAAAAAGTAATCCAAGTTATTAAAAGTCATATGAAAAATGGTCTATATTACTAATAATTAGAAAAATAAAAATTAAAACAACTCTGAGATTCCCACCCATCAGGTTGGCAAAATCAATTTTAAAAAAAGGAAAAATGACAAATGCTAGAAGGGCTGTGGGAGAACATGTACATTAATGTAATGTTGGTGGAACTGTGAACCCAGCCAGTCTGGAAAGCAGCTTGAAATATGTCACAGAGTTACTAAACTGTGCTTTTTTTGCTCAATGGAGCAGGAGAAGGAAATAAGGAGGATTTTCATTCATTGGGGAAAAATAGAATGTAATAGAAAAATAAACAAAAAATGTGGAACCTTATTAGGGTTTTCATTTTAAGGAAATAAAATTGACAAAGAATTCTCTATGAAGTCATCGTATCCTCTTTATGTAAACTGAGTCCCAAAGCCCGTTGCTATGGGGTTCTCTCTTCATCAGTGCAGAGAGGAGACTACCAGTCTCTTCATTTCTGGAGTGTGGGGTGGGTTCGACAGTCTTTTCACATTTATGATTTTCAGCTTCCAGAGAGAAGATAGAAAAGGTCAATCCCAATTAAAGCTGGGATATAAATAAAGACTCTGGAATGAAGCCTACATGTGAGGAGTAGTCAGTTTCCATCATGGCCCAATCTCTAGCTCACTACATTAGAGATTTTAGGGAACTTCCTCTTGGTTGAGTTCAGTTCAGGATGTAGTCCCTTTGATTATTAAAAAATAAGAGACCACATGGAAGGAACAGTTCAGTAATATTCAGCATGTCTGAATGGACATAACCCTAGGTGATATTTCTCTAGGGATTGCCATTACTAAGACATTTTAAATTTGACTTTAATGCCAGAATAGCCCATATTAGTTGGCCAAGGTAGTAACAGGATTATGCTAGGGTTTGGAGGAAACGGTAACCTCAAGACCATATTACATCACTGCTACATAGAGAAGCTCATCTACGTTAAGCAGAAATTACCAGAACCATAGGAGAAGAGCCAGAAAGGCCAATCTTGATGTCATATGCAACCAATAGCTGTTTTCCAGGAGAATCAGATAAATCTGGAAGTTTCCTTAGGCCTCCTCACCCTAGAACATCCACTAAGTTCCTTCTCTCATTAGTGAATCCCTCCTAGAACCTCAACACGGAAGGAAAGTCCAGGAGAGCCATCTCCCAGATCTGCTTTGGACTCTGGACTTACATACGTATATATGTATGTTTGTATACACAATATACACGCATTTTTTCCAGTTACATGCAAAAATAATTTTAACTTTCATTTTTTAAAATTTTGTGTTTCAAATTCTCTCCCTCCCTTCCTTCCTTTTCCTTACACCCCTCCCCCTCGGGGAGGAGGAAAACAATTTTATATAAGTTATAAGTATGCAGTCATGCAAAACATATTTCCATATTAGTCACGTTGTGGAAAAAAACACAGACCAAAACAAATCCACAAAAAAAATAAAGCAAAAAAAGTATGCTTTAATCTTTATTCAGACTCCATCAATTCTTTCTCTGGAGATGGATAACATTTTGCATCATAAGTCCTTTGGAATTGTCTTGGATCTCTGAATTGGTGAGAACAACTATTATTCATAGTTGATCATTATACAATATTAATGTTATTGTGTGTGCTGTTTTCTTGGCTCTGCTCACTTCCCTTTGCATCAATTCATATAAGTCTTTCCAGGCTTTCCTTATATCACAATAGTATTCCATCACAATCATCCCCACAATTTGTTCAACCATTTCTGAATATATGGGCATCCCCTCAATCTCCAATTCTTTTCCACCACAAAACTGCTGATATAAATATTTTTGTGCATATTTTGTCCTTTTCCTTTTTTAAAAATCTCTTGGGATACTGACCTAGTAGTGGTATTGCTTGGTAAAAGAGTATACATAGCTTTACAAACCATTTAGCCAGTTCCAAATTGCTTTTCAGAATGATTGGATCAGTTCACAATTCTACCAACAACGCATTCATTTACCAGTTTTCCCACAGCCCCTCCAACATTTGTCGATTTCCTTTTCTGTCACATTAGCCAATCTTATAGGTGTGAGGTGGTACGTCAGAGTTATTTTCATTTGTGTTTCTCTAACAAATAGTGATTTAGAATATTTGTTCATGTGACTATAGAGAACTTTGGTTTCTTTGTCTGAAAACTACCTGTTCGTATCAGTTGGGGAATGACTTGTATACTTATAAATTTGACTCAGTTTTCCATATTTTTGAGAAATGAAGCCTTTACCAGAGAAACTTGCTGTAAAATTTTCCCAGTTTTTTTTCTTTCTAATCTTGCTGGCATTTTGTTTGTGTAAAACCTTTTAAATTCAATGTAACCAAAATTATCCATTTTATATCACATAATGCTCTCTATCTCTTGTTTGCCCATAAGTTTTTCCCGTATCCATAGATATAACCACTAAGTTATTCCATTTTCTCTGATTTTGCTTATAATTTCATATTTTATGTCATCCTTTATATACTCATTTTCATCTTACCTTGGTATATGGTATGAGATGGTAGTCTCTACCTAGTTTTTACCAAAATACTTTTCAGATGTGTTTTTGTCAGATAGTGAATTCTTGTCCCAATTGCAATTGTTTAGATCTGACTTGATTTGTGTGAAAAGTGCTTTGTAGATGTGTTCATATAGTTCCTGGGTTTGTCTTGGAAGGTAGACTCCCAAGTATTTTATATTGTCTATTGTTATTTTAAATGGGATTTTTCTTTCTATCAAGAGATAGAAAAAGCTGCTGAACTTTGATGGTAATAGATAAAAATGCTAATGATTAATGTGGGCTTATTTTATATCCTGCAACTTTTCTAAAGTTGCTCATTATTTTTAACAAGTTTTTTTTAGTTGATTCTCTAAGTATACCATCATGTCATCTGCAAAGAGTGATAGTTTTATTTTCTCACTGCCTATTCTTATTCTTCCCACTCTTTTTCTTCTCTCATTGCTATTGATAGCATTTCTCGTACAATATGGAGTATTAGTGATGAAAATAGACATCCTTGCTTCACACCTCCTCCCCAGCCCTCAGTCTTATTGGGAAGGCTTCTAACTTATCCTCATTACAGATAATTCTTGCTAATGGTTTTAGATAGACACTATTTATCATTTTAAGGAAGACTACATTTATTCCTATGCTCTTTAGTGTTTTTTTAATAGGAATGGGTGCTATATTTTATCAAAAGCTTTTTCTGCACTTTTGAGAGACTCATGATTTTCTATTGATTTTTTATTGACATGGTCAATTATGCTGATATATTTCCTAATATTGAACTACCCCTGCACTTCTGGTATGAATCCCACTTGGTCAGAATGTATGATCCTTGTGATATATAAATATGGGTAGATAGATAGATGGATGGATAGATAGATAGATAGATAGATATAAAAATCTTTGTGATGTAATCTACTTGCTAGTATTTTATTTAAAATGTCTACATAAATATACATTAGGGAAATTGGTCTATAGTTTTCTTTGTTTTTGCTCTTTCTTTAATATCAGTGTTATATTTCTCTCATTAAAAGGAATTTGGTAGGACTCTTTCTTTGTCTATTTTTCCAAACATTTTATATAGTATTGGAATTAATTGTTCTTTAACTGTTTAGTAGAGTTCACTTGCTAATCCATCTGGTCTTGGGGATTTTTCTTAGCTCATTGGTGACTTTTTCAATTTCTTTTTCTAAGATGGGATTATTTAAGTATTCTATTTCTTTGTTGATCCAGGCCACTTATATTTTTGTAAATATTCATCGATTTTACTTAGATTGTCAGATTTGTTGGCCTATAATTGGGAAAAATATCTCCTAATAAATGTTTTAATTTCTTCTTCATTGATAGTAAATTCACCCTTTTCATTTTTTATGCCAATGATTTGATTTTTATTTTTTTGCTTTTTTGAAGGGGAGAAGGCAGGGCAATTGGGGTTACGTGACTTGGCCAAGGTCACATGGCTAGTGTTAAGTGTCTGAGGCTGAATTTGAACTCAGGGCCTCCTGACTCCAGGGCCAGTTCTCTATTCACTGTGCCACCTAGCTGCCCCTTCTTTCTTTTTTTTTTAAATCAAATTAGCCAATGGTTCACCTATTTTATCGATTTTTTTTTCATAAAACCGACTCATGGTTTTATTTTGTGAGTTCAATGGTTTTCATACTTACATTTTTATTAATCTCACGTTTGATTTCCAGGATTTCCAATTTGGTGTTTAACTGAGGATTTAAAATGTGTAAGTTTTTCTGTTTTTTCACTTGAATGTCTAATTCATTGATCTGTTCTTTCCCCATTTTATTGATCTGAGCCTTTAGAGATGTAAATTTTACCTTAAGTTCTGCTTTAGCAGCATTCCATCAGTTTTGGTTATGTTGTCTCATTATTGTTGTTCTCTTTAATGAAATTATTGATTTCTTCTATGATTGTTCTTTGACCCACTCATTCTTTAAAATTAGATTATTTAGTTTCCAATTAATTTTTAATCTGTTTCCACTACATTATGAAGTTTGAGGTTTAACTGATTTGTTAGCAACACCTGGATCTAAGAAACAGTGGCAACATGACCCAATTAAAATTCCTTGAATCTGGGCCCTGAGGATATTAAAAGGAAACCAGTACATGAAGAGATTGTGATCTTGTGACCTTGCTACACCCTTGTTGCATAAATAAAATACAGAAAGTTACAAGTCATGAAGATCTTTTCAATCCATCCTCCCCTTCCATGTATACTCACAAAGGTCTAGGACTAGATGTCAAGGTCTCCTGACCTCTGACTATCAGAGAACTCTGACTTATCTTAATTCTGAGATAGAGAAAATCTAATGCATAAAAGAGGTGCTTTTAAAGACAAAGCTTTTGCTATACTTAACAGCACAATCAAGTCCTATCACTGTTCACCATGTCTGAGACAACCAGTGAAGGTGAGCCCTTAAGACTCACCAGGGAAGTATTTATGGTATAAGAGAAATAGCCACAGATATAAGACACTTAGGAATCCCCAACCCACCCAACAATGTGCCATTTATAAGACCATACTTAAAACATAATGATTCATACAGAGTTAAAATGAGGGGTTGAAATAAAATTTATTATGTTTCACCAGAACTCCAAAATGTAGTGGTAGTGAGGATCTTAAACAAAGCAAAGACAAAAATAATCGACATATTTAAAAGAGAAAAATAGGAAAACTATATTATGCTTAAAGGTACTAAATTCAATAATGTTAATACTATAAATAAATAATACATCATAGTATCTAAGTACTTCAAAGAAAGCTTTCTGGATTATAAACAAGAGTGTGGTAAATGTTTAACAACCAGATCTCCAAAAAAAAAAGTATGTGCAATACACTTTTAAGTTTAATTTACATTATTAACATTTTCTCTATTGCTTTCTTAAGTTTAGACAATCAACAAAGCAATAAACAAGTCCTGAGTTGTGGTGTTTGCCAATTCCCAAGGTATAAACATTATTCCTCAGATTTCTCCGAGGAGAACTCACCTCTGAGAGAGTCTGGTTTCCTTTCATTTTTGTAGCATTAACCAGTCTAGACCCTAGAAAAAATTTTCTTGTATTGTTTTCTCAATGAGGAGGAATGATATTTTTAATCAAGTAAAGCAATTGCAACTTCACTCATGGGGCTATAAATAATTGCATACCCTTTGACCCATTAATACCACCTCTGGGGTTGTATCCCAAAGAGATCATAGAAGTGGGAGGAAGACCCATATGTACAAAAATATTTATTGCAGCTCTCTTTGTGATGGCAAAAAACTGGAAATTAAGGGGATGCCCATCAATTGGTGAACAGCTTAACGAGTTGTGGTATATGAATGTAATGGAATACTATTGTGCTATAAGAAATGGGGAGGAGACAGCCTTCATATTCACCTGGGAAGGCTTATACAAACTGATGCTAAGTGAGAAGAGCAGAACCAGAAAAAATTTGTACACAATCACAGACACATCATATGTGTGACAACCAACCTCGATAAACTGGACTCTTCTCAGCAACACACCGTTATAACACAACTCTACAAGTCTGAGGATGGAAGATGTCTACATTTGAAGAAAGATCTAGAAAGAACAGAGTTTAAATGAAGACTGAAGCAATCTACATGCTATCATTCTTTTTCATAACTGGTTCTCTTTCTTTTTCCCCATTGTTCACTCCATTGGTTACAACCCTTCTATATAACCAGACTATCATACAATGTGAAAGTATTTGCAGATCCTATACTTGATTGCACACCACCATTGGTGGGGAGGAGTTTGGGGAAGGGAGAAGGGGAGAAAACTTGAAACTCAAGGGATTGTGGAACTGAATCTTGTAAACTAAAAGTAAATAAACAAGTCAATACAATGTCACTTACGGCATTTCTCATTCTCTGGCTCTCACTATACTTATTTAAGGACTTGTCTTTACTCCCAGGACTAGACTGTAAGATCTTTGAGGGCCAGCACATAGCCCACCTGTCATTTTACTTCACCTGGTGCTTGACACCCTTACACATTTAATGAACGTCTATGAGAAAGAAATTGTCAATTGGTCCCCTTGTCAGGAACCTGGGCAAGACTGTGAAAAAAAGGACAATTTGTCTTTAGTATCTTCCCTGTCAGTGCTCTTTTCCTTTCTCTTAATCATAGGAGCACATCCTTGTATAGCTCTCTACTATTTTTTCTTTTTAAATTAACTTTTGTGTTTATTTTTAGTTTACATCATTCATTTCCACAAGATTTTGAGTTACAAATTTTCTCCCTGTCTTTCCCCTACCTACCACCCCAAAGAGTGATCCTACTGAATACCACCTTCCCCGATCTGCTCTCTTCTATATCCTCCTCCATCACTCCTCTGACTTTCTGGTAGGGCAAAATGGATCTCCTTACCCCAGTGCCTGTATAACTTATTGCCCAGTTGCATGTTAATAATAATAATAATAATAATAATTTAAAAAAACATTTCATCTTAGAACTTTAAATTCCAGATTTTTTCCCTTCCTCCCTCATTTCCCACCTTTACTGGGAAGATAAGAAATTCAATACAGGTTATACATCTGTAGTTATGCAAAACATTTCCATAGTGGATATATTGTGAAAGACTGACTATATTTCCTTCCATCCTATCCCATCCCCCACTTCTTCTATTCTCTTCTTTGTCCCTGTCCCTTTACAAAAGTGTGTACCTCTAACTATCCTCCCCCCAACCTTCCCTCCCCTCCATCATCCCTCATCCCTTTTCCCCCCTATGCTCCTGTAGGGCAAGATACCCAATTCAAAGTGTATGTCATTCCCTCCCTAAGCCAAAGTCAATGAGAGTAAAGTTGACCCGTTCCCTTTTGCCTTCCTGTTCTTCCCCTCCATTGTAACAGTTATCCCTTGCCTCTTCTGTATGAGATATTTTACCCCATTCTGTTTCTCCCCATCTCCTTTCATTATATTCCTCTCTCACCTCTCAATTTCACCTTTTAAATATCATCCCTTCCTATTCAATTGATACTGTGCTCTCTGTCTATGTATACCTATACATACATATACACACACATTCACATATGTATTCATATGCATGTATACCATCCTATATAGACATATATGTATATATACATATATATGCTTTTATATTCCCTTCAACTCTCTTCATACTGAGAAAAATTTCATAAGTTACAATTATCGTTTTCCCATGTAGTCATGTAAATAGTTCAACTTTGATAAGTTTCTTTTAATTTCTTTTCCCCGTTTACCTTCTCATGCTTTTCTTGCTTCTTATATTTGAATGTCAAATTTTCTATTCAGTTCTGGTTTTTTCATCAAGAATGATTGAAAATCTTCCACCTCACTGAATGACCATATTTTCCCCTGAAACATTATACTCAGTTTTGCTGGGTAGGTGATTCTTGGTTTTAATCTTAACTCTTTTGATCTCTTGAATATCATATTTCAGTTCCTTCAATCCCTTAATGTAGAAGCTGCTAGATCCTGGGTTATCATGATTGTGTTTCCACAGTATTTAAATTGTTTCTTCTTGGCTGCTTGTAATACTTACTCCTTGGTCTGAGAGCTCTGGAACATGGCTATAACATTCCTAGGACTTTTCTTTTGGGGGTCTTTTTCAAAAGGTGATTGGTAAATTCTTTCAATTTCTATTTTGCCTTCTGATTCTAAAATATCAGGGCAATTTTCCTTCAGAATTTCTTGAAGGATGATTTTTAGGTTCTTTTTTGATCATGCTTTCATGTAGTCCAATAATTTTAAATTGTCTCTCCAGGATCTATTTTCCAGGCCAGTGGTTTTTCCAATGCGATATTTCACATTGCCTTCTATTTTTTCATTTGTTTGGATCTGTTTAATAGTATCTTGATTTCTCATAAAGTCATTCACTTCCATTTGCTACAATCTAATTCTGAAAGAATTATTCTCTTCAGTGAGCTTTTGAGAGTCTTTTTTCATCTGGCAAATTCAGCTTTTTAAGGCATTCTCCTCATTGCCTTTTTGGGCTTCTTTTGTCATTTGAGTTAGTCTTTTTTTAAGGTGTTATTTTCTTCAGTCAGGTTGTTGACTCTCTTTTCCTGATTTTCTTGCATCATTCTCACTTCTCTTCCTGATTTTTCCTCCACTTCTCTTACTTGATTTTCAAAATTCTTCTTGAACTCTTCCATGGCCTGTAACCAGTTTATATTTTTCTTGGAAGCTTTTGGTACAAGAGTTCTGACTGTTTTGTCTTCTTCCTGTTCCATGTTTTGATTCTTTTTGTTCCCAAAAAAAGAATCTAAAGTTGGATGGCTATGCTTGCTTTACTTCCTTTGCTTGCTCATGTTGCCAGTCAATACTTGACTTTTGAGCTCTTTGCCACAGTAGAACTCTGCTTCCAGAGGAAAGAGCTTTGTCCCAAATTGCTGGGGGGTTTGCAGCTGCTGGAGCTATTAGGAGGCCGCAGTCTCTGCAGCCCTCACCAGCTTTGGCTCACTGGTCACGCACCTCAGGACCACCACCCAAGACAGCAATCAAGATCCAGGCAGGTTAAGGCAAGAGCACTTAGCCTCTGAATAGTCGCTTGCCCCCCCCACTTGCAATCTGCAGGCCAGGAGCTCTGAAGCAGTCATGTGGAGATGGCTGCACAGCCGCCACTGCTTCTGCTGCTTCTCAGTCCCAGAGCAGAGGCCGGACCACAATCCATCCCCCCCCCCAGATTTATCAGGGTTCCGCTGACATTTTACTTTGTCTTTGTCATTTCTGGGTTGATAATTCTGGAAACTGCCATAGCTGCTGGTGATCCACTCTCCTGAATGCTCCAGCTGGCTGCTGGTCTAGGCCACCCTGGCACTAAAACCCTAGGCTTATCATGGGGTTGGGGTTGGGCTTGACTCCCAGTGTGCTGCAATGAACTCCTTCTCTCTGCCTGCCAGGTGCCTTCAGCCAGGACATTTGTTTTTCTCTGTCATTTTGTGGGTTCTGTAGCTTTAAAATTTGTTTAGAGTCATATTTTATAGGTATTTGAGGTGGTTATGTGTAAAGCCAATCAGCAGTAGATTTCTGAGAGAATGCTACTGTGAGGAGCTTTTAAGATTC
>CM053594.1:309445072-309462879 GCA_028646575.1 Pseudocheirus occidentalis
TCTCTCTCTCTCTCTCTCTCTCTCTCTCTCTCTCTCTCTCTCTCTCTCTCTCTCTCTCTGTCTCTCTCTCTCTCTCTGTCTCTCTCTCCTCTCCCTCTTCCTTTTTCCCTCTCCCCTCCCTCCCTCTATTCCTTCCCCTCCATGCTCTCTTCCTCTTCTTTATCTCCCCTCCCCCCTTTTCCTGGCTCTTTCCCCTCTTTTCTCCCCTCCCCTCTCCCTCCCCTCTCTTTTCCCTCTCCCCTTTCCTTTCGTCGTCTTCCCTCCTTCCCTCCAATCCAGCTAGCATTAATGCAGGGTTGTTTAGTGCCCTCTAATGGCAGATGACATTAACAATTAATAACAAAATGCCCTTATTCAGGAGCCTTGCCGATACGTGGCACATTTCCAAAGCTGAATTTCTTTATTCAAGAGATAGATATAGTTCTTATGTGGTAATGTGCTGGGAAAAGTTTGTTTTCCCCTTCAACTGTTTTCCCAAGGGATCAGAGAAAGCTCAGTTGGGGGAGTTTGGGGGTGGGGTGGTGAAGAAGGGTAAAGGTTGAAAACTTTAGACACGATTTCCTATTTTCCTCAGAAATTTATTTCCTAATGGTAATAGAAAGTTCACCTTCCTTTTTCTGATTGACAGTCCAAGTAAAGCAATGGAATACAACATCCTGGAGGTACATATAAGGCATCTGAGAAGGAAGGGTGCTTTTTCCTCCTCCAGTGAATTTGGGGGTGGGGAACACAGGTATGTGTGTGAATTTAGATAGGTCAAAAATCATTAAATAAACTTCCTCCTCAAACTGTATCATGTCCAGCCTATTGCAATCTTCCCACTGCATTTTCCACATTCTTCAGCTTATTACCCTATATACATACATACATACATACATACATACACATGTACGTACATGCATTAATAGTAGTAAGATACCCATGTCGCGTTGTGGCTAGTGATATGTACCTAGTCACACCCACAAGTACATGTTATCAATAAGTATTTATAGGTGTATTTTACTATCTACGCACTTCTGTTTTCTATTTAATTTAGAATGGAAGCCTCTAAAGATCCAAGGGACTACCCTTTACCCTTAATTAGTAAATTCACTGTGATGAAAAGCATGTGGTAAGTGCTTAAG
Organism: Pseudocheirus occidentalis; assembly: GCA_028646575.1. Lineage (NCBI taxonomy): Eukaryota > Metazoa > Chordata > Mammalia > Diprotodontia > Pseudocheiridae > Pseudocheirus > Pseudocheirus occidentalis. The sequence goes on from CM053594.1 coordinate 309,446,197, forward strand.
AATTATTTTTAATAATGTTCAGTATGGATAAGGTCTAATATCCTTTGAGATATTACTAGATTTAACTTAATCTACATTTGTGCACATAACATACGAGAGACAGAAGGGCATAGTGAGAGAAGGCTGTCACTGACAAATCCTTATTGTATGACTATGGACAAATCACTTAACTTCTGACTTCCCCAGGCAATGAATGCTCTGAAACTATAAGTAACAAACTTATAAGTTACAGATCTACATAGATGGAGGAAATTTCCATACCATACTAGATATATACTTTATATATACACACATATGGATATATTCATATACCAATTTTCTGAAACTGTAAGTTGTGGAACTATGGCTGATTTGCTTTAGTAGAGATAGATTTTGTACAGAGACTTTCCTACCCCAATGACTTTATTCAAGGTCTATTCAAGGTCTAGTCTCCCGTCCCCCCTTTCTACTCCCAAATATATTGTTCTGAATAGCATGTATCTCTACATACATGCTTTATAGATTCTTATATACACATACACATATGCTCCTAATTCTTCAAGTCTACAGAAAATGGGGAAAAATATCTGGGTGATTTAAATAAAAATTTACTTGGATAGTTTTGTCATAATTGTTTATGTGTTTGAGGTACCTATATATCAGTCTCACTCTGGGTATATAAATGAAGCCTGTATCATAGAGATGTATAAATTCAAAGAATCTAGGCTAGTTTCTTCATAATGCCAATAGAACTGAGTGCAAAAAAAAAGCCTCCTCAATTTTTTTATTTAGATAATGCTAAATATCCAATTTGATCAGTTGATCCAGTAGCCCAAACTCAGCATTTGTTTTCATTACAGAGGCACAATCCAATTGTCTTTGTTGGATCTGGGAGGCAGGGGTGTGAACATAATAACTTTTCTCATGCAAACACTATTACTTATAGGAATACTCCAGCACCAGTGGCAGACCCAACAACAAAAAAATTACTTCTCACTCTAGAGAGGGTGCAGGTCAGGGTTGAGGTTACTGGCAAGCACAGTGTGGAAAACACAAATTCTGTGTTGCTTTTGCCCTTGTGAACAAGCAGCCTAGTATTTACTTTGCAATACAGACTCATCCTGTTTTTCAGCTGCACCTTGGTTAGTATTGATCTGTTTGGTAAAATGTCTATTGTTATTCTGCATAGTAAAACAGTAATAAATACTGTCATTGTATTCTCTGCTCTCTGGCCATATTCCTAGGAATGAGTCACAGGTCAATACTTGTTCCATATGTGAGTCCTCTGTGCATCATCAGAAGATCAGTCCAATTGCAGTGGGGTGGAATTGTATCACACCTGTTCGGTGACATCACAGAGGAACAGCTGCCCTTTCTTCTATTATTTTATCTCCTTTAAGTGTTAAATATTGGGTTTTACAATATGCCAAAGTGTCAGGGTCACATTTTAAAATGAAAATGCCTTCTTTTATTTATTTGTGAGCTTCCATTTTCAACTTTGTTCCTCTTCAGCTTTGCCAAAAAGTAGATGTAAATTAACAGAAGGCACAATAGGACTACTTTGTAGCTAACTTTCTGAGCAACACAAAAACTCTGTTCTTTACTGTCTTTTTGTTGTTGTTGTTGGCTTCAAAAGTTATCTTTTTCATAAAGTTTATAAATTATAAATTTATGTACAGTTTATAATTTATATACAGTTTAGCAAATGCTTTAATGAAGATTCTAGAAGTCCAATATAAATGATTATTTGGGGCTAGGACTTACCTGGCTAAATTTTAGCTCCCCAGATGAGCTTTTGTTTTGCTCCCTCCCTCCGTCCCCCCCTCTCTTTCTCTCTCTCTCTTTATAGAAAGTATGAGAATAATGAACGGAGTAGCTTTTTATCTTTTGCCTTAAAAATGAAATGTTAGATAATTTTGACTATTTACAATAATTTACAAACTGAGGGCAGCTAGGTGGAGCAGTACTTAGAGTGCCATGCCTGAAGTCAGGAAGGCTCATCTTCCTGAGTTCAAATATGACCTCAGACACTTACTAGTAGTGTGACTTTGGACAAGTCATTTTATCTTGTTTGCTTCAGTTCTCTCATCTAGAAAATGAGCTGGAGAAGGAAATGGCAAACCACTCCAGTATCTTTGCCAGGAAGAACCCCAAATGTGGTCATGAAGAGTCGGATCTGACTCAAATGATGGAACAACAGATTTACAAACTGAATATTAAAGTTTCTAACTGTCTAATTTTAGGCATGAAGGAAGAAGGAAACTTTTTTCTTGGTAAATAGACTAATGTTATTATTTAAAAAGCAAAATTCTGTATAAAAACAATTGCTTACTTATGTGCTACGTGTACTTATGGTACATGTAGAGTTGTACAACCTCATGGTGTTAGGACCAGGATTTGGGAATAGAGCTAACTTCCAAGTTAGCTGGCCTGCTAATGAATTTCTCAATTGAAGAGCACCATGAACATCTTAATGCAAAAAGATTCTCTATGCATGACACTCAGCTCACCAATTTATTCATTTTAAAACAAAGACAAGTAAATTATATTTGATGAGGTATCAGCAAAACGGTCAATTGAATAGGACATTTCACTTGTGTATCAGTAAACTTTAAAGTTAATTTTAAAACCAGTGGTACTTAGAATTCTTTATTTTTGGTATTGTTCATTTTATATCCATTTACATTGGCCTTCACTTTTTTTTCTTTCTCTTTCTAAGAAATTCATTTGATCTCCAGAACATACCAGTGTATGAACTTCAGTCTTTTTAACACTGAGTACATCTACCCTAAAATATAGTTGGTGGAATTGTGAGCAAACAGGCCAGCAGTTCTATCTCTTCCTCTTATGATCAACAGAATGTACTTAGTCAAAAGAACAGTTGACCTCCGTTGAATACTGACCAGCCGCTTCATCTGACTGTGCACCTGTTTGCTTATATTTCTCTTACACATTTTGCTTCCTCCTCCATGTTTTTTGTTTGCCTCCTAGCAACAGGGACTATGCCAGGTAGGTGCTCAAGATGCATTTATTGACTATCTGCCCAGCTGATGGCCTAAGGCAATGGTTCTCAACCTGTGGGTCGCGACCCCTTTGGGGTCGAAGGACCCTTTCACAGGGGTCACAGGGGTCGCCTAAGACCATCGGAAAACACATATTACCGATGGTCTTAGGAACAGAGACACTGCTCCTCTATCCTTCTCCATGAGGGTCCGCCCGCACGCAGACATGCCTGCATATGAATATTAAAGGGTTGGGGCATTAGGAAGGTTGAGAACCACTGGTCTAAGGGCTTGAGTCGCTGATTGCCTTTGGATCCACAGGCGCTGAGGTACAATGAACACAGCTGGAGTGAAAGTGCATTCATGGTACTTCTGCCCTTTCTACTCCATGAAGTATGACTCCTCTGATCTATTTATGAATGAATCAGGAAGCTGAATAGGATTTTCAGTGGCAGATCTAAAGAATCTGATACATGAATTCTCTGTCTTTTTGTACTTCTGTCTCTCTGTCTTTCTCTCTGTGTTTTTGTCTCTCTGTCTCTCTTCTTTTTTTGTTCTTTATATTCCCAGTCCTTGGCACATAGAAGGTGCTTAATCAATGCTTGTCAACTGAGTGAGGGAGTCATACAAGTGTCTTAGCTGCTCTTTAAGGATGATTATCAAATGAATGTTAAAACTTGTCTTTATGTGTAATTGGAAAAAATAAAATACTATTTTAGAAAAGGGATGTTTCTTAGTCTGTGATCAATCAGCAAGTATATATTGTTCTGGGGACATCATGCTAACTCCCTCGGGGGTGCCTAATGACTTGTGTTATTTTCTAATGGGAATTCTTTGAGACCACAGTTATTGCCTTAACTGAATTAGCCCAGTTATTGTCTCATGGAGGTTTTTCTATTAATATATTAATAGTGAGGATGTTTCATTGTTTATGATTTTTTCCTTTCTGCTGGTTAGATATGTACCCATCACATCATACTATTATCTATAAATTAAGAGTTCGTTCAGAACCAAGGTAAGGATGCTGTTGTATGTAGTCACTTATTCATGGGAGTTTTGTGGCCCATTCTCTTGTTCTTGTATGGTTCGATCTCCCTTTCATCTTTCTCTCACATATCATCTGTCACTGGAAGAAGAAAGACTTAGATCCTTCCTATCCAAAGAGCTTAGTTAACTGGGATTTCAAGTACAAAATTTTGTAGCCTTGTGTCAAATAGCAGCCCATCCTTTTCTACTGCAAACATCACATTCAGGAGTCGACTGTATACTCTGTGTTGTTTATCCAACAATGCCATGGTATATTTAACGGTGAGCTGGGGTCAAATGGTGATGACATAGCCTTTAGAAGAGAGGACAGAAGATACAGCAAGTAGTGAAAAGACTTCAATGCTAGCTGTACCTTATTATTTATTTTGCTATTATAGAAATAGATAAAATGTAAATGAGTAAAGTCCTTTGATCCATTCTTTGCATGTGTGTGTGCCTGTTTTCCTTATATCATCCTTCAACCCCATAATCACAATTTTCTATACATGCCTATGTGTAGATACATCCAGACACAGACACAAACACAGATGGAGGCCCAGACCCAGACACACACAGAGACAGATGCTCACACATTTGCAAGTGGGATTCTTCCCGTTGTAAGGTGAAACACTGCCTGTTATAAACCAGGCTAAGGCCATTATTTGTCATTTTTTTTTGCAGGAATTTAGTCTCAAACAGGAAGAGGGTGTGAGGAAGAGAGAACCTAAAATCCTCAGAGAATCTCAGAGGGAGTTGCAGGAAATACAATAGACACTGCTCCCATTTAAAGTTCTAGGAGAGGCATACTACCTTCTGAGCTGAAAGAAAATACTTATGCCTCCCTGTGCTTCTAACTGGTTCAGAAAATACTTATGTAGAAAAAGTTAATATTTTTAAGTGACCTTGAAATATGTAGTCATATTAATGTACAAATACTGGAAAGATTTGTTTTTGATTCATCATGAGGGAATTGGTGAGGGAACTTTCTGTTTTAAAACAGGTGCCAGTATTCTTTGACTAACTGTTCTATTGTAGGGAGTTGCCCACTATAGAGAGGTTGTGACTTGCTTAGGGTGACACAGTTTGGAAGTGTCAGATGCAGGATCTGAACAAAGGTCCTCCTAATTCCAAGACTAGAATTGTTGGTCCTACAAACACATTGCCATTTTATTTGTATATGCTGTCTAAAGTAAACATGCTATAATTTGGAGATAGAGAGGTAGGTTGGCACAGTGGACATATGGCTGCTTTGTAGTCAGGAAAGCATAGGATCAAGTCTTGCCACTGATAAACATTGGCTGTATAACTCTGGGCAAGTCACTTAAAATCTCAGGGTCCCTGGCTATAAGTTTCAGAGCAGGGGCTGACCTGCATTGGTAGAAGGGCTGTCCTCACTGGGAGGAAGTAACAAGTAGTGTTCAAAAAAACAAACAAAACACCTGGTAGAATATGGTATTGTAAAGAATTATTACAGTGAGAAATTTTAGTTATTACAAAAATATTAAATCCAGTGATAATTTCTAATAGCAATGTAAGCCATACAAAAGAAGCAAGATGGGTTTTTCTCTTATACACTGTATCAAGTTTAAATCTGAGTCTCTGAACAATAACATTGGAATGTGATACGTTGGAAAGAGGGCAGCTAGGGGGTGCAGTGAATTGAGTGCTGGGACCTGGAGTCAGGAAGACTCATCTTCCCGAATTCAAATATGACCACAGACACCTATTAGCTGTGTGACCCTGGGCACGTCATTTAATCTTGTTTGCCTCAGTTTCCTCATCTGGAAAAATTAACCTCAAATGGGGTCATGAAGAGTCAGACATGACTGAAACAATTGAACAACAACACATTGAAAAGAATGCTGGACTTGGAGTCAGAAGATCTGGGTTTGACTCTTGGCTCTGCCACATACCCTCTGGCCAAGTAATTTCATTTCTCAGTTTCCCCATCAGTAAAATGAAGGGGTTGGAATAGATGATCTCTTAAGTTCACTAACATGTCTGAGCCTATGATCCCATGATCCTTTGTTCATTGCAAAATACCAATTTGCAAGTGGGGGAGGGGAGCTCTTCCTTCCTTTTCTTTTCTCTCTTTTTTCCCATATCCCCCTCCCTTTGAAGCGTTGGGGCTACTTACATTGGATTTCCACACATAAGCCATCTTATTCATACAACAATTGTCTTCTCACTGGTTTTAAAATTTTCATATTTTACACTTTGAATAAGATTAAATGACACATTTTGATAAGTAAGAACAAATTTCTCCTTAGTGACTAAACAAATATAATCTAGTAGTGACTGGACAATAAATATGAAACTTGCAAACCCAGTATCCTGGTTGGCAATATATTAACATCCTCTTTACCCCAAATATACTAGAATGTTCCCCTCTGTTTTGAACTTCCTCTTAGACATCTTGTCAGAAAAAAATGGTAAAATCAGCCTCTACTTAGGCCTAGAAGAATTTTTTTTCTGAGTTGAAGGTTGCCCTAGGTCCCAATAACTGCCCCCACAATTGAAAGCAAATTGAAGATTAATGTAGACATAAGACATTCATTTGGTTTTCGAATATGTTGTCCAGAAATGACTCTTTTGAACCTTTTTCAATATGATTTCTTTGCAAACCAGAATGTGGAAATCATCATAAAAAAGTATGTGTTAATAGCCCACATGCTGGGCAAATGGGAATGTGACATAAAAAGAGCCAGTGTGGCCATGCACTTGGAAAATAAATGCTCTATTAAGGAAGTTTAATGAAAAATTCACGAGAACCAAAATATAACACATCCCTTCTAGTGCCAAGATTTTATGTCCTTCTATGATATGTGATCCAATTATACTATGTTGACCAATTATGATAAAAGAACTTCAAGTGGAGATGTTACCATTTATGTACATAAACCTTTGCCTCCAAGACAAGTTCCAAAATGTCCGAAGTTGTGTATGTAGAAGTTGTCCGCTATTCAACGTGTCCAAAATGTTCAGTGAGAAGCAATGCTGCATAGGGAATAGAGAACAATTCTTGGGGTCAAAAAGACCTGGGTTCGAGTCCTGCTCTGGATGTATGCTTGCTTTGTGTTTAGTGGCAAGTCAACATTTTGGAGGACATCATACTTGTGATTAAACTATATAGGTATAGACATAGATATAGAGAACACTAACTTTGAAACTCCCTCCATCAATGTAGATTGTTATTACTCATAGGTAATTTATAGTCTTGGAGATTTGGCTGGGGCAGGTAGAGGCGATCTGATGCACTACAGAAGTAATATTCTATTGTCTATGCACACACACACACATTGAGGCATGTTACATCTTATGGAACAAGGAGGTTAATTATGCTGTAATTTCTGATACTGTAGATACAATACTGCTCAAATTAATAAATTGTCTCTAGTGTGGCCAGGTTCACTGGGAAGATCTCCTTGTTGAGTCATTTCAGTTGTGTCTAACTCTCCATGACCCCATTTGGAGTTTTCTTGGCAGAGATACTGGAGTGGTTTGTTATCTCCTTCTCTGGCTCATTTTACAGATGAGAATCTGGTCAACAGAGTTAATGACTTGCCCAGATTCACACAACTAGTAAGTGTCTGAGGTCAGATTTGAACTGAGGTTTTCCTGACTCCAGGTTCTGTGCTCTATCCACTGCACCATTTAACTATCCACTGGAAAGGTTTACTGCTCCCCAAACCACTGGCTAATTCCTAAAATAATAATAGCCAGCGTTTTAATAGCACTGTAAGATTTGTGAATTATTTTACAAATATCTAATACTCAAAACAACCCTATAAGGTAGGTGCTATTACCCTTCTTTTGCAGTTGAGGATACCGAGTCAGACAGATGTTAAATGACTTGGCCGGGATCACACAGCTAGCAAGCGTCTGAGACTGAATTTGAACACAGGTTTTCCTGATTCCCGTTCAGGGGTCTATCCATTTTGCCATCCAGCTGCCTTTAGTGTCACCATTAAAACTCAATTCCTTTAGGGGGCAGGTAGGTGGTGGCTAGGTGGCACAGTGAACAGAGCACCAACCCTGGAGTCAGGAGGACCTGAGTTCAAATCCGGCCTCAGACACTTGACACAATTACTAGCCATGTGACCTTGGGCAAGTCACTTAACCCCAATTGCCCTGCCTTCCCTCCCTCCAAAAAAGCAAAAATAAAAAAAAACAGAAGAAACTCCAATCCTTTAGCATCTACCTTTAAAAGCCTGACAGAAGTAAAATATGTGTAGTAGGACTAATATGCTAAGGATTTTCAATCATTTAGCCCTTAATATAAATGAGAAAATCAAGAGGACAGGGATTGTTTGTCAGGAAAGCAGGTGACATCGCAAAGAAAGAAATCAGGAGGGCTCATTGCGGAAGACCACCTTTTCTACTTGATGATTTTGCCTAGAAACCAGTCCTTTGTGGTGAAGGGAATCTCTCTCCTTCCTGGTATCAAAAGGAATGTGTTGGAAATACTGGTCAACTTTCTAAGGGATCTTCAAGAACCAGTTATTATACAAACCTAAGCTCATTTCCTTTTGCTACTTTTGCTACTTTGGAGTAGTTTCTATACATTGACTGTCAATGTGGAAGGTGGCCTCCAGTAAAATATGAAAACAATCTCTGCTTGGGCATGTGTAGTTTAATACTTTTAATCAATGTTTTCTATAAAGGTATAGATGTCGTGCTCATCAAATTGGCACATAATACAAAGCTGGGAAGGACAGTTAACATACTACATTGGTAGAATCAGGATCCAAAGAGATCTTGACAGGTTAGAGCTTTGGACTGAATCTAATAAGTTGCAATTCAATAGAGATCAATATAAAGTTTTAAACACAGGTATACACACACACACACAAATCAACAATGCAAGATGAGGAATGCATAATAAGACAACAGCTATTTTGAAATATCTGGGGGGTTTTATTGACCTGCAAATTTCATTTGAATCATCAGTCTGTTGTATCAGCCCATGTTATAGGACCGCATCAAGTAAGGAAGAGTCACTTTTTGTGGTGGCTAAAAATTGGAAAATGAGGGATTGCCCATCAATTGGGGAATGACTAAAGAAATCGTAGGTTATGATTGTCATGGAATATTATTGTGCTATAAGAGATGAGAAACAGGACAATTTCAGAAAAAATCTGGTGAGACTTATGTGAACTGAGGCAGAGTAAATCTAGCGAGTAGAAGCAGGAGGACGTACGCAGATACAGCAGTATTATACAATGAGTAACTGTGAATGACTTAGCTATTTCTTTTCAGCAATACAACGATTTAAGACTTTCACGAAGGACTCACGATGAAAAATGCTATCCCCCACCAGAGAAAGAACTGATGGCATCTGAATACAGACCAAAATATGTCTTTTTCTTTTCCTTCCTTCCCAGCTTCCTTTCTTTTGAGTTTTCTTCCACAAAACAAATAATATAAAAATGTTTTACATGATTGCACATGTATAACCTATGTCAGATTGCTTACCATCCCAGGGAAGGGGTAGGAGAGGGAGGTAAGGATAGAATTTGGAGCTCAAAACTTAAAATAAAAAGAATGTTAATAATAATTTTACATGTAATTGGGGAAAAATAAAATATCATTTTAAAAAAAGAAAGATGAATAGCTAGATGGTGCTATGGAGAGAGTGCTGGGCCTGGAGTCAGGTAGAATCCTTTTCCTGTATTCAAATCTGGCCTCAGACACTTTCTAGCTGTGTGACCCTGGGCAAGTCACTCAACCCTGTTTGCCTCAGTTTCCTCATCTGTCAAATAAGCTGGAGAAGGAAATGGCAAACCACTGGAGGATCTTTGCCAACTAAATACCAAATGGGGTCATGAACAGTTGAACAGGATTGAAAGTGACTGAACTTTCAGGTGTGAGGAGGCGATGGTCCTACTGTGCTCTGACCTCCTTGGGCTTCATCTTGAAGTTTTTTTTTTCCCCAGTTCCAGTTCATTTCAGTTTAAGAATGACATCAATAAGCTGGACAGTGTCCAGAGGTAAACAGACCTTAAGTGAGAAACCTTAAGTCCCTGTTACATGAGAACAGTTTGAAGGGGCTGGGCATGTTTAGCTTAGAGAAGAGATGGCGTCTGAGAGTTGTCTTCAGGTGTCTGAAGTGCTTTCAGGTGGAGGGATTAGACTTGTTTGTTCTGTTTGGTCTCAGAGGCAGCTAGCTAGGTGGCACAGTGAACATGAACCAAGAATCAAATCTGTAGATGAAAATCATTTATGTCAATAAACTACATACACAGGTGATCCAAAGGGCATTGGAGAAGTGCATTGTATGTGTACCAGGTTCCAGTATATTGCCTGTCATAACTTGGGTACACAAAGTGACATTATAGATGCCGCCTAGGGCAAGGGAAAGGAGTTGGAATTTATTAATGTCAGGCACTGTGATAAACACTTATGTATTGTTCATTTGATCCCCACAAGAACCCTAGGACGACAGTTAAGTGACTTGCTCAGCTTCACATAGCTAGTAAGTATCTGAGGCTGAATTTGAACGCAGGTCTTCATGACTTTAGGCTCGGGGCTTTATCTAGTATACCACCAAGCTGCCTAGGAACCTAGCAGAAAAAGAAGTGGTCTGCTCATGCACTCAGACCAGACAGATCCCTCACAGAATGTTAAAAGATCTTGTAGAAGTCTGATAGCCCTCTGGGTGGATCTGTGAAAGACTTGAGGGATATCATAAGTAAGGGACATAAGGTTACATACGTTAAGAAAGTGTGAGTAGGTTTCAGCTTGTACAACTTTGTTAAGACCACACAAACACTGAGATATTTAAGCATAAATCAGATTCATTTGTTTACATAAATCAAAAGGGGAAAAGTTATATTTTGTAGCAATTAGTCAATTCTCTTAACTGTGGTTGGAAGGGCTCAAAGTGCTAGGCTGCGTATAGACTAGTGCCTAGCATGTAGTAGTGTTTGGTCATTTTGTCGTTGGTTATCCTGCTGCTTTCTCTGAACCCTCTAGAAGTCTCACAGTCATCAGAAAAGGAGCAGTGTGAAGTTTGAAGATTTTACACCTCTGAGTATCTGTGCCACTATAGAAATCAATCCCACTTCCCCTTGGATGGCAGACTTCTGGTAATAGAGGAAGTTTTCAGGGAATGAGAAAATCTAGGTTTGAGCCTTGACTTTGACACTTCTTTAGCTATGCAAATAATTTAATATCTCAGTTTTCTCATCTGGAAAATGGGTATTAATTACCTCAAAGATTGAAGAGAGTATTTTGTACACCTTAAAGTGTTACATACACTAGCATTGGAGAGAGCTCTAGACCTAGAGTCAGGAAGGCCTGAGTTTGAATTGTGCCTTAGACACTTCCTTATCTATGTTATCCTGAGCAAATCACTTAATTTCTGTCTGACTCAGTCCTTCATCTATGAAATGGCAGTAGTAATAGCACCTCCTTCTCAGGGTTGTTGTGATGACCAGGTGAGATAATGGGTGTAAAGCCCTCTGCAAAACTGAAAGTGCTATAGAAATGCTATTGTTATTAATAACATCACAGGGAGTATGCACTTAAATCTTCTTCTTCTTCACAGATGATTTCATCATCTTAGAGAAGTTTCTGTGTGGAAAACCCCTCCACAGATACAGATCAGCTCACTTCTAGTCACAGAGAATCACCCGGTTCTCAGTTTCTGTAAAAAGGGGGATTATGCATAATTCCTGTAGCACTACTTCATGGGATTTTTGGAAAACTCAAATGAGATAATGTATGAAATGTGTTACATGGATATTTTGTATTGTAATTATACGTAATTCCTTTTTTAATCATCATATGTAAGGAATAAAATGAAGAATTTTGAAAAACAGAAATAAAGATGTCATCAGGGACATGTGTGATAGAAAATGATGGACTTCTTACATGGGGTCAAGGGACAACAGCCTGGAAGTCTGAGGACTCTGCTGGTACCCTCTTTTTGGTTTGTTTGCTTTTTGCTTTTTGGAGGGGGGAGGGCAGGGCAATTGGGGTTAAGTGACTTGCCCAAGGTCACATGGCTAGTAAGTGTTAAGTGTCTGAGGGTAGATTTGCACTCGGGTCCTCCTGACTCCAGGGCGGATGCTCTATTCACTGCACCACCTAGCTGCCCCAACAGTGGTATCCTCTTGATATCCCCATGTGTGCCGGAGGATATGTTTTACATGATTGCACATGTATAACCTATAAAAGAGAGATGAATAGGTGGTGCCATGGACAGAGTGCTAGGCCTGGGGTCAGAAAGAGTCCTTTTCCTGAATTCAAATCTGGCCTTGGGAACCACCGTGCCCTGGAGGCAAAATTATGGAAAGACGTTGACTCTCATCACTGAGATGGACCAGCATAGATGTATTATAAGCTGCAACATTAGAAGCAACATTCGTATTGATGAGGTCACAAATCCTTCGGAGTTTTCGAATATTCAGGTAGGGGTAACATCTGTTTGTACAACTGCATTCCTCAAGGTCATTTTTTTTTTAATCTCCAGCCTGTACCTGCTATAACTTCATCACATTTACTGAATGTGCTTGCCAGATTGTCGTATAGTTGTATCTGTGGCTGGATGTCAGGTAGTTTGTCGATTAACATTTATTAAATGCCTACTATGTGCAACGAACTGACCTAACCACTGGAGAAACAAAGCAAAACAACAAAAAAAAACAGTGCCTGTTTTAAAGAATTCATGGTCTGATGGGAAACAACATGGAAACAACCATGTATACATAAACTATACACAGGATAAATTGCAGGTAATCTACTGAGGAAAAGCACTAGAGTTAAGAGAGAATGGGAAAGGACTCATAGAACTGGGATTTTAGTTGGTACTTGAAGGAAGGTAAGAGAGGTGGAGATATGGAGGGAGAGCTCTCTAAACGTGAACCTATGCAAATGCTCAAAGCTGAAAAGTGGAGTTCCTTGTTCATGGGACAACAAGAAGGTCAGTGAATAGGAAGGAGAGAAAGAGAGAGGGAGACAGAGAGACAGAGAGAGAGACAGAGAGAGAGAGACAGAGAGATAGAGAGGAGAGACAGAGACAAAGAGAGACAACAGAGAGAGACAGAGAGAGACACACACACAGACAAAGAGAGACAGAGAGGAGGGGGGAATGAAGGGAGGGGGGAAAGAACAGGAGGGAGACAGAGAAAGAGAGAGACAGAGAGAGAGAGAGAATTGGTGGATGTGCTGGGGAGAGATGTAAGAAGGGTAGAGAGGTATATATATGATAGGGGGTAGGGGAAAGATTATATAGAACTTTGAATGCCAAATAAAAGATTTTATTTGATAACTTTAAAGTTTACAAAGCACTTTGCATACATTATCTCATTTGATATAACAGTCCTGAGAGGGAAGCAGGTATTAACACTATTTCCATTTTACAGATGTGGAACCCGAGATGCGGAGGGGTCGATGATTGCTTTCTATCAGGGAAGCAGAAATCTTGGGAGGCAGAAAGCACCCTATTATCTGAAGACTATATATTCTAGTTGTACTCACAGTAGTCCATTTTTTTGAGCTTTGACCATTGTGTTTTTCTGCAAAAATTCTCATAAGATTCAAATGACAGTTTTGTACAGCGCCTAGCCCTTGTGGGCAGTGGATAAATATTAAGTAACAGTTGTCTGTTTTTTATGTTGCTTGCATTGGCTGCCTAAAAGATCCTTTGAGGGAGGCAACAGGGTTAAATACAGCTCATGGCTATAAGAAAGGGAGATAGAGAAACTTTGCCTGCAGTCGGTCCCACACACCAAATGGCTGAAACAAAAAAAAGCAGTATATGGCAATGACTCCAGATGCCCTGGGAGTGCACAGAGCTGCTATTTCTTGCTATTGGCCCTTTTAGAGGAAGGGGCTGAATCAGGCACTTACAGCGATAAGGGAGCTGAGTAGAGCCGGTCTTTGGAAAGGGATAACTCATGTGAATATGGTATTGGGCTTGGCTTACATATTTACATCTCCCCAGCTCTGGCTGCAACTTGAGAAGAAGCTGGGAATGAGGAGATAAGTATTCTTTGGCCCAAATTAAGGGCAGAAGTCAGTCTCCCCACTGATCTACAGTCTGGATCTCATTCATATCTGAGAGTTGAATCTCTATTGCATAAGGAAGCTGGGCAGATTGTGCAACAGGGGCCTCCTGTGTGGATCTGACAGGAGAATTTGGTTCCGGGTGTCATAGTGTTATTTTCACCTTGATAGACTAGTGCTGTCTAGAGGGGAAGAGTGGGGGTTGGGGGGCATTGGGGAGGGTGTCATTGAACAAGGAGAAGGCTCAGCTCACTGAACAATGAAACCTTACATGCTATCTGCAAGGAAGGAAAAAAAATCAACATGTGGACCAGTTAACCAAGTCTTTGCTTGGAGAAACTGAGCAAGTAGAGTTAGAAGGTCAGACCTAATAACAATAGTGAAGGTTGAAAACAGCAAGGAGCTCTGAAGTATGTTCTGGAAAAGTATATTCTGAAGTATATTCTGGAAATACAGTATAGAAAGTTACTTGCTGAAGACATCACCCTTGTCCTTGCTGTCAATCATCCTTAGACTATGCTAAGAATTCAAAACTCAAGAGAGCCCTCTTGGCCTGGGCCTCTTTTACATGCTGAAGCATTTATTTTTGTCCTTGGTATTAGAAGATGCTGCCGCCACTGCTGCTGATGATACTGCTGTTCATGTGTGTGAGTGTGGCAGCAGAACTATCAAATGAATCACACATAGATCAAACCACCCTGAGGACACATGCAGCCAGGCTATTGATCACTATTTGTGGCTTTGCCTTCCCACTCTGGGGGCTGTGGCCTCTTCCAATCCCCAGGAGGCCTTCTGGTGTCTGAAGGAGGGTTTGGTGGCCCTGTCAGAAGCCAGGTCATGCTGCTGGCCCAATGTGGGTTTTAGCATTTTCTCCTAGCTTTGCCTTTGTACCCCCTGATTTGAATCAGCTCCCTTCTGCTTGCCATGTAGCAGCTGCGGTGGCATCTTGCACATGTCTAGGGGCAGAGGTTCAAAGAACATAGCTTAGATGCTGATAGACTGGCTGAGTTCCAAGGCTTCCCTTGTGGTGGTCTAGAGTTACTATTGATGTTAAGTATGGCTCCTAGGTGATGCTGATGAAACTGTCAGTTGGAGAGGACATACATGGGCATTCCAAGTCGCGTCTGCAGCTAAACTTGTATGCATAACAATAATAATAACTATGCAACTTAAAGCTTAGTAACTTTTAGCAAGACATTACCAGGTAGTTAGAATTATATACCAAAAACTCGCTTTCTTTCATGAACTGATGGAAAATAAATTCCCATACTCCAATCACAAATATGGTGGAGAACTCAGCCAATAAACTATTGTCACAGACCGAACTTTTATCTGCAGTCATCAGGATATAAAACCGATTCATAAAAAAACTTAAGAACAATTTATTTTCTCTTTTAAACTAGATATTGCCATCCTAAATGCTCACAATCTGATGCCTCTGGTGGAGAAAGTGAGGCTGGTGACCTTGGACAACTTCCCTCACTCAAATCCAAGTCAACTGCAAGTCAGGTCATCATCTCCTTGATGCCCTGGTCCTCTTTTAGAATGAAGGACAAACACATCAATCAAACCCAACAAGCTCACAATCTCCAAACTTTGTGGAAAAAACCCAAACCCTTTCAAAGTATAGAGTCCTGGCTGAGGAGATCAAGCTCCCCTGAGAGCAGGGTGAAGCTCACCACATCTCTGCTGTCCTTTCTTCTCCTGGAGCTGTGCTAAGGATTCTTTCACTGATCCTACAGAGGATGTGCTCACACCTTCCTACTTTTTTTCCTCTGCGAAAGGCGGTTATTTCACTTACCTGTGCAACAAGTATGCAGAAGCCCTAACTGCAAGGACTGGTAGCTGGATAGTGACTTGGGTCAGGACCTTTTCCATAGCAATCTCATAAAAAATGAGAAACAATAAGTAACAATAACAACCATAAATAGATGTTTACAAAACACTTCAAGGTTTGCAACAGTATTCACTGAATCCTTATGGGCTGAGGACTAGAGGTCTTATGTGGTGCTGTAATAGAGAACTGGACTAGCAATCAGGAAGGCCTGGCTTCAAATCTTGTTTTCTATATGTACTAGTTGTATGACCCTGGTCAAGTCTCTGTACCTCGTTTTCCTCATCTGTAACATGGGGACACTGGGAGTACTTTCCTTATTGGGTTATTGTGAAGCTCAAATGAGATTACATACGTAAAGTCCTTGGCAAACTTTTAGATGCTATGTAAATATAAGTTATGACTCACTCATTTTACAGATGAAGAAACTATGGTTCTGAGAGGTTCTGGAGTTTGTCTAAGTTTACATAGTATCAGGGGCAAGATTCTAACCCTCAGCCTCGTTTGTGTCCAGGTGTAGTGCTATTCTTTTGGATGACTTTACTTTTGTTCATGGGGCATTTTCTTTTCTTTTTTTTAATCTCTTCCAAGAATTCTTTTTTTTTGTGAATTATTTTATTTATTTTCTTGTTTACATCATTCATTTCCACAAGATTTTGCGTACAAATTTTCTCCCTGTCTTTCCCCTACCCACAACCCCAAAACAGTGATCCCACTGTAAAGCCCCTCCCCCAATCTACTCTCTCCTATGTCCTCCCCCATCATCTCTCTGACTTTCTTGTAGGGCAGGATGGGTCTCCCTACCCCAGTGCCTGTATATCTTAATTCCCA
>CM053594.1:309463379-309490847 GCA_028646575.1 Pseudocheirus occidentalis
ATTGGACATTAGTCTGGTTGTATAGAAGAGTTGTAACTGATGGAATGAACAATGGGAAAAAAGAAACAAATCCAAACATGGAAAAGAATGATAGCATATAGATTGCTTCAGTCTCCATTTAAACTCTGTTCTTTCTAGATCTTTCTCCGAATGTAGATATCTCCTTCCATCCTGAGACTTGTAGAGTTGTCTTATAACTGCGCATTGCTGAGAAGAGACCAGTTTATCAAGGTTGGTAGTCACACACATGATGTGTCTGTGATTGTGTACAAATTTTTCCTGGTTCTGCTCTTCTCACTTGGCATCAGTTTGTATAAGCCTCTCCAGGTGAATATGAAGTCCATCTCCTCCCCATTTCTTATAGCACAATAGTGTTCCATTACATTCATATAACACAACTTGTTTAGCCATTCCCCAGTTGATAGGCATCCCTTTAATTTCCAGTTCTTTGCCACCACAGAGAGCTGCAATAAATATTTTTTGTACATATGGGTCTTCCTTCCACTTCTATGATCCCTTTGGGGTACAACTCCAGAAGTGGTATTACTGGGTCAAAAGGTAGCAATGGTTTTTTAAAAACCTATTGATGATGAAGAATTCAGAGAAGTGTATGATGACTAAAATCAGTTGATTCAAAGTGAAGGAAGTAGAATCAGTAAAAACAATACATATGAGGAGTACAGCAATATAAATGAAGAGAACAGCAATAAAAATAAACTGAATGATGAATAATCATATTAACTAAGATTAACCCTAAAGAGCAGAAGGAAAAATGTACCCTGTTCCCTCAAGGAGATGGGGGACTATTGGTATGAATAGACTGCAGATAATACCAGGTTCAGATGCTGTGCTATTCAATTTGAGTGAATTTTTTTTCTATTTGTTTATTTTTAAAATTCTTGGTTAGAAGTAAAAACAAAAAAAATTAATACAAATTAATATAATACAATGTTGTATAGTATATTTTAGGATTGAGTAATTCTCTTTGCTTTATGTTTCATAATTATTCTTAACATTGTCTATTTATGTTTTCCATATTAACTTTGTTATAGTTTTATTTAAATATATGAAATAACTTCTATTGGTTGTTGTAGTTTTATCTACATCTGTGAAATAAGGACAACTAAATGGTACAGCAGATAGAGTGCCAGGCTTGGAATTCATCTTCCTAAGTTCAAATCTGGCCTCAGACACTTACTAGTTGTGCAACCTTGGGCAAGTCACTTAACCTTGTTTTCCTCAGTTTCCTCATTTGTAAAATGAGCTAGAGAAGGAAAAGGCAAACCATGCCAATATCTCTGCCAAAAAAACTCCCAAATGGGATCATAAAGAGTCTGTCACAACTGAAATGACTGAACAATGGCAAATGAAATGACCTATTGGAATTTTGATTGGCAGTACAATAAAGCTGCAACTTTGTTAAGTATTGGCCATTTTTGCTATATTTATTCAATCTAACCATGAGCAAATAATGTGCCTTCATTTATAGGGTTCTTAGGTTTCTGTGAAAATCATTTTGAAGTTGTTTTTGTAGCAATCTCCTGTATGTCTGGATGAGCTCAAATGTTTAATATATTTTAAAAATCACATTGTAAAGGATATTTTTCTTTCTGTAAGTTTATTTTGATTCTTGGTGGTGGTATTTAGAAATGCAGATAGCATTTTAGTTGATTTATCTTTGCCTCTGTTGAATTTTTTGTAACATAGATATTAATTGTACTTGAAATGTTTGATAAAATTAACTTAAAACTTACCTGAAATTGTTACTGTTATTTCTATGGCATGTTATTTGACTTACTCATTGTTTAGGCCAGTATTACCTAGTTGCCATCAAAGTATGCATCTTTTTCTTATGTTCCTGGTATTTATGACTCTTTTTATTATGCTATAGTCTTCATAAAAGTTGTTTGATATTTTGGTTTTTTTATGATTTCTTTGTACCTTACCACAAGATAAATTTTTATAAAGGAGTCATGTGATACTGAGATATTCAGATGTCAGAAATCTTTCAAATATAACTTCTAATAGTTGATCCAGTTCCTTCTTTTCCTTTTTGATTACCTTTATTAGATTTAGCCAGCTCTGAAAGAGAAATATTAATGTCTTCTACAATTATTTTGTTAGTATCTATTTTGGGACTCAGTTTGGTTAACTTTTCCTTTACACATTTTGATACCTTTACACTTCATGCATATGTGTTTATGCACATACATATTTTTGTGCATACAGAATAATATTGTTTTACTTTCTATTTGTGCCATTATGCATAATGTAATTTCCCTGTTTATTTTTCTTCACATAATAAATGCTATCTTTGTCTTATCTAAAATGATGACTGCAACTCCTGCTTTGGGGGAATTATTTGATGTACAATAAAATTTGTCCTACTCCCTAATTTTCATTCTATATATGTTTTTACTTTTAAAAATGTGTTTCCTATTTGCAACAAATTGTTAGGTTTTATTTTTTTAATCATAATGTCATTCTTTTCATTTTACTGGGTATTTAATCCATATCTAAATTTAAAATAGCTAAGTTACTGATTTCCTCCATAGAAATATTTTATATTAGTCCTTTCCCCTTCCTTTTTGACAAATGTTTATTTACTTCATTCTACCCACCTCTTATTCTTTTCCCTCTTTAGACTCCCTTTGAATATAATCTCCCATTCAAGGGACATATACATATATGTAAACATATACATGTATATGTTCTTTCTTTATTCTGTCTGTACCTCTCCTGGAAGGTAGGAATGTTCTCTCAGTTGCCCAACATGAGAATTTTTTTACTTTTTTAAAGCAACTAATTTTATTCTATTTTAGAAGCATGAAACCATTAAGCACTTTATTGCTTAATTTTTCCTCACGTGGATATAAAATTTTTCTTCTGTTTTTTTCTGATTTGAAATTTTAATATTGAATATCTCTGGTTTCTTTTGAAAGAATAACTTTAATTCCTTGTAATAGTTTTCTGACCAGGTTTCTCCCCTTCCTCCCACTAATTATTCCTTTCTCCACTCTAACCCAGTCTTCATACCAATGCCAAAATAATCTTCTTAATCTACCAGTTTGGTCATATCACACCTACTCTTCTTAAAGATCTTTGGTCCTCTCCACTTCTCCCTGCTCTCCTCACCCCATCCAGTACTTACAAGCTCAAATATAAACCCTTTATTCCAGAATTAAAGGTCTTCCTCATCCTAGTTACACTGTACCCTTTTCAGCCTTATTTCACTCTACTCCACGTAGCACATGCCGTACTCTAACCAAACTGGACTAATTAATACCTTTCTCTTGATCTCCTATTCTTTCCCACTTCTATGTATTTATATTGATACCCTCACCTTCCTAGAATAGATTTCCCCCACATCTCTACCATTTGATTTTCCTTCTAGACTCAATTCAGGTGCCATTTCCATGGATCCTTTTCTGATTCCCCGCCCTCATCCCCCAGTCCCATTTCCAACTGATCTTTTTACTTTTCAACTCCTCTGACTTCTCACTCCTCTGACTTCTCTTAAGTAACCTTGGAGAGAATAGTGTCAGCTGAGTAATGATGTCAAAAGTTAGATTACAAAGGGTGGAGAACTGAGTAGGAACTGAGAAGATAGAAGGAGCAAGTGTAGACAGCTTCTTTTGGGAATTAGTCTGTGAAAGAGAAAAGAGACATAGGGCAAATAGCTTTTATTCAAGAACACACATTTATCCCACAATAACATGATTTAAAGTTTTATATATATATATATATATATATATATATATATATACAAGCCTTATACCTTTATTCAAGTTGTACTTCCTTGAGGGTACATGCCACACCTAGTGCTCTGTTCAGGATGCTACATATGACAGGTATTTAATAAATGTTTCTTTTAATTTTGTTAGTAACACCTAACATTTGTTTGGTATATTCGTAAATGTTACTTTATTTTATCTTCACAATAACCCTACAAGGTAGTCAATATAATCATTATTACCCCTATATAAAAATGAGGAAAGTAAAGCTCAAAGTCCAGTAATGAAAGGGCATGTTGTTATTCAGTCATTTTTCAGTCACGTCCAACTCTTTGTGACCCCCATTTGGGGTTTTCTTGGCAAAGATACTGAAGCAGTTTGCCATTTCCTTCTCTAGGCCATTTTACTGATGAGGAAACTGAGGCAAACAGAGTTAAGTGACTCTCCCAGGGTCACACAGCTAGTAAGTATATGAAGCTGGATTTGAACTTAAGTCTTTCTGACTACAGGCCAGTCTTCTATCTACCACCATATCTAGTTGGCCAATAAAAGAGCATAGAACTAGTAAATAGTAAGGCCAGGATTTGAATCCCAATCTTCTGAGTCCAAGTTCATTGTTAACTCCAACACTATTACCTCTCTGTTTATGAATTGAATTGGATGCCAATGAATTTGGGACAAGGTACTTCCCAAGATAGTACCATGTAACTTCTTTACTATGTTCAATTAGCCTATACCATTACAAACAACAAAAATCAGACTAACTCTTCAATTTTATATTTGCATTTGAAAAAATCAAAGATTTTTGTAAATTTTCAATTTGTTAGTCCAAAGTCTCTCTTCTTTACAAATATATAAGAAAAGCATTACTTTGCACAACTATAATAAAACTTGTATAAAGTTCACATGTTTTAGCAAACAAGTTTATCTAGATAATCAAAAAGTATCTGAAAAATAGGACAAAATTATTGTTAGTTTTCCATTATTTCTACTTCTATTCCAAGAAAGACATAAAACTCTTACTCTACTCCAGAACTGGCCTTTCTTCTTAGCACTTGAGTATTCCTACTCCAGTTTGTAGTAAAAGACAAGGTGCAAGAAAAGCCAGTAATAAAAATAAAAACAAAGTCTCATAAAATCATCTCAGAACTTCATCAGTAATTACTTGACCAGACTTTTCTTCCCCTTGAGTGCAGATTGTAGGTAAGAGCAAAGACATATCTAAACAAGTTACCTCATCCCTTAATATGATGGCTTGAAAAATAAATATTATTTGGCTACAATCAAATATAGTGTTAAGCATGTAAAAAAAGCAAAGACACCTTTAAAGATGCAGTTCCAGCTTTGATTTGCATATTTTATCTAGATAAGACTCTGATTTTAGAAGACTGATTTTTTTGTTGCTGTTGAGAGATGATAGTTTTGAGATGTAACAGCCTTCTTCAAAATCTAAGCATGCTACTATTCAAGTGGAGAGGAGAGAGAAGGTGGGGGAAAGAAAGGGAAAGACAGTCACAGAGAAAGAGACAGAGAGACACACACAGGGAGAGAAGGGGAAACTATATAGATCCTCATGTTATATATCATCAGTCCTGACCAAGAAGATTAGAGACAGTAGAATATTTTTTTTACTCATTTTGTGTACAAGGAAAATGCCTTAGACTATGAAGGCTCATCTTCTCTTTTTTATTACCTCCATTATCATCAATACATTATCATCATCCCTGTTTAATGATATGCCTCATTATTAAATGGAGTCAGACACCCAATGCTCTACTCCACAGCATAAAGAACTACCTAAACTTGTTTGACCTATTAAATCACTTAGTCCCTTCTTGCCTGGATTCATTCAGAAAAGTCCAAGCTTGGATCATTCTTTGAAGCTATTAAGAAATCTTAGTTTAAATCAGTTCCTTTGGGACTGGAAGCATTATGGGAAATAGAACTGCTGAAGTAAGCCATTGACTTGGACAAGTGAAAGTTCTTTGAATTGAATTCCTTTGCAGATGTAAAGAAACAATTCCAAGCTAAGATTTGGATTTTAATGAGTTGAAGGAATGAATAGTACAAAGATAGTTTAGCCCTCAGAATAACAATATGAAAACAATTCAGGAGAGGGAAAAGGAGGTGTATAGTAGCTAGATGTTAAAGGATTATGAAAACTGCAAAAGAAAACTTCACATATTCTTAAAATCAACCAATACTAGAAATGAATATATAACCTGATGTCATTGGTTCTTATTCTTTCTTCAGATATACTCATGTGACCAGAATGACTAGCCTGGAGTCACTGTATTGGTTATCTTGATTTTCAAAATGAATTAATGCAGATATTGGTTGAATTCAATTTAAATTATCAAAGACTATGAGCCCATCATTCTGCTAGGGATAAATAAAATAAAATAAAGAAATAAAAGTTCTCAAGGAACATACAGTTTCATTGGGTTAAAAAAAAAAGGCATATGCACATGAAGCAACTAGAAAACAATACAAGATAGCATACATTATGCCAGACTTCATGGGTCTGTATATTAGTATAGGGCAAGATATATATGAACCAAAGAAATCAGGGAAAGAGTAAGTTAAAGTGAGCCAATTCTTCAAAAGATGGATAAGTCACTAAGCTCTGCACACCCTTTAATCTAGCAATTCCACTACTAATAGTATACCTCAAATTGATCAGAAATAAGAGGAAAGGACATATGTAGAGAGATGGATATGGACATGAGTGTGTGTTTGTGTATGTGTATATAATCTTTTTCTTGTGGAAAAAAGCTGTAAACTGAGTGGACAAATGCATTCTGATATATTAATGTAATATTATTGTATCATAAGAAATAATAAATATCATTAATTAAGAGAAACTTTAGAAGATTTGCATGAACTGATGCAGAGCAAAAGCAGGAGACCAATTTGTGGAATAATGCCAACAATATCCTGGGCTAGAGATGAGGAACCTGTGACTTCTTGGGCACATGTGGCTATGAAGCCGCAGGTTCTCCACCCTCTGGACCATCACCAGTCATCTTGATCTTTGTCTTACCACTGTACTTTGATGATTCTAGAGGGGAGAGTGAGGCAGATGACTTTGCACAGTTCTGCCCTACTCATATCCAATTCACAAGTCAAGACACCACTCTCCTGATGTCATTGGTCCTCTTGGAGAACAAAGGACCAACAAAAATAACAATGCAGATTCTGCATAAAGTCTCCTACACAAAGAGAAGGACTTCCAGTATGTTAAACCTTGTCACACATATTTCTTAAATATGTGCCTCACTACAATTTGGTGGTCTAAGTTTAAGCTTATTTCTCCCCTGGAGGCTATATTTGTGGGAATGAGTGAACTAGGTTCTTAGGAGAAGGTTTTGTATTAGCTGCCTTTACCATGTTATCTGAGAGTAGTAGTCACTGCCTTCTGGGTATCCAACCTGCCAATCCAGCTATCTGCCAATAGTATGCTATTATTCTTTCTCTCTCTCTCTCTCTTTCTCTCTCTCTGTCTCTCTGTCTCTCTCTCTCTGTCTCTCTCTTTCCTTCCTTTCATTTTCTTCTTCCTCCTTCTCTTTTTTTTCCCTTTCCCTTCTCCCTCCCCCCCCACCAAAAGCCAGGACAATTTACTTTTTTGTTGTGTGTGGTTTTCATTTTTAATTTCTTGAAATATAGCTCTGAAAAGGCAGGTTTTTAAAAGCCCATTGTATTTTAAATGGAGCTACTTGACTCCATCTTAAAATTTGAATGACTCTGTTTTTCATTGAATGTACAATAATAGTCCTAACCCAAGCCTCTGTGGCTCATTGTTTAGATTTTTAATGGTTTAGAATGAGTATAAATAGCCATTAATATCTGTGTTACAGTAAATTGCACCATCTTTTGCCTCAACTCTTACCAAGCCCTAAGTCACTGAACTGGTATGGCCTCAGACAAACTGAGATCTGGGAAAGACCTTAATTTAAGAAGGACAAGGTCACCCACTGTATCTTGGACCATTGCCAGTCATTTTGACCTTTATCTTGCCACTGGACTTCAATGCCTGAAGAAAAAAGTGAGGCTGATGACTTTGCACAGTTATACCCCACTCATATCCAATTCACACACAAGTCAAGACATCACCCTCCTGATGTCATTGGCCTTCTTTGAGAACAAAGACCAACAACAACAACTACAAATCAAAACAACTCTGAATATCTTCAGAATTCTGAACAATGTAGTGATCAATTATAAGAAGAAAAATATTTTTTAAATCTCCTTTTCATTTTCTTTAGAAAGATCAAGAAAATATATTTTTCTCTAAAGACCTTTCCAGACTTCTTGGAAAAGTGGATGGTAAGTGGAGAACAAAAAGGCTTTTCTTAGGTGAATGAATAAAACATCCTAACCAAACAACTCTAGTCATGTTCTCATCATTCCCTCCCTACATGAAGAAATTGGCCCTGGGACCCACCCTTCTCTAATGAGTAAGGCTTAAGATATTAATGAAAGGAAGACACATACCTTGAAAAGGCTGATGAAATATGCTTCTTAATTCATGAAAGAGAGATGATGGGTTGCAAGTACAGAATGGGACATACATTTACAGAGACAGCTCATTTTCTGATTTGTTTTGCTTGGGTATAGATTACAAGGGATATCTTCTTGGATGGGAGAGCATTTGTTATATAGGCATGGTCATACAAAAAGAAGAAGAAATGGAAGAAAAAGTATCAGTGAAGCATTAAAAAGACACAAGAGAGAAGAAAAATTTTGAAGAGGACAATCAAAACAGTTTTGCTACTACTTCATTAAATTTAACTTAAAGCACATGTACTTAATTTTAATTTTAATCTTAACAGAAATTTTCAGATTCAAATAATTTTTTTTCTTTTTTTAAATTGTGAGATGATTATATTTGCTAACATTTGTTAAGATCTTAATGAGGAAAATATTTAAAAGACAGAAGAATAGGATGTGATAATGAATATGTAGAAAAGGAAGTGATCACAGTGGACCAGTAGGGCGTCATCAAGAACAGATCGTGTCAGACTAATATCTTTTCTTTTAAACAGGATTACTAAGTCTCAGGAATTCTGTAGCTATCATAACATTGATTTTAGCAAAGGTAATGTATCTTGTGGCATCCTTGGAAAAAGGGAAAGAGGAAAAGAGGGAGAGATATGAGCTATATGGTAGTATAATTAGATGGATTTAGAATCAATAGGATGACTAGACTAGAAGAATAGATATTAATGGTCTCAGGTCACCCTGCAAATAGGCATCCAATTATAACACCATGTGCAAGCAACTTCCCAAAAGAATGCTACTGTGAACAGCTTTTAAGGTCCTGATTACACAGTATAGTGAACACTCCATTTATTCAAGAACAAATCAAAGGAAAACATTCACAACAAATCAAGATGCAGTATTCCACAGAAAATCACAATTAGTGTCCACAACAGCTTATCATTAAAATGGCCACATAGTTTTCACCAAAGTGGTCACAGTATTTAGAACAAAGAACAAAAGAACAATCATCTGGTATCCCTAAGGAGGTTTGCCTCCTTACTTAGTCATTTAATCATCTCGGAATACAAGTCAATCTTCCACTCATGGGGCAATTAGGTTAACTTTATCAGTCACTTATTTAGCAATCAGTTACTAAGTATTATTAATCACTAAATACAATCATTAGAAAATACACAAATTAACTCAGTCACTTATTCAAATTCACAATTACTAAGTATCATTAATCACTAAGTACAACCCCTAGGTCACTAGTAAACCATGTTATCATCACAGCATTCAATATTCAAGGAGAGGCCTTTTCTTCATCTTGACTCAGGGTAGTTTTTCAGATTCCCTAGATACCCTTCCATGCTCCCAGCTCCTACCTGAATCTACCAAACAGCTACCTGGATTCAGAGGCAGATAGCTCCCAGGTCCTTGTCCAGTCCTCCAGGCAGTTCTTGCTACACACTGAAGTTCACAGAGTCCAGTACATCTCAAAACCTTCACAATTTCTATTCCCAGGAACTCAAGGATCAATGAAGCCACAAATAAACAAAGTCTTAGCATCCTGGTCATGCTTTCTCAGTCCTCCAGCAGTTTGGCTGGCCCTAGGGTCCAGAAGAAATCTCAGCCTTCCAGGCAGCAGCAGCAACACTGGTCTTCACCAGCTCTCTCAGCTGAACAGCTTCTTCCACCAGAATCTTGTCAGAAAACTCTGCCTGACTCCCTCTGGGGTTTTTCTTATATACACACATAGAATTGGCTTCCTGTTTCATGCAACCCCTTCCTGTTATGTCAGCAACAGAAGACAGAGTTCACACCTTCTGTTTCTTTCACAGAGGTTTGATTAGTTACTAAGTGCTAAGTACCTGCTTACTTGACATAACAAAAAGGGGTCTTCAAATTTAAATTAATTACCATTACGCCAATTGAGTACCTTGTGGATTTGTCCTTGGTCCTATGACTTGGATAAAGGTAAAAATAGCAATCTTATCAAATTTTCAGATGCCAAAATACAATAATAATAAATCAAAAGGATACAATAGATGACAAAGTTGAGAGCTTAAACATCTAAACTTGGCAGCCTAGAACATTGGGCTGAATCTATTAGGTCTGCATTTTAAAAGATAAGAGGAACATATATTCATACCTGACTTTCACTTGGGTTCAAAAATCACTTCACAAATGAAATGTGGGGTAGATGTGGTTAAACAGAAATTACTCTGGAAAAGATCTGGGAGTCGTAGTGGACACAAACTCAATATGAGACACTATTACAACATGGCAGTCAAAAAAGCTGACTTGATCTTGACCAACATTAAGAGAGGGCTAGTTTTCAACAATAAGGTGATAATCTCGTTATTTCATATATATCTATCTATATATATATATATCTATATCTATATCTATATATATATATATATATATATAAACCCTGGCCATACCACAGCTAGATAAATCAACCCTATAAAGGGGACCCCAACTTGTCACTACTCCTGAAATCAATTAGAGTAATTCAATACAGCAATTTGAATGAGGGCTTTTCTGTAAGTTCTAGAAGTTTTAAAATGAGGCTGACTTAATTAGTTTCTTTTACCATTTGGCTTCATATATTTGATGGAAAATAACTCTTTACAGAGGTGGTTATGGGATTATGTGTGTGTATATCCAGTCTAGGGAAGAATGAGGAAAAAATATTTAAACCCAGGTTTCTCTGACTCTATGTTTAGTACCACATCTACTGCACCATACTTTTTGAAAATTTACTGTGTTTCTCAAAGTGCCATGCATATATGTTTCATAAAAATGAAAACATTGGTAAATATTATATAACCACGTCTTAAATATCTCTATGTGAAAATAGAATTCAATAAATAAAAAACCTTAATATTTAATAAACCCACCCTTTAAAAGTTGAAAAAGCAAATAAATCACTATTTGGTTAAAAAAAAATAATAGCCTGCTGGGAAAACTAGGTAGCTACATGGCCAAAAAAAATAGTTTAGATCCATACCTCAAACCATGCATCACAATAAATACCAAATAGATCAATAATATGACTATACATGCATGCATACATATACATACATACATATACACATATATGTTCTTTTAAAATAGGAATAGAAAGGAATGATATATTCATTTCCACTATGGAGACAAGATATTTAAAACAATTAAATAGAACATATCATTGATGATAAAAATCAGTGGGCAAAGACAAAAATTATTTTGTACAGCAAAAACAAAATCTCTTTAAAATAAAAAGAAACAAATTAGGAGCACTTTTTCCCCCTTTTCCTTTTATTTATTTACTATTACCTCACAACATTTAGTACCACAAGTTTTTGAGTTCCAGATTTTCTTCTGCCCCTCCCCCCCCACTTGCCTTAACCCCTATGGCAGCATGCAATCCAATATAGGTTTTACATATACCCTTATATTAGACATTAGTTGAGTTGTAAAGAAGAATTGTAGCCAATGAATGAATAGCAAGGAAGAAGAAACAAAACAAAATGAAATGAAAAAGAGAGAGCAAGTAGTTTGCTTCAATCTGCATTCAGACTCCTTAAATTTTTCTCTGGATGTGAATAACCTTTGCCATCATGAATCCTCTGGAGTTGTCTTATAACCTTGCTGTGCTAAGGTGAGCCCAGTCTGTCAAAGTCAGTCATCACAGATACAATGTGCCTTCAATTGTGTACAATGTTCTACTGGTTCTGCTCCCCTCACTCAGCATCAGTTTATATAAGTCTCTCCAGGTTATTGGGAGCACTTTTTTTGTAGGAAAGGCATAAAAACTTGCCAGAAACTATAAGGAACTTAGGGTATATCTACTCTTTCCAAATGCAGAAATGATCAAAGAATATAAACAATTTAGAAAAGAAAATTTCTTACTGTGGACCTTTGCTGGGGTAGATAGACAGTGAATAACTATTCTTTCTTTGTCAAATTTTGCCAAAAGGTAACATTTGGAACTTTTCATTTGTTTTATGAAATGGGTTTGCAGTAAATTTTACAAATAGCATGATTTAAAAAAAAATCAGAATAGGATACTTGTCTTACCCTATTATAAACTTTCAAATTCAAAAATCTAAATGTTCACATACATTGGAATATGCCCATATAATGAACTCATATGAATTTTGAGAAGACAAAGAGGCTTTTCATTTTTCCCGTGAAAAAGATTCAAGGGGTTTGGGAATCTAATGCAACTTATTATGTTCAATTTATTGGAAATGTGGATTGAAATTTAAGAAAAAGAAGCAATTGAAGACATAAATGACTTGAGTTTTACTGATCTTGAAATTATTAAGATATACTTTGTCTACATAGTCAAAGCAAAGTAAACATTGAGGATTGTTTTGACTGAGAAGACCTGAATTTGGGGAGTTTTGATAAACTCAAAGATGAGAAAATCAGAAAATCTCAGAGTTTGAAGGACCTCAGAGGTTATTGGTTGTAATACATACCCAAAGCAGGAATTCCCTCCAAAAAATCCCAAACAAATGGTCATTCAGTGAAACTCACTACTTAATAAGGCAGTTCCCCCTCCCTCCCCCCAAGCATCTCCTCATTCCAATCCAACCTCTTCTTGGCCACCAAAGTGATTTTCCTGAAGTACAGTTCTGATCATGCCACTTTCCTACTCAATAAAATCCACGAGTTCTGCATTACCTCTGGAATCAAATATATACACTCCTCAATTTGACACATCTCTTTGAAATATAGTCCTTTCCTATTTTCCATTTTTCTTACACATTCTTCCTCTCCATCTATTCTGTAATCTACCGGTACTGACCTGATCATTGTTCCATGTGATGCCCTCCCTCCTCTCTCCATAACTTTGCACTGGCTATTTCCTTTACCTGGAACGTTCTCTCCATCCCCCTTCACCTTCATTTCTAGGAATCTCTGATTTCCTTCGATACTCAGTTCAAGTGCTGCCTCCTACAAAAATTCTTTCTAGATCCCTCTTCCCTCCCCAATGCACACCCTCCCCAAACTACCTAGTCTTCATTTTGCATATGCAAGAGAACTAGACAACAAGGCACATTTGTAGGGTAAAGGAAGCCTTCATAGAAGAGATTCAACCTCATCTGGACCTTGAAGGAAGACAAGAATTATTAGTAGCAGAGAAAAAGTACAAATATTCCAACAGTGGAAATAATGCAATGGCATGGAAATGGAACAATGGGATGATGAGTTTAAGGAAACAACTCTTAATCCTCCCTAATTCTTCTCTGCAGGATAAAATTCTCCAATTCCATTAGTTAATGATAATGTTTCCTTCCTCCGGACACATCCCAATTTGTTAGCATATCTTCTAAAATGTGGTGCCAAGAACCAAACATAATACTCCAGAAGTGATCTGAATAGGGCAGAGCATGGTGGGATCATCCCCTCCCTCATTGTTGTCAACCTGATTCTATAGATGTAGATTAAACTCACATTGTTTTGTTTTTGTTTTGTTGTTTTGGCTGTCTGCTGCCACATTCAAACTTGTGTGTTTTGTTTTGTTTTGCTTTTCACAGAAACAATTGTCTAGTCATATCTTTCCCCCATCCAATTCCTGTGAGTTGTTTTTTCAGTAACAACCTAAAATGTAGAACTCAGATTGGAACATTTTCAATCTGTTGAGATCTTCAGGATACTAATCCTTTCAGATTATAATAATTTCATCTATTATATCAGCTTTCCCTCCCAGCTTTATGTCAGCTACAAATTTGAAAAGCTTATCATTTAAAATCTTATTTTATTTTTAATTTCCTCTATGTTTATATCATATTTATTTCCAAAAATCCCTCCACCCCACCTAGTGAGATAGTCCTTTTAACAAAGTTTTTTTTTAAAAAAAAGGGTTTTAAAAAAATAAATCAAAACCAATCAACACATTGATCTTGTCTGGTGGCATATACAATCCTCCCTGCCTATAATTTCTCACTTTTGGAAAGAAGAGGGAAATGCAGTTTCTTAGTTCTTCTCTGGGGCTCAACTTGGTCATTATAATTGTAAAACATTCTGTTTCATTGTATTGTTCTTTTCATTTATCTAATTATGCATATTGTTTTTCTGGTTCTTCTTACTCACGTTCTGCACCAGAGCATACAAGCCTTACTAAAGTTTTTCTGAATTCTTTCTTGTACCTCAAGAAGACTCTGTTATATTAACATATCATAATTTCTTTATCCATTCCCTAAATAATATGTACCCACATTGTTTCCAATTCTTTGCTACCATATAAAATGCTGCAGAATACTTAGGCATATAGGAGAACTTTGTGTCTTTGGCTTCTGTGTGTGTATGTGTGTGTGTGTGTGTGTGTGTGTGTGTGTGAGACAGAGACAGAGAAATAGAGAAACAGAGACAAAGATAGAGACAGAGATAGACAGAGAGAGCATGTGTGAATATATATGTATATATCTGTGTATATTACAGTGGAATCTCTAAGTGGAAAGGCCAATCCTCTTAATCACCTTTTAAAGCATCATTTCAAATTATTTTCTAGAATGGTCAAACCAAGTCACAGCTTCACCAACAATGTATTAATGTGTCTTTCCATTGCTGTTCTAGTTTAAACTATTTCCGTTTCTTGGTCATCTTTTTCAGTTTCTGGGTATAGAGTAAAATCTCAGAATTGTTTTGCTGTAAGATTTATCTTATTATTAGTAATTTGGAACCTTTGATATGATTGTTAATAATTTGTAATTTTTATTTTGGGAATTATTTGTTCATATTCTTTATCCACTTTTGATAAATATGTCATCAGTTCCTTCACCTAGCTCATAAATAAATAAGTGACTGATAAATATATTGAACACATATGCCCAAGGACCAGCAACACTGATTCATTTTTTTCCCCTTTTTAAAATCTTGATGCAACAAATAAAATGAACACTCCCATATACACAGCTGAACAACAACAACAACAAAAAGAGGAGTGCATATAAAACTACAAATCTCTATTACATACAGCTTACTTTTCTTTTTAAGTATATAATTAATTTAATATGTAACTTTCCTGTTTGTAATTCTTTCTGTCTTTCCTTTTCTTCTTTTGTGCATTAAAAGTTACTTCAATGACCCCTTTTTTTTCCCTTTGGGAACTCAGCCATAATCTCCTTTTGCATCTTAACCCCTCTTTCTTCTACTGGAAATAAACAAACAAACTTTGTAGCAAATATTCATAGTCAAGCAAAACAAATTCCCACTTTGGCAAGGTCCAAAATGGAATCAATATTGATTCCTTAAGCATCCCTCCTTAGCCATTTCTCAAGTAATATACATGTATTATCATCTAGTCGACATCTATCCATCTTACCCTCAAGAATATTATGTGACTTTTCCAAACACCTTGCTGAAATCCAACATATAATATATGTACATATATGTGTATGTGTAGAGAAACAGACAGATCAACATACACATGCTGTTCAGTCAGTTTTTAGTCATGTCTGACGGTTCATAATTCCACTTTGGGTTTTCTTAGCAAAGAAATTGGAGTGATTTGCTATCTCCTTCTCCAGTTCATTTTACAGATAAGCAAACTGAGGCAACAGGGTGAAGTGACTTGCCCAGGGTCACACAGTTTGTAAGTGTCTGAGACTGAATTTGAACTCAGGTTTTCTTGACTCCAGGAACATATAGGAATAAGAAATGGATCTATGATTTCACTCTCAAGTGAGTCCTTTTGTTTTTGTTTTTGTTTTTTTGCAACTTACTATCTTATAGAGTTGCCTAGATCTCTGAGGGGTTAAGTGACTTGCCCATGGCCACGCAACCAGTGTGTGTCAGAGATAGGACTTGAACCTAGGACTTCTTAGTTTTCAGGCTAACTCTTTATTCCCAATTAAACTTAATCATTGCTTTTGCTATGACATTCTTTTGTTTTTGTTTTTTGGGTTTTTTTTTTGTTTTGTTTTTTTTGTTTTTTGGAGGGCAGTTGGGGTTAAGTGACTTGCTAGTTTTTTAAGTGACACAGCTAGTTTTTTGTGTTAAGTGTCTGAGTCCAGATTTGAACTCAGGTACTCCTGACTCCAGGGCCGGTGCTCTTATTCACTGCACCACCCAGCTGCCCCCTGCTATGACATTCTTGATGAACCAATGTGAGTTTGTAGTGATTACTAGTGCTCTTTCCAAGTGCTCATGACTCATCTCTTTCATGATGTGTCCTGAAATTTTACTAAGAGAAGAATAAGATAGGTAAGTGGTGCTAGGAAAATTCACTCACAAAGGTGGCTGGAAGGGATTTTAAGATGTTATTTAACTTATCTTGCTGCCTAAAAGCAAATTGGATTATAAAAATATTCAAATCTCCCCTAATTTTAAAGAGATCTTACAGAAGGAAATCCACAATTTATCTACCTGATTTTCTACCTTAATTACTCTTTCAATTACATTTTAAAACTATAAGAGACTAAATAATTGCATAGAATAATTAGATTGTTAAAATATTTTTATTTGAGGATGATTAGGAAGCAAAATATATACTACACCTCTGATACCCATTGTAATTTCACTACACAGGGCAAAATATAATTTATGAGAGAAGAAGAAAGAATGAAATTTTGTTAAACTGAATCTGGGCAAACAAAAGAAGTATAATGAAAATAATGATTGTCTTTCTTGACCCAATATGTAATATTCTGATTCTAATAACTAGTACTCTGTTCAATAATTTATACAATCTAGGAAATAATGATTGGTTATTTTTTATTTTCAATTTTAATATGAATGCATAAAACTATCTTGTAGGTACTGATTTGTAATAGTTTACTTGGAATATGCTGACTTTGTACTTATTAACTCCATCTATTCAATGCATTACTCAATAACACTGAAGAGGAAAAGTATCTTAACATCTCTTAAAGATCCAAAGTCTCAGGAAGTCCTAGAAGAAATGATGGTTTTCCCATTCATAGCACACAAAACATCTTAAGGATTAAGACAATTGCAGTCAAAAGACCCTATTCGTCTATTATAGACAGAGATCCTCAAAGCCTTTAACTTCATCAGATTATGCAGACAATGAGTATACAGTTTCCTTAAAGAGACTTTCATAGGAGTAACTAACTCCTTGCAAATAAGAATCCTTAGAAAGGAGTCAGAATAACTGGGTAGGGGGGAGAGGAGAGGATTACTGATGAAGTTGTGAGGTCACACTGAGAGTTAAGAGCCAGGATGCTGCATTATTTCTCTAGAGCTTAGTGGAACGTTTACTGTTCTGGGACATATTTGGATTAAAGAAAACGACAGTGGTCTATGTGAAGAACCTGCTTGGATTTGATTTTTTAAAGAGATCAGTTGATGGGAGTACATAAGGAAATGTGAACCTGCTGATGACAACAGCCTAAATGGGGAAAGTTTTAAATTCAAACTGTGATTATTAAACTGCATGCAACAAAAGACTAAATATCTTTCTTTGGAGAGTCAGGTGTAAAAGTTTGCTTCTTCATCCTTCAGGTGATGTAAATAATCAAATGAGAGAATCTTTCTAGAAGGGATCTTTATAATTCTCATTTTGGAACTCTGTGATAAATCTTCAGATCCCATGAGGTTGGTATGCAGATGAGACATTTAAGAAAGACCATAATATCCTGTTATCATCTCCCCACATGTGACTTAGTAGCACAATAGCTTTGGAATACTATTCAGTCACCAATTTGGATTTCTATTTAATCCATCCTCTTGTTCCAGACCTTCCACATTCAAAAGGCATCACTTCAAACTTTTGGAGCATTCAGGGAAAGGAGGATCTGGGTAAAGAAGTCCTCAATTGGAATCTAATGATGTGACATATGAACTACTACAAAATTAGAAACCAAGGCAGAAATTCTACCGTTCTATGAATATTTTTAAGGCTACCGATTCCTGGAAAAATGATTACAGTGTTGGTTTAAAATATTAACAGAGTTGAGAATGGTTGGGAGAAAAGAAATTTTGTCGCTTATTTTCATGTTGTAAGTTATCACTTCTGAATACATAGTGGTATAATCATTAGCTCTCTGCAGAAACACAAAGTTGTTCATTTCCCTTGTGGTTGAATAAGATTTTTTACTGTTAGATCATGGAATTCTAAATGCAGAAATTCTTCAGCTGCTGAAGGTACCATTATACTATACCTAAGAGCACATTTTTCACTTGTATACAATATATTAAAAATAGGTATATGTGTATGTGTACATATATATGCACACACATAGGCGTTTGTGTGTATATATGTGTATATACGTGTATACACTGTGAATAAGACTTTTTCAAATGGACTCAGTTATATTCAAATCTTATCTAAAACATTTTATGTGTCACACAACCTCCATAGCCAATTCTTTCCATCCTAAGTAATTTTTCTAGCACACCAAAGAGAAAATTAGGAATTCAGCTGAGAAGTCCTTATTTTTTTCCAGTTTGTTTGATCCTATTAGTCCTATGTGGATATTAGAATTTTCCTATTTTTTACAGTTGAAATTTTTACAGCTGCCACAAATATTGGTTCTACTCATCTACAAATCAACATTTTGTAAGAACAAATGATGGGTTTTTGCCCCAGAATTTGCAAATTTTAAAAATAGTTATTCCTACTCAGGCAGCTGTCTTATCCTTTGGATATCTGACTTTTTCTCTTCTAATACCTTTACTGAGTAACATTTGCAGAATCCTAAATATATCCATGACTTTCATTCATGCCCCCTTTCAGATAGAAAACAAAAGAAAAGGAACCTCTGAGAACCCTCCCACACTCCCCCAGAAACACTTCAATAAAAAGGAGCAAAGAATAATTAAGGTTAATGAGCATTAAAGTAAAACCACATAGGAACTTGGGGAAAGAATCTGGGCAGAAAAAATACAATTTTAAAATTAATCTTTTGCAAATTGTTGAGAACCCTGAGAAGTTATGGAAAACATTTTTTTAAAAAACACCATTGTTAGAAAGTTGCTGTTCAAGAAAACTCTACAATAATATTTTTCCTTTTGGGAGAGTCTACCTTAACCTGATGATCCAAGGAATACATTTTATATTGGAAATGCTCAAATGAGCACCAATTTCTGATGCTCTTGCAATTGCTGTCATGAGAAAAGAAAGTAGCATTACTAATATTTTGTCAACCTTAGCACCCCTCCCCAAAGCAACTTTGCAATGAAAACTACTATATCAGAGTGCCCTGTTTTTTCTTCTACATTTAAGTGTTGGAACCTGAAAAAAAAAAGTGAGAATGGTCGTTTCAAAGAGATATTTATCACATTCTCTGAACTGATGGGAAGAATACATAGACACAATGGGGATTAAAAGTCTTTTTGATGAAGTCTCCCTGATTTGAGCCTGTTTTTCCTTCTTTCATCTAATAAGAGATAATCTGCCTAAAATGAATATTTCCCTTTTGAAAATATGACTCAAAGAAAAGTTAATTAGGCAGTGTAAGGTGTAGATGCTATGGTTAATGTTGAAAGTAATAATAAATATCTGCCAGAAAAGATTGTAAGATTGTACAACCTGACCACTCAGGAGACTTGAAAGACTAATTTAACTAAGCTCTGCAGACAGAAAGAGAAAAGGTAAAGTGCCTGTAGCTTACAAGGGAAAAGTCTTTTTTTTTTGGACAACCCATGGATCAATTATATAATTTAGAAAACAGTTTTTTTTTAATGTAAGAACCTTTTTTTTCCCTATGTTTCTTACAAGTTTATTTAGACCATTATTGGTTAATTTGGCAGTGACTTTCCTCTGAAAAGGTTTTACAAAAAGAAATAAACCTAAAATGCCAGCTCAGACAATGGAAAGGCAGAGAAAAAGTAAATCAAAAGCAGATTATGTCTCACTTTGCCCAAACTCTTGGAGAATTATCTTCTCTCTGCTATTGGCTCATAAGCAATGAGACAGAATCTCTTGGCCTCTGATGGTTGACTTTATTTGCGATCCTTACCCACAGAAAAGTTCCCAAAATATTTTGTCCTGGAGCAGACAGCCAGAGTATGACCTTTGCAATCTATTTACAAAACAAAGACATATGCCAAAAATGTCAACTTTAATGTATTAGAAATCATTAATTCAAAATAAGAGAGTAACTATCAGGTAAAATGAGATTATTTAAACTTTATGAGTAGGTAACCCTTTTCATACATGAGGGAATCCAAGACAATACCTAAGTTTTATCTGACAGGGAATTAATGTCACTTTGGCCTCACCAGTGCTTCCTGTTGGGGTTGAGTCCTCTATTATTCAGCAAGACAGAATCCTGTAGCTGAATGGTTGATAGTGTCAAAGGGCCATTAGTATGCTAAGCCTTTTAGTGGCATAGGATAGCTCCATCCTGTTTTCCCCCCCAATTGTTGAAATTGGCCATGTGACCATATGCTGATTTTAGGACAAGCTTTGGGATTTTGATGGTTTCTTGGAACAGTACCCTTCCACTCAAATCACCTTATTTTTCTTTCCAGGAATAAAACCTATGAACTAAGCTTTCTCAATTCTTTGATCTCTAAAATGAAGCTTAGCTCTGAGCTGGGTGCCAGACTCCTGAGGCAATGACAGAAGGCACCTTTTAAAAATGTAGGATAGTGGTGCAAGTGAAAAAACAGCCACAAATATCCTTATTAGGTTTTACGGTTCCTAAAGTTTCACTAGTTGGGGTAAGGAAGTGGGGGAGGCACTTTTTATCTTGCTCTGAAATTACTTTTTAACCTAATTAGAACAAAAAGTCAAAGGATTTGGGGAACTGGAACGGACCTCAAAACATCATTGAGTCCTGAGAGTCTCACCTTTTGTGGGTCATAGATCCTTTTGGCAGTGTGATGAAGCCTATGTACATCTACTCAGAAGAAGGTTTTTAAAAGCATAAAATAAAATACATAGGATTGCAAAGGAAACCAATTATATTGAAAAACTATGAAAATATTGAAAAGAAAACTTCATAGACTGCTAGTTAAGAATCTCAGTCTAGTCTGCCTCATTTTATAGATGGAAAAAATTGACAATTAGCATTTAATAGTCACCTTCCAAAGTGTAATTAATGATTATAAAGTGATTAGGCCATTTCCTCTTAGCAATAGTTGACTGAGTTAATGATTTTTTAGAAAACATTCTGAAAATATTAGAAAGTATATTGACTTGGGGTTCCACAGACATCTAGTAGTAGACCATCAAAATATTTTAGTACAGAAAGTTTTTTTTAACTATTTAGAGACACTAACATACATGAACAAATAAGCTAGAAGGCTCTGATCACCTGATCTATGTTATTGTGGTGGTGGTGAATGATGTAAAACCTATTTCAGATAGCAACTGTTGAGGGGGGTGTGGGAGAGAGATAGAGAGCAGAGCCCACTTATAGGCACTTAGATTTCTGATTATGTGGTCTACTACTGAAAAAAATATGTGACTGCTCCTGGTATAGTGGAATGATCACTGACCTAGGAGTCAGAAATCCATGTACTATCTGGTCATGATACTCAATGGAAACAACTCATCTTACTTCTCTGGGTCTCAGTACCCTCACCTATAAAAAGAAGAGCTCAATAATAATACTGAAGGCCCCATTTACCCTTCAAATTTAATGAATTTAATTAATTGTTTTCTCCATATTTTCTATTTATTCCACCCTTCTGAAATTATAGATTAAAGTTCCTTCCCAGCTCTAGGGGAGGCCTACCATCTGAAGCATTGTCAAAGGAACTGTTGGTTAAAGGAGACTGGCCAGGAAAACAGTAGGTGCCTGGTATCTTATTGATATGATAAAAGTCTTTCATACTTTGAGGAGCATTCCAAGATACAAATTTATTGCTATGTAAATGCAAGGAAAAAATTCCAAAAATAAATTAATTGTTTTATCTTTCATTTTCCATTAGCTACTATTGTTTATTTTTCTATTTAATAATTAAGAGTAGATGCTATTTCCTTTTTATATCAGACTATAAAAGTTAAATGATATTTTTTTCTTTATTGTTATTATTTCTACAAGTAATAGTAATTTGCATATATGACAAATGCTCTGGCAATGATGATTTTTAGTGAAATTAGTGCTTACACACATATTTTTCATTTGATCTTTATCATACCCTTATGAATTAAGCAGGAGAGGTATTCTCCCATTTTACATACAAGTTAGCCAAAGCCCAGAGAAGTTAAGCTACTTAGGATCACCAAGGCAATAAGAAGTAGAACTGAGACTTAAACTAAACCTTCTGACTAATCAACACAAACAATCTTTGAAAATTTTAGTGTAGTGTTCATGAGACTCACACTGTAGTCCTAATAATCCATGTGGATGCTACAATGAAACACAATGAAGCACCACGAAAAGATCCATTCAGTCCATTTCCTGGCCAAGTATAAACATGGCTCCAGTTAAAAAATAGGTCATAGAGCAAAACTACACTGAAGTTCATGAACACATGTTCTATATTTTCTTGTTTCACATTTATCTGATGAGTTATTTGATGAGTTCCTCCACAAAAGTCTTGCTCTGGTGCCTCATCTTGGCATGGAAATAACTCCAAGTTCTCAAAGTCTATGCCAACTGAGCACAAGTTCTGGGAAGTTTAACAAAGATGAAAAGGTTTGAATATGGTTCTGGTGACAGGCTATGTCAGCTGTCTGAGAACCACTAGAGGAAAGTAAGTAACAAAAAACTGATTGCCAGTGAACCAACCACCAGGTGATGAATATGTTGGCCATGGCAACTCTTAGGGATTGCTAAAAATACAAAACAGGTTTTAGTACTTCATTCCTCTTCTATTTCAATGATAATAGTCTACTGGTGGGTGATGGGAAAGAAGGTATTAAAAACCACACTGTCCTTAGACTATCTGCAAGCAATTAAATTATGGATACTCTAAATGTGCCATCTCTATCCAATGAACAAGTTGATGTGCCACTACAGGAACTGAATCACATCTCTACTGACATTCGTTTTGTTTTTTTTTTTATCAAGGCAATTTTGCTTTATAATTTCTTTTATTTTTTGCTTTTTGGGAGGGCAATTGGGGTTAAGTGACTTGCCCAAGGTCACATGGCTAGGTTTTTGTGTTAAGTGTCTGAGGCTGGATTTGAACTCAGGTCCTCCTGACTCCAGGGCCAGTGCTCTATTCACTGTGCCACCTAGCCACCCCCCTACTGACATTCTTGATATAAAAAGAACCAGAAGACATACAGAACTGGCAGCCAACTGGAAGAAAATAAAGTTGGAAAAGTTTCTTTCATCATACATGGTCAATAAGAAATACCATTTCACGTGATAATTGCAGCCTGTGTATGACTATCCCTTACAAGAGGATAAAAAAAGGAAAGAAATTCTATGAAAAACTTAACAAGGTCCTCGATATTATATGAATATATATGTCAATGTGTGACTTCACTACAAAAGAGAGTACAAGGGAAAACAGTTAAAAAATATGTTGGAAATTATAATATTAGTTCAAGAAATGAAAGTGGCTAAAGGTTGTTAGACTACTTAGAACACATTTGTGCTTCATGGTTAAGAAATGAGTTGGAAGATCATACCACCTTAAAAGCACCAAAAATTTGCAAACCTCTAGAACTAGCTCTGAAAACAACAGCATGAAAAAACCTAAAGTTCTGGACAATGCCTCCCAGGTAAGCAGAGCCCAACTTTAATAAAAAGTTCAAAACTCAAGAAATAAATTGGAACAATGAGCAAACAATGAAAAAGTATAGTTGACCATATAAAACTACTATAGTGGCAGGGAAGAGTATGACATAAACACAGACAAAAAAACCCAACAATT
This sequence comes from Pseudocheirus occidentalis, assembly GCA_028646575.1. Taxonomy (NCBI): domain Eukaryota; kingdom Metazoa; phylum Chordata; class Mammalia; order Diprotodontia; family Pseudocheiridae; genus Pseudocheirus; species Pseudocheirus occidentalis. The sequence goes on from CM053594.1 coordinate 309,487,340, forward strand.
TAAAAACAGCTGCAAAGCCTCAAAAAAATAAAAATGCTCATTGAATCTAAGCTCAACAAGAATTCCTGGAAGAGTTGAAGAAAGAGATGAGTGGTAGAAGAAAAAATGGGAAAAGATATGAGAGTGATGAAAAAAATAAACTTATGAAAAGAGAATTGACAGCTTGATTTTTTTAAAAAAAAGGCATAAAAATAATGAAGAAAATACCACCTTAAAAAACAGAAGTGTCCTAATGCTAAAAGAGGCACAAAAATTCACTGAAGAAAAGAGCTCCTTAAAAAACAGAATTAGACAAATGGGGGGAAAGGTACAAAATTTTGTTGAAGAAAATAATTCTTAAAAATTAGAATCAAGTAAGTTGCAGTTAATGATTCCATGAGACATCAAGAAAAAATAAAACAAAGAATGAAAAAATAGAAGAAAATGTAGAATATCATATCAGAAAAACAACTGACCCAGAAAATAGGTTGTGAAGAGATTATTTAAGACTTATTAAACAATCTGACAGCCATGATCAAAGAAAGAACATCAAGGAAAGCTGTTCCAATATCTTAGATCCAGAGGGTAAATAGAAAATTGAAAGAATCCACTGATCATTTCCTGAGATCCCAAAATGAAAAATCCCAGGAATACTATAACCAAATTTCAGAGCTCCCAGGTCAAAGAGAAAATACTTCAAGCATTCACAAAGAAACAATTCAAATATTGTGAAGCCACAGTCAGGATCACACTAGATTTAACAGCCTCCACGTTAAAAAATCAGAAGGTTTATCATATGATATTCCAGAAGACAAAGGAACTTGAATTACATCCAAGAATAACCTATTCAGTAAAGTTGAGTGTAATCCTTCAGGGGAAAAAATATATATATTTAATGAAATAGAGTACTTTCAAACATTCCTGATGAAAATACCAGAACTGGATAGGAAATCTGATATTCAAATATAGGACTAAAGAGAAGTATAAAAAGGTAAACATAAAAAAGTAATTATAAAGGTCTCAATAAAACTAATCTGTTCACAAAAGCTATATCATAAGAAGATACATAACATAACTTCTAAAAATTTTATCATTATTAAGGAAGTTAAAAGGAGTTTGCATAGATGGAAGGCATGAATGTGAGTCAGTTATGTTGGAATGATCTCCAAAAAAGGTGAAAAGGTAAGAGACAGGAATGTACTGGAAAAAGGGGAAGGGAAAGGTAGAATGGTGAAAATTTTCTCACATAAAAGAGGCATACAAGAAAGAGCTTTTACAGTGGAGGGAGAAAGGTGAGAGAAGACAATGCTTGAACCTCATTGGAATTGGAATTGGTTTAAAGAGGTAAGAATAAATATACACACTCAGTTGGGCATAGAAATGTAATTTACCCAGTGGTGAAATAGTGGGTGAAGACAGAATAATAAAAGGGAGGATAAATTGAGGGAGGTAGTGGTTAGAAGCAAAATAGACTTTTGAGGAAGTACAAGATAAAAAGAGAGGGAAAAAAGAAGAAATGTGATGAAGGGGAAAACAGTTAATAATCATGAATGTGAATGGGATGAGCTCTTCCACAAAATGGAGAAAGCAAAATTCAACAATGTGTTGTTCACAAGAGACACACTTGAAACAGAAAGACACATACAGAGATAAAATAAAGACTGGAGCAAGATCTACTATGCTTCAGCTAAACTTTAAAAAAAAAGGTAGGGTTATCAGTCATGATCTCAGACAAAGCAAACGTAAAAAATGGATCTAATTAAAGTGGATAATTATGGAAACTACATTTGCTAAAAGGTACCATAGATAATGAAATTATATCAAATTTCTTACCACAAGTTTCTCTGATAAAGACCTCATTTCTCAAATATATACTGAGTTGGAACTGAGTCAAATTTATTAAAAATAAGAGCCATTCCCTATTGATAAATGGTCAAATGGTGTGAACAGGTCATTTTCAGAAAAATAAATCAATACTATCTATACTTATATGAAAAAAGTCCTCTAAATCACTATTGATTAGGGAAAAACAAATTAAAATAACTCTGAAGTACAATTTCAATTCTATCATAAATGACAAATGCTGGAGGGAATGTAGGGGAAATAGATATACTAATGATCTGTTATTTGTGTAGTGAACTGTTCCAACCATTCTGGGAAACAACTTGGAACTAGGACTAAGGGGCTATAATAAAACTATGCATATCCTTTGACCCAGTAATACCACTATAAGACCTGTATCCCAAAGACACAAAAGCAGAAGTAAAGGAATTATATAAACAGAAATATTTGTAGCAGGTCTTTTAGTGTTAGCAAAGAATTAGAAATCGAAGGAATATTCATCAATTGGGGAATGGCTGAGCACATTGTGACATATGATTGTATGGAGTACTACTATGGTGTGGGAAATGAGGGCCATGGATTCTGAAAAACATAGCAAGACCTATATGAACTGATACAAAGTGAAATGTGAACGAGGAGATCATTGCAGCCAGTAACAGCAATGTTGTAGTGTTGAACAACTGTGAAAGACTTGGGTACTCTGATAAATACAATGATCCAAGACAATTCCAAAGGACTTGTGATGAAAAAATGCTATCTCCAAAGAGAGAATTCATAAATTCTGAGTACAAACTGAAGTATGATTTTTTTTTACTTTATTTTTCTTGCTTTTTCAAAAAATACAGCTAATATGGAAATATATTTTGCATGATTTCACATGTGATTGAAATAATTTTGCTTTGTCTTCTCAATGGGTTGGGAATGGTTGGGAGTGAGAGAGTTTGGAACTTAAAATTTAAAAAAAGAATGTTTATTAAAAATAAACAATGAAAAGTTTAGAAGAAAGGAGTTGGAAGACAAGTACCAAATAATAGCACAAAATATTCAATTTTAACATACTGGAAAAGATTGGTTATCCACATAGAAATATTTTAAAAATCAGTCATTAACATCAGTGCTAGATTAGAAAATAAACATAAAGATGTCTGAAATTAAAAGAGCTAGAATTTGTTTTAAAAGGTCTAGAAAATGGGAAATGAACAAAAGGAAAAATATTGACACTGAGTATAACCATTTCTTTTTTTTTAATTTTTTAAAATAATTTCTTATTTGTTTTCTTGTTTACATCATTCATTTTATGGACATTTTTGAAATACAGATTTTCTCCCCAACTTGCCTCTTCCCCAACCCTAAAACAGCAATCCCACTGTAAAGCCCCTCCCCTGCTCTGCTCTCTTACTTTCTGGTAGGGCAGGGAGAGTCCCCCTATCCCAGCCCCTGTATATCTTAATTCCTAGATGCAGGTATTGAAGAACTTTAAATTCTAAATTCTTTCGATTCCTCCCTTGTCACCCACCCCCACTGGAAGGACAATCAATTCAATACAGGCTGTGGATGTGTGATTATACAGGACATCTTCATAGCGGACATATTGTGACAGCGATCATCTATCTCTCCTTCCTATCCCTCCCCCTCCTTGTTCTGTTCTCTACCCTGTCCCTGTCTGTTTACTTAAGTGTGTGCTTCC
>CM053594.1:309491347-309523404 GCA_028646575.1 Pseudocheirus occidentalis
CTGCCTGTAGCAACAGATGTTCTTTCTGTCTTTTGGAGAGTTTTGGAGCTTGAAAATCTGTTTAGCGTCCCATTTTATGAGTTTTTTAGCGTGTTTGTGTGGGGGCTGTGGTGCTTTGCTGCTTCTATGCCGCCATCTTGGCCCCTTCCTCCAGGGCCTCCATTTTGAGGAAGGACCTAGACCAGTTATCCTTCATTCTCTAGATTTCATCACTATGACTCCATACAGACCCCCTTCAGCTTTTTAAAAAAATATGTTGTCTTTTCCTTTTATAATATAAATTCTTTAGGGGTAGGGATTATCTTTCTTTTTGCTTGCATTTGTATCCACAGTACTTATCCCAGTGCCTGGTACACAGTAAATGCTTCTTGACTTCACCATTAATTTTCCAGTGCCTTTCCATAGATCTTCAGTAGCCCTCTCAAACCACTTCTGCCATGCTATTGTTTAATTGATATTCTTAGGAATATTAAATTCATTCTATGGTTTTCCTAAGACAGAGGCCATCATGCATATTATTTGGGGCAAGTCTAGGAATGTTTCTATGCTTTCCATCAATATTGTGGGAGAATGTTCATTTGTGGTGTTTATAGCTAATTCCATCTTTTCAAAATCACTATTTTGACATAGTTGTCTGTATGGATCCATGCTATCAAACACAAAGAGGGCTATTGGAAATTCCTATCTAAGTGTGTCCATTTCCTTTTCAAAATCATTTGAAGCATCAGTATTATTTTTTCATCCACTTCATCATAAGGCAGAATTTCTGAAGTTTGTGTAAGTGGAGATTTTTAATTAATTTCAGGTTCTTCACTTTTTTCTCCAAATTATAACTCATAAATTTCACCTCTTATTGCATCTAATACAGGTTTATGAATGAAATAATTTCTTATGATTGCATTGAACTGGTGTTCAATATGTTTCTGTGTGACTTGGGGCTGAATACTACTGAAAAAATGCAATATGAAACTTTTACACCTGATAAGATTTGTTTCCAATTTTGTTATGATGCAGTATTAGAACACAATGAAAAAAAATCATGTCTTCAGTTTATTGTGTGACCATGTGTGGTTTGCCCATGTTAGTGGTCAGTGTACTAAATATGACAGTGGTTATATGTACTAAAGCATTTTGAGCAGGTAGGATATTGGTATTTCTGATTTGTTCCAGCTTATCTTGCTTTCTTGTGATACCAGCATCTAAAGAAGTGCCATTCAATCTGTTATTCTATATAACAAATTGATCCTCACAAGTTTAAAGTGGTGCTAGCCTACAACTCTATATTGTCAGGTCCATTTCTGTACTTCTTAGGAGCATTATTGGCTCACATCGACCCACCAATTTGGTACCTCCAGAGCCCAGTTCATCAGTGTTTCATGTTTCTTACCTGTTCTTCAGAGCAGCTATGAAAGTTTTTGGACATGTAACGCTCCCTCTCCCAAACATCACTCTGACTAACAAACACCTCTTTTCTCCCCAGCTCCTCCTGGCATGAATTATGGATTGAACTTTTTTTGGGGGGGTGAGGAGGGTGATGATGATGGTACATTTTGTCAGTTACTTCGATTCAAGATCAACAGCAATTGTTTTAAGAAGTCTTTAGAGTTCATAACATCGTTAAACTGTAAATCTTCACTCTTATGATACAAAACTATCTCCAACATTATTTTGTGAAATAGATTCTTGAGCCCAGGAGTAAAATTCGGACATGTACCCTGCCTTTTATTCATTCTAGAAGACTCTTCTATACATGTTTTCAAGAGTGGCCTCAAATGAGTGTTTTCAAGAGTGGCTCTTCTGCATAGACACTAACTACATTTTTAAACATAAGAGATTGCTTTGATTCTCTTGCCATTTCCAATGGGAAAGACAATCTGCTTCTTTTGTATTTGTGGAGTAGGTCATTCAATCAAAATTTAAGAAATACAGTCCTTGGGACTTTTTGTTGTTTATTTGTATCTGACATGATCCCACTTGGGGTTTCCTTGGCAAAAATACTGGAGCAGTTTGCCATCTACTGATGCCACCTACTGAGGCCAGCAGGGTTAAGTGACTTACCCAGGGTCACATAGCTAGTAAATATCTGGGTCATATTTGAACTCAGGTCTTCCTGACTCTAAGCCTATTACTCTATCCAATGTGCCACCCAGTTTGCCCCCAGCAACTTGTGTTTTTAATCAATTTCTTGTTATAATCTAACCCTTAACTCTAATTCCCTCCCACCACCCTCCCTCATGTTATAGAGTGGAGATCTGCCTCCATGAAAAGCTTTTATGGTTTGCATTACAGACAAATGATTTTCTTTGCACTCCCCTCCCTGACCCCTACCCAAGAACATTTCTTATTAGTGGAATCTTACGGGAATGGGCTTGGATGTGCCAAGAATGAATGGACTCATTGACATTTCTATTCCAGTGGCCCTTGTGGATTGTTCAGGAGGATGAAACAGAACAGGGGAATGGTATTCTAAACTCAGAGGCAGAGAACTGGCTTAAGGACAACAAACATGACTTGGGGAGTATGAAATGAGAGGGCTCTCTGGAGGATCAGAGGAAACCTGTTCTGCACAGGTGTTTCTGTCATTGTGATCCTGTGGCTGCAGAGAATGTCAGAATGTTGCTCTGGAAGCTCCTACAATGAGACCACAGCTGTTCTAAGTCCTGTACACTGTGTACTGCTCAAACTAGCATTGTTACAGAGGCTTGTTAGAGAAAGCATGGAGAAAAAGAGTTTAGGATGCCACTGCTTGTTTTGGTACAGTTTCAAAGGATTGGGGTGGTTCCTGCACACCCATTTTGCAGTATTTGAAAGACTTTACAAGAGGTGGATACAGAAACCTTCCCCACTGCACAGAAAAAAGTCACTTGTTTTCTAAAAGAGAAATGAGAGAGAGAGAGAGACAGACAGAGACTGAATGAATTTTTAAAATAAGAAAAGATGGTCTACTAGATGAAGTCTGAAAATAGATGCTGTTTTGGAAACTGTTGGGCTAAAGGAAATAGCCAGCTCCCATTCCCCTTTAAATAACTGTCTTCAAAAAAAATTATTTGCTTCTGAATCCTAAGAAATATCTCAAGAACAACCCATATCCCTACCCTTCTAGTCTCATTTAATCAGAGACTAATGCCATGTTTTGCTTTCAAAAATATGAGGCACTCTTCTTTAGGGGATCCAATTTCATAGAATTAGGGCAATGTACTGAGAAACAGGAGACAAAACCTAGTTACTGCATTAAAAAATATGCATGCTTAGCTTCAGGGATAAAATGATGAAATACTCTACCTTTGTGGTATTAATCTTCTTCCCTTCAAATCTCTCTCTCTCTCTCTCTCTCTCTCTCTCTCTCTCTCTCTCTCTTTTTCTCTCTTTCTGTCTCTCTGTCTGTCTCTCCCCTCTCTTTTCTCTCCTCTCTGTGTGTGTCTCTCTCTGTCTGTCTCTGTCTCTCTGTCTCTCTCTTCTCTCCTCTGTCTCTCTCTTTGTCGCTCTCTGTGTCTGTCTGTCTCTCCTCTCTCTCTCTCTCTCTCTTTCTCCATATTATATACAGACACACATATAGATATAGTTTATATATACACATGCATGTGTGCACATATACATACATACACATGGATATATTTTTTCCTAGTGACTTGAGAAATTCTTATGGATTAACAATTCTACTTCATTTTCCTTCCTGCATATCTAGTCATCCTACAATGTGGCATAAATCTATTAATGAACATTTGGATCTGTTAATCTCCTGGCTCCACTAATAACCTTGAAAATCGAAGCAATGATGAAGGTTGCCACTTTCTTCACTCCACGTCTCACCAGTCACTCAATATATCCAAATAAATTTCTTTTCTCTCACTATTTTATCAGTATTCTTTCTACAGTGGCCCCCTGACTCCTTCCCACCTCTACACATACTTCCTCATTCTTACGCATGACCCTACTGATCTTGATTGCCTGAATCTGAATTGCTTCACTCTCTGAAAATTCATGACACTTTGAACTTTTCAGTGAAGCTTACTTACAATAATAATTCTATATTATTTCAGAGGCATGTTGGCTCCTATTCCTAACAGAGAAGGCATTTGCTTTTTTTCCTCCTTCAGAAGGTAGTAGCCTCCAAACAATCAGTCAGCATTTACTACTCATTGAATATATGGAAGCCCTTCTGTTGAATAGTAGGGGCAGGAGGAGAGGGGGCTCAGAAAAGAGAGAACAGAAATGGTCTCTTGCATCAAAGACCTCAGCCTCCGTAGCACAGTGGAGATAAACAGGACAAACACACACACACACACACACACACACACACACATGAAAAGACTACTTAAATACAAGCTACAGGCCATGTTAACAAACATTTATAAATCTGAGGATACAAAGAAAAGCCAAAACCAGTCCCTGCTCTCAAGAAGTTCCCAGTCTAATGGGGGAAAGGAACATACAGTCAAACAAGAAATAAACAGGATGAGCTGGAGATAATCTCAGAAGGCAAGCATTAAGGTTAAGGAGGACCAGGAAAGACTTTTTGTAGGAAGTGAGACCAGTTGAGACTTGAAGGAAACCAGGAGGCAGAGATAAGGAGGGAGAGAGTTCCAGGTCTAGAGGACAGCCAGTCCAGGCATGGGAAACTCGTTTTATAGATACAAAGAACCTTTAAGATCACCTAGTCCAACCAACTAAGTTTACATGCAAAGAAATCAGTCCAGAAAAGTTTAGTGAATTGTCCAAGGTACACAGGTAGTAAATAGTCAATCTGGGATTCTGTCCAGGCTTTGATTTAAAATCTACTCTATTTTCCATTATTCTATGATGCAAAAACCCTCTATAGAATGAAATATGACTCTTTATGATTATAAGAGTTATATTTGGATGAAACACTGACTCTAAAGTAAAATGACTGATTTTGTAAAAGATGTGCCAGCAATCTCTACATGCAAATAAATGAATCTGTCCCTTCAAAGCTGTCACCTCTGGGAGCTCTGCTGCTGCCATTGTGCCAAACATTGGGATGCCTTTGTGGGAACTGCCTTCAGAGCTGGCTGCACATTGTTTTGAATAACCTCAATGGAGGCAAATCTTTATCCTGTGACAATGGATTTGATTTTTGGAAGGAAATCAAAGCATATTAGAGCCAAACCTCGTAACTAAAGTGATATTTCATTTTTTGGTTAAAAAAGGAGGTGTGGTGTTACTAATGAGATGGATATTCTTGTGTGGCTCATAAACCAGAACTGATGACAGTTTCATAAAAGGAGATCCACAAATGGTCCAAGGAATGAAAACATTGCTGGAAGAATATCACAACTGACGATGTTGAAAGGGATAACACTCATCTAGATATATGAGATCTGGTATGTTCACTCAACTTCCCTTCCCCAAACCTCAATTCATGACTTCATAGTCATTTCCTGTATGAAGACTGAGGAATTTCCAGGATGAATTGGTATTATCAGAAGAAAGTACTGAAGCTGTAAGCATTGGGAAGAAGGGAAGAGGCATGGGTTGGTAGAGAAAGAGCAGTAAGAATCTAAATAGAAGTAGTGGTAAACACAAAGTTTTTGAGTTATTGAATACCATCTATGTGCCAGGGTAGGCACATAGTAGATAGTAGATGGATAGTGTTGGGCCTAGAGTCAGGAAGATCTGAGTTCAGTATGGCCTTAGACACTTTATAGCTGTGTGACCTTGAGCTAGTCACTTAACTTCCATTTGCCTAGAAGACATCTAGGTGGATCAATGGATAAAGTGTTGGTCTCGGAGGCAGAAGCACCTGAATTCAAATGTAGCCTCAGACACTCACTAGCTGTGTACCCTGCGCAAGTCACTTAGACTCTGTTTGTCTTAATCCATTGGAGAAGGAAATGTCAAACAACTCCAATATCTTGACTAAGAAAAGCCCATGGATCCTATGGTCCATTGAGTCATGGAGGGTCAAACACAATCAAATGACTGAACAACAACAAATGTGCCAGGCACCATGTAAGTGCTGAGAATACCTTTGTACCCTCAAAAGCAAACAGTCCCTGGCCTCAAGGAGTTTATATTCTAATGAGAGATACCACATGTCTCTTGGAAGGGAAGACACTAACACCTGAAGGGTGGTGGTGTTAGGAAAGGCCTTCCATCGAAGGTAACACTTGAGTTGAGTCTTGAAGGGCACAAGGGATTCCAACGGGTGGTAGACAGCTCATACAATGGCAGTAAAACTAGGAGATGGAGTATTTGTGAGAGCAGAAGCAGTAAGGTGAACCACAGTATGAAGCATGAAGAGAGTATGAAGGAGAACAACATATAAGTACCCTGGGAAGGTAGGACTCCAAGAGGATGTACAGAAATTTAAATGTCATACAGAAGAGTTTGTATTTGATCCTTAAATAACAGGGAGCCATTGGAGGTTATTGAGTAGAGGGGCTACATGGGAGCTGCATGAATGAGGCAGATGTGAGAAAAGATAAAACAGACGTATTTGCTAAGATTAAAGAGAATGAGCCTAGAATATAAGGTTTTTGACTCGAAAGGTGGGAAGGTCTTAAATCCCATCAGCTTTACTTTGATTCACAAAGCACTAAGCCATTGTAGCAATCTAAGAAATGGAACCTTAAAAATATGCTGCTCTTCATATACAGAAAAATACTACTGATTAACTCTGAGTACTAGCTGGTATTTGAATTTTTTTTTCTAGCAGTGGTGATGAGTTGCGTTAATCTATACACATTCTGTGGGGATTATGGGGTACTCAGGGAGGACCAGCACCTCTGGTGTGAGGGCTTGCTGAGCCCTTTTCAGGGCTGCTCATCTACATTTGGTGTCTACTTGTCATTCAATTCTCATCTGTGGTTCTAAGAAGCTGTAACAAGTCCAGTAGTCACACCCTGTAAAAGCACCTACAGATGGGCTAAACCAGTTAGAAGAGGGTTAACTGACAAGCCTCAACCCTATCTGTGAGTTAGGGGGATATCTACCCCAATCATGGGAAGACTTTCCCCAGCAGCATGGGTGGATGAGAGCAATTTGTTCCAAAAAGTATGAAGGCAGCTGAAGCAGGCACTGTGGAGCAGTTAGAGTTTGGTTAGACATCAAAGGTGCCAACATCATTCACTGCTTCCCGGGTCATTGACAGTCATCTTGACTTTTATCTTTCCACTTAACTTTGATGACTCTGGAAGAGAGAGTCAGGCTGATGACTACACTGCTCTGCCTCACTCAAACCCAGTTCACACCAAGTCAAGACATGACCCTGTGATGTCATTGGTCTTCTTTGGAAAAAAGGAAGACGAACAACAACACACTATCTTATCCCATCCTCCCTGTGAACAATAACAAGTGTTTGTGAGATTGCTGTTTGGAGGTGGGGAAGCAGTCTATGACTGCAGAAAGAGCTTTGTGCAAAACTACCTAGATTGCATGGGTAGACTGTAAAGCAATCTTTTATGGGAGGCTTTTCTTAGTCTCCCCAACTCCCACCTGATAGTGCCTTCCCCTTCAGGGTTACTTTGCATTTCACTTGTTCATTTCTTATCTATACTGATATATATACATGCCATGTCCCCTGTTAGACTGTCATTGTGGCTCTAGCTGCCAGGACTGACTGGCTTAGACAAATCAAAGCACCACTTGAGAAAATAAAACTAACTTGTGTTGGGATGGAGGTCAATGAGGATGGACAGCTAGAATGCTATTGTATTAGTCTGAATGTAAAACCTTTTATGTTGTGCATAGGACGGATCTTCTAGCAGTGTAAGCAGGTGGATCCTCTGTAAGCTGAGAGAGTTGGGAACTGAGTAGGGGATGAAGTGTGGAGTCAGTCATCAAGTCACCAGCAGACGGAACTGTGGACAGAAGCTAAGCAGAAATTCAATTTTATGTGTACATGACATAGTAGAAGAGGAGAAAATTAAATGGGTAGTAGTAGTAGTAGTAGTAGTAGTAGTAGTAGTAATAGCAGTAGCAGTAGTAGTAGTAGTAGCAGTAGTAGCAGTAGTAGCAGTAGTAGTAGTAGTAGTAATAGTAGTAGTAGTAGTAATAGTAGTAGTAGTAGTAGTAGTAGTAGTAGTAGTAGTAGTAATAGTAGTAGTAGTAATAGTAGTAGTAGTAGTAGTAGTAGTAGTAGTAGTAGTAGTAGTAGTACTGGAAAAATAATCATGATAACTTTCTCATTATTATGTGTATTCTGGCTTTCTCTTCCAGATCCAGGCCAGTTAGAGTTTTAGGCACCCCCTGAAGGATTGAGATTTCTTCTCTTCTACAGCTGACATTGGTGCTAGGCCCTACCTGCTGTGTTCCTCTCACTGAATCTGTGATTAGTGCCCCAATACTGTTTAATCACTTAACATCAATTACCTTTTAGAAAAGGGACATTTACTTCCAAGATGTAAGAAGAGTATTATGGGGAGGATATGCTAAGTTACAGATCAGGTTTAGAAACAGAGACAGTTTTTGTGGTGTTCATGAAATGTGCTTAAAAACCTAGTTAGGACATCCATTTTACCTAAATAAATGAATGAAAAATCATTTATAAAGTGCTTAGTATGTACTAGGTACTATGCTGGGGTCACAGGAAAAAAATGAAATATTTCCTCCAAAGAGCTTGCATTTTAATAGAAAGAGATTCATATATGTGGGAGGGGTGATCAGTGAAGGGAGCTTTCCTTTGGGGAGTCATAGAATTGATCCAAAGACAATTGTTTGATTCTCCCTTTCCAAAATAATAGCATTGATGATTTAATTACTGTGCTTAGAGCAAAAGGTGGGAAGTGGGGTTAGGACAGTGGTACATGTATGGTAATAGGGCAGAGGTTACGATGGATGGAGTAGATGATTGAATGGAACATGTAACATAATCTTCCCTGGTTTTCAACCAGATATAGTACACCAGGCAACTTGATATTCACTCATTTGGTAAATCAAGATACTATAACCTCAAAGTGAAGGTTCTAAAATGGATTAGATTCCCCAAAGACTGGAGTTATAGATTCCAGAGGTCTAGAATATTGGTCTAGACAGGGTGGGGAAACTGTGGCCTTTTAGGTCCTTGGGTGTAGCTTTTTGACTAAGTCCAAGTTTTACAGAACAAATCCTTTTATTAAAGGGATCTGTTCTGTGAAGTTTAGATTCAGTCAAAAGGTCCCACTTGAGGACTTAGAGGGTCACATGTAGCCTCAAGGCCTTGGGTTTCCATCCCTGTGGAGAAATGGAGTAGCAATGGAAACAGGGCAGATGGCCTGAATAGGTTATGAAGCATATTATAATCTGGCATTTCTTTCAGATTGCAAGTTTCTTAAGGCAGTGACAGATACATAGATAGAGAAATAGCTAGCTAACTAGCTAGTTAGATGACTGAGCAGTAATTGTTTAATATGCTCCAGACACTATGCTAAATGCTAGGGATAAAATAACCAAACATCAAGAAAGCAAGATGAACCCTAACCTCAAGGAGCCTACATTCTAATGGGAGAAGATAACCCCAAAAGGGAGGTACATGAGAGAAAGGCAGCTGATGTGGAGAATGAGCCAGGAGGGAAATAAGCAGTGTGACTGGTGACCATTATGGCAACAAGGTCTCCCAAACTGTAATTTAGTTAGTGCCATATAGATGGTGTGAATCAACAAATGTGTTGTAGCTGACCTTGTTGAAGGTCATCATCATTCAGTACTGAGACAGGTTTGATTTGAGGCTGAGTTGTGCAAGTCCCTTTGACTATACACTTGAATTCTGTCTACTGGTTGAGGTGAGAAGGTGGTTTCTGTTGTCATGGCCCATTGAGTTCTTGGCACATGTCGGGAGACTAGCTCCAAGTTTCTATCTTGGTCTTTTCATTTTAGTAAGGTGGGTCCTTGTTTACTGGGACCTGAGTAAAACCTACCAAACCCAGGGGCCATAAAAATGACAGTGATATATTTAGTCATTCTCCACCTGGGCTGAGTTGAAGTCAGAAAATAAGAATCAAAATATATCCCATTATCAGGCCCCTAAGTCATCCTCTTCTCTGATTTCTCCCACAGATCTTCTTGTTTGGATGCCAATAAGCCCACATGCCCTGCTTCTGGCAGGGCTAGGCCCCAATTCAGGTGATACTCCAGTGCATTCCTGCAGGGGAGTTTTCAGCTGGTATTTTGTTTACCTGTGCTGTTGGCTGGTCTCAACCCCCTGGGAGCCAAGATCTTCCAGCACTGTTCACCATACCTGTCTATGAAATATGCATGAGTACAGGCTTGACACAATGCGCCTGGGTCCTTCCTTGACCTCTTGATTTCCCTTATCATTTTTTAGGAAATTCCAAGAAACTGATGAAACACCTCTTTAGTTGTTATACATTGGAAATCTGAGATCCTTCTAAAAGACTCTGATCAGGTTCCATCAAAAGACCCAAAGTCACTCTTTAAAATTCAAGGCATTTTAAAATTGTTTCCTATTTTTTTGTAGCAAAATAACCTTGGGAAACATTCACTTTAATGTATTCTGTGAAGAAATTAAAACAAATTTTTTTAAAAAAAGTCTCCCCTCTTTCCCATGTGGTAGAAGATCATAAAACTACCCTCCTTGAAAGAGAGTAAGATTTAAGTTTTGAATTTGGCATTTTCCCAATGGTTAGATTTGGGCTATAGAATGAATTATTTCTGGTTTCCAAGTCTCTTCTCAGAGCCACTGAAATTTAGGGGTCACAGCAATTTAAAACATGAACTACTTCAGCAACATAGCATTTACTCTAGTAACTGATCTTTCTCCTAATGAACTGAATTCAAATTAGAGCTATTTCCTTCCACTTCTCGGGGGACTGGGGCGTGTGCCCCTGCAATCTGGAAAATCTGTGCAAAATTTTTTGGCCCTCCCTTCATACCAGCGAAGAAGTCTGAATTATTATGGTATTGAAAGATAAAATATGTTGATATCATACTACATGTAAATTTAGGAATTTTTGAGTTCTAAACTCTTTCTGTGTCATTTGCTGGCTTTTGCAAAACTTCCACCAAATTTCTTAAACCAAGCCATGGTATATTGAAACTGTGATGGAGAAAGCCACAATGTCAAAGGATAACTGTTACTACTTCTTGTGTTATTTTCACCTGATGAATTATAAAGCTAATTCGAAGGCATCATTCATGATGATTACCCTAGGTACCAAAATTGCTTTTTGTTACTCTACCTATTATGTTGGTTTTTCCATTTTCTTCCTAAGCAAGAGGCAGCTCTTTTTGGTGGCTTTTTATTGTCTTGATTTGACTGGTTGTCTTTGTTGCCCTGACTCATCCTCCAATTTTTTTTCTTTACCTCCAACAGTACCTGCTTCCATTTTTGTTACTTTTGGCCTGAATATTGTTCCAAACTTGTTTAGGGATAGTGGTTGGGGTGGAGTGAGGAATTGTATCAGCAAGCATCCTAGCATGCCCAGGGTGGCTGCTAGCACAGGTTCTTAGATCTGCTTTTCTAAAAGAAAGCCACTCAAAATGGGTTAACAATCTTACTTTAATCAATCAAACATATATCATTTACCTAGTTCAGGGGAAAAGTCAGCACCCTGAACTTCAGAGAATGCAAACAGAATACAAACAGAAGTTACAAGCAGACAAACCGATCAGCCAACGGCTTCCAACTGTCTGACCATTACATCCATACCTAGTCAGTTACCGGAGAGGAAAACACCAACATCTGGGTTTTCAAAGGCAGGGGGAGAGGTGCTCAACGGCTTCCCAGAGTCTCCTCTGGTCAAATCACACAACTCTTTCCAAAGTGAGCCCCAAAGCAAAAACTCACATCAGGGTATATATAGCCTTCGCCTTGATCAGAGAATGTCACAGCCCTCTTGACCCACTTGCCCAATCAAAAAGTAATAAGGCATGGGCATTGCTGAAGAACAAGCCTCCCACCACAGGCTCCATGTGACCACAGTCAGCCTATTAGGGGGCAGAGTATACTTTCAAATCAGGGAAGGTTCTCAGAGCCACTTAAGCAAAGGGTCTAGGGGCAGGGAAGATCTTCAGATTCCCATAACAGGAATATGTTCAACTGTAAAGTTTCTGAGGCACATAAAGTACAATGAAGAAAACTGATGCTTGGAAATTGTCCTGCTGTGTTCCATTTTGCCTTTGAATTTGGGTTTGGGATGGTGAACTTACTCTGCACGCCAGATTGCCAAGATCCCTGCTCCCTTGCCACTACCACTGGCCACCTAACCTGACAAACCTAGGCTTGGTTCCTGCCCAAGACTATGTGACCCAATACCAGATGTCCTTCATCTTTGCCTCTTCCACATAGGTGTATTTCAAATGAGGCTGGTGAAAAGTAGGTGATTGTATTAACCTATAGAAGGACCTTGGGGGTGCTGGTTGTGCAAATCCCTATTCTCTAGCTGCTAAGGCCAGGTGTGGTTGCTGTGTAAATGGCTTGACCATCAAGTATTTTGTGTGTATTAGCTACAATTCAATGAATTCCTCTGTATAGCTGCTGCAGAAGAAGCTGTGTCCCTGGAAAAGCCAGTCATAACGGCCAAATCCAATTTGGAAAAGACCCACTCAGATCTGTTAAGAGCATAAGAGGAGGCACCCTTGACTGAGGAGGTCCACATGTGAATGAAAGTCATTGAAATTATTGTGAAAGCAGGAGAGCCGAACCTTCAGAGTTGTCCCCAAGTTGGCAATGACAGCTTGGTCTGCTCCATGGAGTAATCTTAAGACTAGAAAATGCCCAGTAAGGAGGACATACACAACTAACCCTACCAGGAAAGTTTAAAACTCAGAAAGAGACAGGAAAAATAAAAGGGCATAATGGTAGTGCAGGACTGTAGACATTAAATGGCTTGGGTTAGCAGTAGGTTTCCATTCAAATAATATCACAGACTCGTAGAATGTCAGAAGCGGAAGATATCTAAGAGGCCATTTAGATAAGTGAACTGATGGCTCAAGTACAGAAATGATTTGCACAGGCAGTGAGTGGGAGAAGCAGACCAGAATCTCCTGACTCTTAGTTCCACTCCCCCAACACACACACACACACACACACACACACACACACACACACACACACACACACAGGCTTGTTATCAGTGATCCTCTGCTTAGTTTGTGTTGTGTTTAGGAGCTAGGGATCACTTGTGAGAGGAAAAGGGGAGATTCCTCCTGAGATATTCCTTATTTGAATCTATAAGATTTCTCTTGAGGGGAGGGTTAAGTAAAGAAAGTAAGGTCCTCACAAATAGTTACTGGCCCCCGAATGGTATTTTCTTTGAGAAACTGGAGAAGGTAGTCCTCTCTCTTGGCCTGTAGCACCCAGGGAGTGATAATATCTATCTGCTGTGCTTGTTGCCTGATTCACAGACAAGATATTTATATTTTTAGCACAGTAGCAACTTGTGAAATATTCAACCTGGCTACCTAAAAAGGTCATGTTTCAGGAAGTTTATTCCTTTAACAACCTCTCTGTGTCTTTTGATAAGATTCATCTCTTACCTCTCTTGCATTTTTCCTCTCCTGCAACTCCATTTCATTATATTAAAATTACTGAAAACTCTTCCCCCTCCTCCCTCCTGCTCCCTTTCAATATTTAGGAGTCCTAACTAACTTTAAATTGTTCACAACTTAATATTGATTGCTTTGGAGGGCTATTATAATGACAACAAATTTTAGAAAACCTGACAGAGGTGATTCGACTGATGTTTTTGGTAATATGTCAAAATTGCATAAGCTTCCTCTGTGGATTCTATTGTTTACAAAGGAATCTGGCATGAATACCAAACAGAATCCTAAAATACTCTTTCTTTCATTTCTTCTCATATATAGGAGTATAGATTTGAAGTCTGGAGAGTCATTTAGTCCAAACATTTCATTTTACAGATGAGAGAAATTAGGGCTAGGGAAGCTAAAAGTCATCCAAGATCCCTTAGGGCAGCAGTTCTCAACCTGTGGGTTGTGTTCAATTTGTAACAATGAAAATACATCCTGTGTATCAGATATTTACATCACGATTCACAACAGTAGCAAAATTACAGTTATGAAGTAGCAATGAAAATAGTTTTATGGTTGGGGGTGACCACAACATGAGGAACTGTATTAAAGGGTCATGGCATTAGGAAAGTTGAGAACCACTGCTTAGGAGAAGAGGTAGCAAAATCAGGATTCAACCCCACATCCGTTAGCTTTGAATACAGTGACCTCCATTATACCACACTGTCTTTATGCATTAGAAGGGATATGTGTTTGGTCAGAGGAGCCACCACAAGTGGAGATGCTACTTAATGATCTTGACGTCAATTTAACTTTATCACTTGTCCATCTTTATTAGCACTTTTCTTATTAGACGATAAAAACAGCAACAACACAAATTTCCAGTGATTGTACTGGGTTCTGGGGATACAAAAGAAATGAAGCAGTCTCTTTCCTCAAGGAACTGACAAGGAATTGGGGGGACGATGTCACGTACACAAGAAGTTGATGCTGCATACATGCAAAGCCGATGCAAGGTAAGTAATTTTGCAGGGAAGTGGTGAGGATGGGGCACAGAGGTCATTACTAAATGGGGACACAAGAGAGAATTCTGGGAGGTAGTGCTGCTTAAGTGGCTTTTGAAGGAAGCTGAGAGTTCCACCAGGTGGTGACAAGGACAGTGTGAATTTGAAGTCTAGACATAGGAGGGGGCAACCTGAGGAACTGCAAAGAGATGGAGTGTCATAGGTAGAGAATAACAGGTAGGTTCCTTTGTCTGGAACATAGAGAGTGTGAAGGACTTAGATGTGCAATAAGCCTGGAAAGGTAGTGAGGAGTCAGATTGTGAAAGGCATTAAAAGCCAAACAGATGAGTTTGTATTTTAGCCTAGAAGCTATAGAGAGTTAATGTAAGCTCTTGAGAAGGCTAGTGATAGTCAGACCTGTGCTTTCAATTCATTTCATTCCAATTCAATTGAGTAGATTTTCATTAGGTACACATTTTGTGTAAGGTACTAGCCTAGGGGATACAAAGACAGACAAAAAAATAAAAACAGACCTTGACCTCAAGGGGTTTATGGACTACTGGGGAATTGAAATTGAACTAATTGCAGTTGATCCTTTTCTGAAAGCAGGTTGTACTATGAGAAAGGGTAGAACAGATTGTACATTTCAGGGAAAAGAAAGAGAGTAGCAGGTATGACAAACTTTGCTTAGTTTACATTTTTCTTTGAATTGGGTCTCCCATATTAGTCATTTTAGGGCATTGTTGGGGTGGGGGTGGGGAGGGCATGGAGACAGACAGAGATGGAGAGACACAAAGACAGAGAGAGAAACAGGGATTGACAGAGACACAGAGAACATTGAAGAGCAGCTAAGGACTCTAAGAGGTCATTTCAATTCAGTATAATTGAGATAATTGAAGGAGTCCTGGGCCATTTCCAGAGAGACATATGCTCTGCCTCAGCACTGATGGATTTGTACTTTGGGGTGATGTAGCAAACCCTTAGTGGGCTCTTCAGTCCCCTCCTCCCCATGCCAAAGTCTAAGGGAGAGCTGGAAGAGTCCTGGCATGAGCAACAGATGGGAAGAGAACGTGTAAAAGGGTGGATTCACTCCTTTCAAAGTCTACTGAGCAAATTGTTCCTCCTGACTCAACGACCAATTGTCTTTAGCACAGCCTCACCCCCTAGCCCTGGTATATATTTCTCTAGAAGGGACCAGGGTACAGGCCAGTTCCAACTTTACCACAAGGGCCTAGAAACCAGATCTCCTTTTAACCTGGCACAAGTTTGTTTTGAGCAGAGAATGTTTGAGAGGTTCACTAACAAGGTCTATCCCATTTAATACTGAGAAAGAGGTTTTAGTTGTGTTCAGACCAAAGACTTCAAATAGTTTACCAATGAGAGATACTCTGCACTCACTCTTAAAAACTAGTTTTATAATGTACCCATAACCACAAAACACATTTGTTTTCACATATTTTAATTAGATTTAACGGAAATGGAAAAGTAATTTGCTTTTTATGGAATTATTCTCAGTGTGAAACCCAAGATCTTTTCCAAAATTTTAATATAAAGCAGTCATACTGAGTTAAAGCAAAAGAATGTAAAATAAAAGACTGATAACAGACAGGGATTAAGACACATATAAGTTCCTGAAAAGGCATCCAGCCATAATAAAGTCACATCTTTCTGAAAACTCAGAGGATATAATTCCAAAATGGAGATTCCTTTCTTGAGATATTTAAAGGACAGTTCGCCTTTCTCTTAGCAAAACATTAAGTGGAAAAAAAAAGATGGAAAAAAAGAGAAAAAAAAGCCAAGCCATATTTGACTCCACAAAGCATTCTTTACTGATGTCTAAACAGTTGTTTCTGAGTTGAAGACATCGTATCTTCTGGAAAAAGGTTTCACTGAACACCAAAAGATGAATGGAATCTGAGAGGAAGAGATCTGAATCTTACAATCTCAAATTAAGAGCTTGGTCATTGAGGTCATTTTGTCCAATCCCCTTCTCTTTCATAGGAGGAAACTGAAGTCCCCAAACCCAAGTTCACTCAGGTGATCCAAACTGAGAATAAAGACTTGAACCCAAGTCCTCTGAATCCAGAGATATTTCCCTTGAGTCTCAATAAAAGCCAGTCCCTAGAGGATACAGTTGAGAGAGGAGACAGAAGAGGACAGTGATTGGGGAAGGACTATGGTGAGTTTACTGAGGGAGTGGGGGACATTAGTCACCAGTTTGGCCAATGTTGAGCTCATTACTCCACTTGATTGGGTCTGATTTCTACAGCAACCACACTCTAATCTGTCTTGTCCCAGGGGGGAAGCTGCCTGGGAAAGGAAAAAGAAAGCTGTGAGATACTGGCAGAAAGGAAGCCAAATGGGCAAGGAGCAGCAGGAAGGCCTTGGCTGAAGGGTACCTGGAAGGTAACTGTGGGACCTTGGGTAAGTCAATTAACCTCTTGAAAGCTCCCAAGATGTTTCCAGACTTGCAGTTCTATAAGCCTAGGAATCAGACTTAGGAATCAGAAAGGAGAAGTTGTGGGGGGGCTGAAAATAAGCTTGGATTGACCCATAACTTCGTTGAGTTGGCTTTGATGTGGACCTGTGGAGAGGGTGAAGTGGGAGGAGATCAGAAACACACTTCTCCAAGGATTCTGTCGCTGTAAGCAATTTCTTATAGTTCTTGAGTAAGTATTTACAGTCAGCGGAGATGGCGGCCCATTGTAAAGTATCAAGACTGTGAACTTTTAATTCAATCCAACCCAGTATTCATTAAGTGCCTACTATATGCCAGGAATCATGGTAGGTGATGAAGATACAAGGCAAAAATGAAAGTCTATGCCCTTGACTAAAGAATGCAAATCTGAATACCTCATATTCAAATAACAGTCCTTCCTAACCTGGCCTTCTTCTACCTTTTCAGTCTTCTTGTATCTTGTTCCCTTCATATAATCTGCAATCTAGTGACACTAACCTCCTTGCTGTTTCTTGAGATAGAAACACTATCTTCTGACTTCATGCATTTTCACTGACAGTTCCCTATACCTGAAATTATCTTCCTCCTTATCTCTGTCTTCTGTCCTACATGGCCTCCTTCAAGTCCCAAATAAAATTCCATCTTCTACAAGAAAATGTTTTTAAAAATGTACTTTACTTCCAGCGCTTTCTTTCTGTTGATTGTCCCCAATATTCTATATATATATATGTGTGTGTGTGTGTGTGTGTGTGTGTGTGTGTATATGCAAATGCATACACACATACATAAACATTTCTCTCTACTTCCATCCATCCATCCATCCATCCATCTTGTTTTACATAGTTTGCATGCTATATCCCCTATTAGTCTGTAAGCTCCTTGAGAGCAGGGACTGAATTTTTAAATTGCCTTTTTTTTTTTGTATCCCTAATGCTAACTACAGAGCCTGGCACATACTTGATAAATACCTGTTGACTGACTCGCACCTGAGAATACAAGAATTGTGTGTTTATTGCCTAATTTAACAGATATTTCAACAAAAAACCATAAATATTAATTCTTATTGTGAGAAAAAAGAAAACACAATCATGACTATTTAGTTATGAGTTTAAAATTGCCTGAAAAATCCTAATATTCAATAACAAACAAAATAGGACTGGGTGAACCTGGCTGGGTTTTGAATGTTTTGAAGTTATTCAGACATTTTGGTCTGGTAAAAGAGAAAACACATATTGAGAAATCCTTTCTCTTAACTAAAAATTTAACAACAACCTATGACTATTTTAAAGTAAATTTAATCCATATGTTTTTGATTCATTTATATTTAAACCATCAAAATATTATTTCTTAAGAGCTGTTTGATGTCCAAGAAGTGTTTTAAGCTTTTAAAATAAGTTTTTAAAACTTTTCCCCCCATTAAAAACAGGAAATCACATTTCACCAAGTTAGATTAATTCAGACACAAAGTAGTCACTAATTCTGACCCTGCAAATTCTAAGAAAGTTTGGAATTTACCAAAAAGGGGTGCCCAGTTCTTAAAATGAAGTTGATGCCTATTTTCCTACAGAAAATCTAGTTCTGAATGTCTGGAAATTGTCCCAACATGGTACCATGAGTCATCAATATTCATATTCAAGAAAAATATATTCTCTGCTCCTAGAGTACTGCAACACAAATTAATATAGTTTGTGATAGTTCTGAACTTTGCCAAATTGAAAATTGATATATTAGTATTTGAGCAAAGTATTAGCTCAGATTAGGAGCAATTAGGGAGTACAGTAGACAGACCAGTGGGCCTAGAGTCAGGTCTTACCTGAGTTCAAATGTGGTCTCAGACTCTGGGCAAGTCACTTAACCCCATTTGCCTCAGTTTCCTTATCTGTAAAATGAGTTAGAGAAGGACATGACAAACCACTTCAGTATCTTTGCCAAGAAAATCCCAAATGTAGTCAAAAGGTCTGAAATAACCGAATAACAATAACACAGTAGCACAAGACCTTTAATTTTTCAGGCTCAAAACTCAGAATCATCTTGACTCTTTCTGTCTTATCTCATATATAGTCATTTGGTACTATCATTGATAATATCTTTCAAATTTGTCAATTTCTTCCCATTCCTCCAGCTACCACTGTCGTTTAGGGCCTTAACGTTTTATATGTGAACTATCATAATAGCCCTTACCTTTAACCTTACCTTCAATCTCTCCCTACTTCCAATCCACTCTGCATGTTATTTCCAGATTCATTTTACCCATTTTTTTTATCATTTTGCTAATCTTCTTTAAAAACAAGACAACAAAAAGCAGCAATATTGTACGATGCTCAGCTGTGAATGATTTAGTGATTCTCAGCAATACAATGAACTAAGATAATTTGGAAGGATTTATGATAAAAAATGCTATCTATCCATCTCCACAGAAAGAACTGATGGATTCTCAATGCAAATCAAAGCATACCCCCTCCTTTTTAAACTTTATTTTTCTTGGTTTTTTTCAGTGGGTTCTGTTTTCTTTCCCAACATAACTTATATGGAAAAGTATTTTGCATGACTGTACATGTCTAACCTATATCAAACTGTGAAGGGGAGAGGAAGAGAATTTAGAGCTCAAAATTTTCAAAAATGAATGTTAAAAACTGTTTTTACATGTAATTGGGAAAAATAAAATATTAAATAAACCTAAGTATATATATTATATATAATATATGTATGTGTGTGTGTGGAGAGAGAAAGAGAGAGAGAGAGAGAGAGAGAGAGAGAGAGAGAGACAGAGACAGAGACAGAGAGACAGAGAGACAGAGAGAGAGAGACACAGAGAGAGAAAAGATACATGGATTTGGGACATGATTTTTCCTAAAATCTTATATCTGTCTGTATGTTCTATGGTCCATCTCCCCCCATTCCATTTATAATTGACTCTATATAAGATCTTCAGGTTGTGTTTCTTCCCTTTCCACCACCCAGTAAAGCAAATTAACAGATGTCTTTCCCTCCACTCCCCTCCTCCAGTTTACTTTCCACATTCAGAGGGGAAAGTTGAGAAAAAAATTGCTTACAGAATAAAATATAAGGCCATAGAGATAAATTCTTGGTTGATTGTATCTATGGCCACAAACTAGTTTGAAAAAACAACTTAAATACTTACTTAAACCATTTGTTTCTAATTGAATGAAACTCTTTCCCCTCCAACCAACACGGGTGCTTTCCTGTAGTCTGTGCATCCTCAGAGGACCCAGAGCTGGAAGGTCCATTGGAGACCATGTAACCCAGACTTCTCATTTTCCAAATAAGGAATCCTGAGGCTCCACTGGTTGGAAGTTGTAGAACTGAGGTTCCAACCCAGTTCTTCTAGCTCTTGGCACTATGCTCTGCTACCTCAGTGTCAGATAGTAGATGGTTATTGAGAAATAGAGTGGAAGAGACAGAGCTTCCAGTGGAAAAAGTGATGGATCTGCTGTCAGAGGACCTGAGTTCAAAAGTTTTCTCTTGCATATAGAAATCATTTGAACTCTTTGGGCCTCAGTTTCTTTATCTGTAAAATACAGAGGCTGAACTAGGTGACAGTTAAGGTCCCTCCCAGATCTAAATTTACTGTAAGACACAATGATGTTTTACTCAGTAATCCTTAACACAAATGTCTCTTCTTTCTCCTGTTCCCTAGGGGGAATCGATGTTTAAATAGGGCAACAAATTGCTACAAGTTGGTTCCAAAGGGCAAACATCTTTTGCTTTGAGTTAGTTCATTGCCACAACGTAAGTAAATATAGCTAAAATGATAGATGAATTAGTTAACGCTCCATATGGGCCCATTCATATAACATTCTGTCGACACTTATTTTTCAGCAGCCAACAGCTGTGTCACATCAGAGTAAATTGTGTTGAGCAATGTTTTTATTATACTTCTACTTCCCTCCTTGCTTGTATCTGACCAACTTATGCTGACAGTGGAGCGGTTTCCTAGGTACACCTTCAGTAGCCGGGCTTGCTGCTTGCTTTGATAAGTGCCTTTGACCCCATTCAGTAGTAAGGGTCAGGCACTGTCCATCAAGCCCTCGTCCCTACTTGTTACTTCCATTGCCCAATGCCAGAAAGCATTTTGGGGGCAGTGCCCCCCCAAAAAGAGCCTCTCTGGTTTCTAGAGAGGTAGCTACCCGTCGCAGTGCCAGACTTTTGTGATTGTTGTTACTTTTGTTCAATGATCTGGGTTTGCATATGTGGCTTATCTAGTCAAAACTCACGGCTTTACCCCATTCCATTCTAGGGAAACTTCCTTTCACCTTGATTTCCTGATCCCTTAAGTCTTCTTGCATGGTTAGAATAAATGCTTAATGAAAAATATAAAAACCTAGAAAAACAGAAAAGTTGCTAAAAGTCAGCTTATTTCTCTTTCACCCTCTTGCAGTCTTTTCTCTTTACTATCATAAGATTTAATCTTCCAAGTGAAGCCATCCCTTTGAGTCCAACTCCACAAGAATGGACAGGAGGCAATGAGGGCAGTCAAGGCTTTGGACATGTCTTTGCCCTCTCAGGGCAGAATTAACATCATCAACATAGTCTAGGAATCACTTGTGTTTTACTGTTCCAGGGGGGCCCCAGTTCAGCTCTACTCCTGTTGTAACTCCCCATTTAGCCACACTCCTGGCTTGGCCCACTGCTCTTCTTGCTATATTTACTGCCTGCTGTTGGAGCTGGCTCGTGCTGAAAATAGTATTCTGCCTTGCCATTAAAATCTAATTGAAGATATGTGACTGGAGCGCAGGCAGAGTGACTACTTTCGCATCATCATTTTAATTACTCTTATTTGCTTTCACAAATCTCAGTGCTCCACTCTGATGATCTTATAGCCATAGATGTGCTCCTTTCAAATTCTGTCCTACCCCCTCTATTAGAATACCTGCCTAGGAGTGCAATGATGGGCACATTCATCTCTGGAGTTGAAGAATGGGGAGGAATGTTAGACACTGATGTTATTCCATCTTTCAGAAATTGAGGTTATCTCTAGGTAAGCAAAGCAAAATGTGTGTCAGAAAGTTACCTGGATAATTCAAATTGATATCCAGATACTCAATTATACTAAGATAAATTTGTGATTTCATAAATATTGATATTTTCTCCAATAATTTAGCACTCCACCCATTTATGATTTTCCATCTTGTGGAACTCTTGTCCATGTCTCCCCATAAGTTCACCAGATGGGGTCCATTCAACTGGTAGATGAACTTAATCAAGTTTACTTGACTTGAAGATGCCAGTAGAGCACACAGGTTGTCTATTGGCCTTCCCTTGATCTTACCTAATAACCACACCAATTTCTTTTTTGATCAAGTATTTATTTAGTGACACCTTTTATTGTAGTTCTTCACAGTTGTTTGTTTTATGTTGCTATCTGTTTAATCAACCATGCATTTCTCAATTACCTTCTGAGTGATACTCATTTTAAAATTCCTCAGAGACTATATTATTGCATGAAATATAGCCATACAACAACATTGTAAGACTATGTACATTACAAGATGGAACACTGATTGAGGGAAACCAGTACGATCATTAAATAATTCTTACAAGTTCTCAAAAGCAATTCAACCTTTTTTTTTTCTTCCTGTTTAGTTTCTCGCCCAATGCTATCCATTTTTAGCTTTTTTTGTTCTGAATATTTCAGCTGATTGACAATCTCAATAGGTTGTCTATCTAAATGCATGTCATAATCTGGAGGAAAGACATTATTCATCCACTTAGTTTTTCCTGTGTGCATGATTAGGCCATTTTTAAGTGGCGACATATCTCTTCTAGGAGGCTGTACAATGTTTGAACTTAAGTATATCCTGATATAATTAGCACATTATCATTTGCAAGTAGAAACATCTGGAGAAATTCACCATTTATATCTTCTCCTTCAGATAACTTGTTAATTTATTTTTCAATGCATTAATAATTGTGTCACCTCAGGTACCTATTTCCTTTTTGGATACTTGGTCTAATCCAGATGATTTTCATTAATACATTCTCTTTCAGCTCCTTCTATAAGTACATTCAGGGTTGTGATGTTAGAGTTAAAATACGGTGGTTCATGATGGTGAATAAAATTTGGTATACAAAAGTGTGACAAATATTTTCCATTTTTCTTTTCCTCTCTCTTTCCCTTCCTCTCTTCTTCCCTCCCTCCCTCTCTGTCTCTCTCTCTGTCTCTCTGTCTCTGTCTCTGTCTCCTCCCCCCCCTTTCCTTTTTCCATTTTCCTGCTTCCAGGTTTAATTTTTCAAGATTTTTGAATAACTTTTCTTAATTGTATCTCTTACTGTTTTCTTTAAACTGGTTTTGTCTTTTGTTACATACAGAAAACTAAAGAAAAAAAAACTTTTTTTGCGTGTCTGACTTATCATTAATTGTTCTAGTTCTCCTTCAGGGCCCACTTATCTATATGTTTACACTATTTAATTTTGAGAGTTGGCTACCTGAAAACATCCCTTGTGCACAAGTTTGCCACAATGACTAAAATTGTTCATTATTAGATTCATTCCTTTTGGCTAAGACACAGTCTCTAGAAAGTGTATGTGAAAATGCAAATATTTATGTAAGTGGATTAATATGTTAGATAACTGATTAATACTACATTGCCTACATAAAACTTCATTAATTTAACTTACACATATTAACTTCATTAATTTAACTCATGTATTGGGGGAGAAGAGACATGAGGAATTAGGGAATAGGATATACAAATGTTTCCCATGAGTCAAAGGAGGGAGATTGGAAGTTGTCAAGTGGGGACATAGAAGTCAGTTGTGCCAGCTGTGTGACCTTGGGCAATCCCTCAGAACTTCTACAGGCTTGTTTTGTTCTTCTCTAAAATGAGGAGATTGAATCAGGTGATCTCTGGTGATCAGGTGGTCTTCAGAGCTCAAAGAATCTGTGAGTTCTAGAAGACAAGAAAGAAAGAATGGGTTGGTTTGGACGCCTGAAAGTGAATGACAGAGAAATCATGTGACTTTCAACAGTGTAGGAATTTTCAAAGGTTTCTTCATGGACAGCACTTGGATTTGTTACACAGTGGAGTTAGAAGAGTGAAAGATAAGCAGGAAGGAACCTCATAAGATCATGATCCTCCCTGCCCACCCCCACCCCCAGCCCATGTCAGGACCATATCAAAAACTGCTACAATCTGTCCTTTCCTTTTAAAATTCAACCTGAATCGAAGAACAACATCTTGGAGCCTTAATTAAAGACTCCTAATACATTTAAGCAAAAGTGGTTCTTTCTTAAATTATATTTAACTATGAATCACATGAATCACATCTGTACTTCTAAAACAGAGTTAAGTGGTAAATAGCTATTTGGTAAAAAGAAACCATTGGTTCTCCACAACAAACAATGGGGTTCCTTGTAGTGGAACATATATATGTATACATGTGTGTGTACATATACATATATATCGCTAAATAAGTGACCATTAAAATACTTTGGGGTTGATAATGTCCTCTGTGTTTTCAGTCAGAAGAAGAGATGAGGTATTTTTTGGAAAGAAGAAAGGCAGGAAATCCGTAAGGATTCATGCCATTTCTTCACATGCTTCTGTGACGAGTTTTAATTACAAAACCGGGCCCACTTGTATAACAAAAACATTAAAGATGGTGTTTTTAGCGGTTTATTTTTATTAATCATGTATTTGGTCTTGTAAATAATACACGCAAGAACATCCTTGTTACGTCAGTTGGGCTGCAGTGCTTAACTGTTTAATTATGAGACAAGAGCATCTTTCAATTTCATATGTGCTTCCTTAATGACTGTGTTTTCTCTTAAACACTTTAACTCCATCCAACAATAGGTTTGAATTTTTCATCTTTGATTATTTAAAATGACCATTCCAATTTTATGTCCTTTTAAGGATGTCTTCAGGATATTTACAAGAGTTATTCTACATCAGAGCATACTTTTTGTTTTTAAATTTAAGGATGGCCTGTTTGTTAAGAAGAAATGGCCTTATTTGGCACTTTGGGTGTAACTTTATTGGTGAAGACTGCTTTTATTTCGTCTTCTTCTCTGTCTAGTTCCTCAACTCCTTGGATTCTGCCTGAATGATGTAATCTTGTGTTTGGAGAATCAATCCCTTTTGTTATGGAAATGATTGTGATCCCACAAATGCAGCATAATAATGACTAAGAAGAAAAAGAACAGAATTGACTAAATAGCACTGCTCTTAGGACATCTCAAGATTTCTTCTAGTCTTCATTTCTCTGGTGGAAACATGGAGGTGAAAAGAAACTGATGCCAGGGCACACTTGACTCTAATTTGACTGACTTAAAGAGGATCATTGATTTAGAACTATCTCCTCCTTTTACAGGTGAGAAAATTTTGACCTTGAGAAATTAAATGTCTGGTTCACAGTCACACAACTAGTAAGTCAAAGAGGTGGCATTTGAACTTAGGACTTGTGACTCTTTCAAAGTGTACCTCCAATAGGTAGAGTTGCTTACAGGAGAAGGATAGAATTTGTAAACTGCTATAGTAAATTAGAAAACTCACCTGGAACAGAGGATAAGGGTTGGAAACAAAGAAGTATGGATTGCAGAAATATAAGTTTTCATATACTAAAGTATAATAAGGAAGGTCTGAGTAAGTGAATGGACCACAGGTGAAACCAGTCATCCAGTCAATGAACATTTATTAAATGCCAACTATAAGCTAGACACTTTGCTAAATGCTGGGGATACAAAAAAAGGGCCAAAGACAGTTCCTGCCTTCAAGGAGCTTGCAGTCTAATGGGGAGTATAACTATGGTGCCCAGGAAAAATATAAAACATCTCTGAGGCAGACAGCATGAAAGTTGCCCTCAAGTCAACTTTTTATGAGGAATTCATTTCAGGGAGGATGTTGGGAGAAATGCTAGAATCTTAGCTCTTAGAACACAAGTCCGCAAGGATTAACTCCTCATGATTTACCAAATATGGTTGAAACAGTTTAGTTTGGAATATTAGAGTCCCTTTATGGATTTAATAAGCCTTATTTTCCATTAGTCTTTTGCTCATTCCATTCTCCACCACAAGTTCAATGTTTGGGGTCTTCTTAATAAATGGTTATTTGAATATATGGTTATTTGAAAGATATCAGCTAGAGAAACATTGCGGAGAAAAATTACAACATAATGTTGGATGGACCATTCATTGAATCAGTTTATGAGCATCTCTCCTCTCCCTCTCTCACTCATTTGCCTCTCTTGCTCTCATCTTTCTCTCTTGTTCTTGCTCTTATCTCTGTCTCTGTCATTCTCTTTCTATCTAGGATTGGTGCTACAAATGAATGCTGTTACTAGATTCCATTGCTTTCAAGGACCTTAAGCTGCCCTCTATTTGGAAAGTTCACCTTTTAAAATACCAATTAACATATTTCCGGTGAAGCTATGTTGCTGCAAATCATAAAATACCATAGACTAAGAGCAATCAAGATCAAAAGGTGATTGAAAAGTGAATGGTAAGTGGAGGAGGGTTGTAGCACTTTGCTAAGGATGATTATGTCCCAGAAATGAAATTAAAAGATTTCAACAAGGGGCATGGATCCAACTTAACCCAATCCAATAGAAATTTATTAAGTGTCTATTATATACCAGAGATTGCTAGTGCTGGGGATGCAATTACTAGAAGAAACAACAGTCCCTGTCCTCAAGAAGTATATAATCTAATAGAGGAAAGATAATATACAAAGGTAAGTTGGAGGGGTGGAGGGATAATACAGGGGGCAACTGACTTGGGAGCATCTTGTTCTATAGAGTCCAAAGGCAGAGCAGCAAATGTAAAGTGAACTGAGAGTCCAGATTCTTCATGGATGCTTTTGAAAGGAGGTGGGGCATTATAGGAATAACAGATGATTAGCCTGAGGGCTTCACTGGCACCCATGGCCCAAGAAATATTAAAGGAATCACAGTAATGCCCCCAAAACATTGGATAGATTCTCTGTAGAGATTAACAGGATGGGGGAGACCTGGTGGACTGGGATCTGCAAGATTGGAGCAAGTCCTCCCTTGGATGAATGAGATCATTAATTTATCAGAGTATTAAAGCATCATGTAACAGTTGAATTAAGGATCATGTAGTTTAGAATAGGAAGAGGCATTAGAAGTCATCTACCCCAATTCTTAATTTTATAACTGAGAAAACTGAGACCCAAAGAAGTTATGTGATCATAAGTTCATAGATAGCTACCAAATAGAAGAGGTATGATTTAAAATGAGGTTCATTGACTTGCAAACTCAGTGCTTTTACGATTATACCATGTTAAATAATTTCCTTGTGGGCCCATATTAGTCAAAGTAAGAAATCAGGGTATTCAAGAGGCTAGAGAGGGACTGATAGCAGTAAAGGTGGGGGGTCCTCTACCATATTAAACTTGTGAAGTGCTGGCCTATTTTAGTGTAAGAAAACCTCAGAGAGTGTGGGCTGGAGATTAGATAGGAGTGCTATTGCTCTTCCTGCTTGGAGTAGTTTGTTTATATCCTGTATCTGGTCTATGCACCTTCAGTTTCTTTTTCCAATAAAGCCTAAACACAGCTGTCAGATTAATTTTGCTAATGCATTGTTATACTCACATTACTTCCCCACTTTCAATGACTCCCCATTGTTTATAAAATAGGGTCCAACTCCTTAGGCGAGCATCCAAATCCCTTTATGATTTGGTTCCAATCTACCTTTTCAGCCATACTTTTAACTATTCATAGAATTTGAAAATCTGGAAGGGACCCCCCCCCCCCAGGGATCTTCTATTAGAGTCCATACCCATAAAGAATGCTTACTCTAATGTACTTGAGAAGTGGTCATCCAGCCTCTGTTCAAAGACCACCAATGAGGGAGAACTTACTGTCTCTGAAGGGAGCCCATTTCACTTTTGGATAGCTCTGATAATGTGAAAACTTTTCCCAAAATCCAGCCTAAATCTGCCTGTTTGCAACTTCCACTCATTGTTCCTGTTTTAACCTTCTGGAGCCAAACAAAATAAGCCTAATGCCTCTTTTATATGACAGTCCTTAACATACTTGAAGACATTTGTCACATTCCCTTTACATGAGATCTGTGAATGTGTTTGAAAATATTTTGATAACTGTATTTCAAAATATTTTGTTTCCTTTGAAATTCTACATATTTCATGCACTCAAAAATGTGATTCTGAGAAACGATCCACAGATTTCACCAGAGTGCCAGAGGGGTCCTTGATACAAAATAGGTTAAAAATACTTAATCTAGACTCAAGTCTCTTTGCCATTTGGGTGACCTTCCTCTGGACACTCTCCAGTTTATCACTGTCTTTCTTAAGCTATGGTGCCTAGAACTGACCATAATATTCCACACATGATCTGACTAGGGTGCGTTATAGGAGATTGCCATCTCCTTATTCTTGTCTGTCATGCCTCTCTTAGGATAGCCAAATGATGCATAAGCCTTCATGGATGTCACATCAGATTGTCATCTGCATTTGGTCTGCAGTCCACTAAAATCTCCAGATCTTTCTCAGGTAAGTAATTGTCTGATTGTTACCCCATCTAGTAGTTGAGGTTGATTTTTTTGAACCCAAATGTAAGACTTTACATTTTTCCCTATTAAATTCTCATCTGATTAAATTCAGTGTTACGTTTTAGCCTATTAAAAACTTTTTGAACTATTTGTCCATGTCCACGGAATTGGTGAATAGCCATGATGCTACCTTATATTGGTTATTTGTAACTACTCCTTAGCTTTCACATGACTAGATTGTAAGCTCTTTGAGGACAGGGCATAATGTGATAGTACTGTAGATTTTTGAGTTGTTATTATTCATTGTATAAATCACAGTGGCTAGTATACCACCACGTTTATTCTAAGCACTTAAGAAAAATTGGTAGCTGAAAGAATGGAATGAGAAAAGAAGAGGGAGAGAAAGAAGGGATCTATTTAGAGTTGTAGCCAGATCACAGTGACATGCTGCAGCATAGGTCTTTGGATAGCCAGACAGAAATATGAGGGTGCGAGTCCCTTGGGAAGAGGGATACAGACAGGGGGAGGACTCTTTCTGCTATTTTACTTAAGCACAAGCCTTTCTTGTCTTTATAGCTTATGTCTATACAAGTGTTTCCTTTGTAGGCTTGTGTTTCCCCCTTCATAGGCCCATCAGAAAGGCTCACAGTGATGACCCCCTCACCCCACAAAAAAATGTCAATCTATCTTTCTTTCTGTCTCTTTCTACATAAAAAGTAAGAAAAGAAAATCAATAAAACATTTATAAAGACAAAGAAGAGAAAAGAATGGAATTCAAAAATGGATACAGACAAGTAGTGTAGTATGGGCACTACTATGTTAATATTGAATATTTTTTTAAAAATTAGCTGCAAGTAATAGAGATTCATAGATTTAAATACAATCCTCCTTTTTCAGTTCCTTGTATATGGAGATGTACATATTTGTTGATATTTATTAAGCTCAGCTTAAAAAGGGAGCAAAAAAGAAAAGTCCTGGATCTGACTTCCTGTGGTAACTTATTTGTATTTATGCTCAGACCTCAGTTTGTAAATAGTTTCCAACAGAGCTACTGACCCCCCCACCCACAGAGCTAGTGGGTGAAAGCTGAATGTGAAGATTTGGGAGAAAATGTTCCACAAGTAAAAGTGAAACAAGTCATAGTCTGTGCTCTCTAGGTTCAAATAACAAGAAAACAAACTCAAATCACTTATTTGTTTGTTTGTTTAGCAATTTATTTAGTTGTAGAATTCAAAGTCCAACATGTATTTTGGGGCCAGAACAATTCGGGTCAGTCTCTTTCACTTTCCCAAGGCCTCTATTGTCTCAATTGCAAAATAAGGGGGTTGCATTGATTGAGGATTGGCTAAAAAAATTGTTGCCTGTTAATATAATACAACATTACTGAATTTTGAGAAATGATGAAAACGAAGGATTCCGGAAAGCATAGGAAGACTTACATCAACTGCTGCCAATTGAAGGAAGCAGAACCAGGAAAATAATATATACAAAGGCTGCAACAATTTATATAGAAATAGTAATGACAACAAAACAAACAAAACTGAATGTTGTAGCATTATAATGATCAAGCTTGATCCCAAAGGACAGGGAGGAGAAGATATCCCCCTACCTTCTTTGCAGAGGTTGAAGACTATGGATATGGGGGGAGTTTAAGATGTCTACTGTATGTCTAATTTGAGATATCTGAAGGCTGTCAGAGATGGGAGATTGGAGGTCAGCAAAGAGAATGGGGCAGGACAGGTAGATTAGAGAATGATAGTAATTAAATCCAAGGGAGCTGATGAGATCATTAACCAAAGTGGTACATAGAGAGGAAGAAGAAAAAGCCCAGGAAGAGCCCTGAGGGATACATTCAATTAGAGGGTGTGATATGGAGGAGGGTGTAGCAAAGGAGATGAATAAGAAATGATCAGGTGGTGAGCAGAAGAATCAGGAGATAGTGGTGTCCTGAAAACCCAGAGAGAAGAAAGAATCAAGGAAGAGTAGGTGTCAAAAGCTACAGAAAGGTTAAAGAGAACAAGAAGGTTAAGAAAAAAAAAATCATTGAATTTGTCAGTCAATGGTAATTTTTGAGAGAGCAATTTCAATTGGAATGATGGGATTAAAAAATGAATTCTTAGGTATAAGGGATGGTTCTCAGTAAAGGAAAGAGGGAAGGGATTCATTGTTAAATATATGTGATGTAAAACAAAATATCAATAGCACTTTTTTTAAAATGAGAAACCCAGGCTTCCAAAAGAAGAAGTTACAACAGAATGAGCAAAAAGGATACTTGATTGGCAAGAGAACAATTTTTCATCTTTAAACATTTCATTTTTTTAGAATAAAAAAAAAGCTTTATCTTGGTAATATAAGTTCGTTTGTGTCATTGTGAAATGGGCACTATTCTTGGGTGCTATGGGACTTTCTCATAATCATGTCATCTGATGTTTATACATAGTAGACACTAGAAATTTTTTCTCCTCTTACATAAAGCTTTCCTTGCACCTCCAGCTGCTGGCGATATCCCCAAACTATCTTTAATTTATCTTGCATGTATTTTGTTTATGAGGAGAATGGGGAAAGAAAGTGTATGAAAGAGAGAGACAGTACAGAGAGAGAGAGAGAGACAGAGAGACTGAGAGAGAGAGATGGAAAAGAGGGGAAACATTAAAGCATTATACAAATGGTATATATTATTATTGGAACTGTTATTACTTTTCAACAGATATCAAATTAAATTGATAAATGGTCCAAGGATATGAACAGGCAATTTTCAGAGGAAAAAATTAAAGATATTCATAAGCATATGAAACAATGCTCTAAATAATTATTGATTTGAGAAATGCAAATCAAAACAACTTTGAGGTACCACATCTCACTAGTCAGATTGGCTAAGATGACAAAACAGGAAAATGACATGCTGGAGAGGATGTGGAAAAATTGGAACACTAATGCATTATTGGTGGAGTTCTGAACTGATTCATCCATTGTTTTTTTAAAATATTTTTAAATTTGTTTTCTTGTTCACATTATTCATTTTCATTACATTTTTGAATTACAAATTTTCTCCCCATTTTGCTCCTGCCCCAACCCTAAAACAGCAATCCCACTGTAACACCCCTCCCCTGCTCTGCTCTCTTACTTTCTGGTAGGGCAGGGAGTGTCTCCCTATCCCAGCCCCTGTATATCTTAATTCCTAGTTGCAGGTATTTCGGAACTTTAAATCCTAGATTCTTTTGATTCCTCCCTTGTCACCCACACCCACTGGAACGACAATCAATTCAATACAGGCTGTGGATGTGTGATTATACAGGATTTCTTCATAGTGGACATATTGTGACAGTGATCATCTTCATCTGTCTCTCCTTCCTATCCCTCCCCACCCCTCCTTGTTCTGTTCTCTACCCTGTCCCTGTCCCTTTACTGAAGTGTGTGCTTCCAGCATCCCTCCCCCAGACCCTGCCCTCCCCTCCGTCATCCCCCCTCCCATTCCCATGCCCCCTACTCTACTGTGTGGCATGATGTCTAGTTTAGAGATTATGCCATTTCTTCCCTAAGCCAAATTCAATGAGAGTAGTTGAAAGTAAAGTTGTAATAGTTATCCCTTGCCTCTTCTCTATGGGATGATTAACCCCATTTTGTCTCTCCCTGTCTCCTCTCATTCTAGTCCTCTCCCACCTCAGAATTTTGCATT
>CM053594.1:309523904-309531404 GCA_028646575.1 Pseudocheirus occidentalis
TCTTTCCTCCCTCCCTCACTTCTTCCTTCCTCCTTCCTTTCTTTGTTTCTTTCTTCCTCCCTCCCCACCCCTCTCTATGAACGATATCCCTGCCCTACTCTTTCAATGCTCTCTCTCCTTTATCCCTACTGGAACCCCTGTACCCTCCTCAGAGGATCCTAGAGGTGAGTTCACCTGTGTATTAATATTTACCTTACTCATGAATCAACACGTTTGTGGAATTGAACTGAAAAATCTGAAGTTCTTTTGGACAAAGATATGGAACACCATAAATAAATGCTATTAATGTCAAATTAAACAAGTATTTATTAGGTACATACTATGTGTAAGGTATTCAGCAAGACCTTGGGGATATAAAAGCAAAAATTTTTAAAAGTCCTGCTCTTAGATATTTACATTCTACTAGAAGGCAGGATAGAAGGGGAGACACAACATATGCACAGAAAGATCCATATAGAGAAATGTTTTAGGAGGGAGCACTGATTCAGAATCAAATGGCCTAAGTCTGAATCCCAGCTCAGCCACTTACTACCTATGTGATTGTACAACTCACTTAATTTCTCTGAATACCATCCATAAGGCGCCTCATCTGTAAAATGAGGAGATTAGACTGGACCACCTCTAAGCTTCCTTCTATCTCTAAATCTGTAGTCCCACAATCTGATTAGTTGGAAATATGGTGCTGCATTTAACTAAGCAAGTTCTCTGTGCTTGGTTAATATTTTATCCTATGCAGTAGAAGGGGTTTTGAAAATATTGAATAAAATCCAACCGCAGTAACTTTGAGTATACAGTATTGATCCATGGCTCCAATCCTGGAGAGTTCTCTGGGAACTGAGGAGAACTCTAGTAGTTCTCTTCTTGATTATCTCCACCAGTGGCTTATACTGAGAGGGTTAGCTTAGGTTTCCCTGTGGCTACAGCACTAGTTCTGAAGTCAGAAAAACTAACCTTCCTGAGTTCAAACATGGCTTCAGACACTTACTAGCTGTGTGACCCTGGACAAGTCATTCAACCCTGTTTACCTCAGTTTCTTTATCTGTAAAATGAGCTGGGAAAGCAAAGGGCAAACCATTCCAGTATCTTTGCTAAGAAAATGAAGAGTCAGGCATAACCAAACAACAAACAATAAACTAGCAGGGTTCATGGAGTTCTTAAATAGTGATCAAATTAGCCATCTTTTGTGACTATGTATGCCTCCTGCATCTGAGAGAAGATTCAGAAGCTTCTACTCACACCCAGTACATAATTGAATAACTTCAAGAAAATTTTGTAAAGTTCATATAGATTGATAGCTACCTTAGTTCTTTTAAGACTTTGTTCTAAATGCCCCAGACAAAAGGGGGGAGAGAATTAGAAACGAAGATTTTAAATAAATGATAGTGAAAAAAAGAAAAAAACAACCCTTTCCTTACTAAAAGGTAAAACATTCAGGTGATCACCAAAAATTTATTTGTTGTAGTACAACCTTGAGGGGGGTTTTTCCTGAGCTGATTTGACTCATGCTATGCAAAAGCTAAAAGTCCAATTCTGTCAAAAAAGAAAAAAAATCTGGGCAAGTTATCTCAGCATACTTCTTTCGAGGGCAAGTAATCTAGCTTAATAAAAAAATTTAAATAATATTGGCAAAGCTCCTAAATTATGAGGGGCTTTCTACTAAGATTTATTTGAAGTCAATCTCTTACCTTCTGGTTAAAAAAAATTAAATGATCTTAAATGAGCTTCCAAGATGTAATCCATGGCCTAGGATTCTATATACCCTGGGATTTTATGAACTAGGTCCAATATTGAGAACTCCCCTTAACAGATAACATTCTCATTAGCTAGATATTCTCATCCAGTGTTTACTTTGGAAATTCTCCAAATACAGTTTGTGCATAGCTAATCTCTAAATTTCCACAAATATTGAAACCAGCTCCTCTACAACTCTCAAGGTAACAAATGCTTATCAAATTGAGGACAGACTTTATTTCATCACATCAAAAATACAAAAAGTATAACTGAGTTCCAGGAGCCCATGAATAGTTACAGAAAACACTGAAGACCCTCATATTACAAAACACACACACAAACATACACACAATCAATCAACAACATTTTCCTCTTGGAAGAGAATTGATCTTTGATTTTAGATCGGACAATATATTGACATTTTGGTGAAACGTTCTCTTCCACAGGATACTTTATAATCCCTCCCCAGATTCATAGCACCATCCTATGGTTTGGATGCCCCTTGGAAGACAAACACACTTTGGAGCTGCTGGACAAGCAATTCCCCCCTTGCTTCCCACACCCAGGGCTTATATTGTCTGAATAACTAACAGTAGTGTGTGTGTGTGTGTGTGTGTATGTGTGTGTGTGTGTGTGTGTGAGAGAGAGAGAGAGAGAGAGAGAGAGAGAGAGAGAGAGAGAGAGAGAGAGGGAGAGAGAGAGGGAGGGAGGGAGAGAGAGACAGAGGGAGAGAGAAAGAGAGAGAGATAAAGAGAGAGAGGGAAAGAGAGAGAGGGAGGGAAAAAGAAAGAGGGAGAGAGAAAGAGAGGGAGAGGGAGGGAAGGAAAGAGAGAAAGAGAGAGGGAGGGAGAGAGGGAAGGAGAGAGAAAGAGAGAGAGATAAAGAGAGGGAAAGATAAAGAGAGAGAGGGAAAGAGAGAGAGGGAGAGAGAAAGAGAGAGGGAGAGAGGGAGGGAGAGACAGAGAAAGAGGGAGGAAGGGAGAGAGAGGGAGAGAGAAAGAGAGAGAGAGGGAGAGGGAGGGACGGAAAGAGAGAAAGAGAGAGAGAAAGAGAGAGAGAGAGAGAGAGAGAGAGAGACTGAGAGATGGGGATCTAAGTATAGTTCTTCTGCTCTCATGCTGTGGCTTTAAATGTGTTGCTGCTTATCATTCCATCTAAGGGGGACTATTTGTATAATCCTCTTCTTTCTCCAAGAGACATTATCCTAGATGGTAATTTTTCCTCCATTACCCAGTGCCTTATTTTCACTAATGTGACCCACCTCATCGCTGGAGGAGGTGCTATGGATTACGAAACCATGTATTTCTGCTTCAAGGCAACTGTTAACAGTTTCTAGAAGGGGTCAGTTTGGGAGGTGTGTGGGGATTGTTGCTACTTGGTGATTCTCTGGTTATATCACTAATTAGAGGTTGGAGACCAACAAGTAATTGTCAATTCAGCACTGGGGACCACACAGAACTACAGTAATCCCAATATCCTTTGGGTCCTGAAAATAAATCAGTCCATTATTTAAACCTTCAGGCTCCCTAAAACAGTGTATCAAGAGACATTGGTGTAGCTAACATCAAGTTGGAATTCATGGCTTTTATTTTTGATTCAGACCAGTGAATTCAGCAGGCTGGGAAGCTCCTAGTGTGGAAACTCCTTTCACCTATATAGAGCTTCCTGGATTGCTAAGAGGTTAAGTGACTTGCTCATGAGTCATGTAATGGTATATGTAAGAGGTAAGACTTGAACCCAGTTCTCTCTGACTCCACGGTCTTCCTCTTTTCACTACCCATACTGCCACGTCTAGTGCCCATAG
Source organism: Pseudocheirus occidentalis (assembly GCA_028646575.1). Taxonomy (NCBI): domain Eukaryota; kingdom Metazoa; phylum Chordata; class Mammalia; order Diprotodontia; family Pseudocheiridae; genus Pseudocheirus; species Pseudocheirus occidentalis. The sequence continues at coordinate 309,527,440 of CM053594.1, forward strand.
ACTTGTTTAAAACAGCAAACAATGAAAAATAAAGACAAAAGAAAAATGGAACCTCCCCAAATGCAATAGCTCACCCAGGAAATGTAATGGAACCAAACAGAACTTGAAATTGGTCCTAGATTAATGACCTTTTCTTGCATTGTAAGGACTTACATTAGTCATAATATGCTACATTGTGTCAGAAATGGAATGCCAAGAGAGTAACAATGCAAGCTTTTGAGGACTTCAGGGCATTATATTTTATCATTGTTGGCTGAGTCTTTAAAGTTCAATTTTTATGTTTCTTTTTAGGTGGAAAAATCTTTCCTCCAGAGACTTCATTAACAGTGTGTAGGTGCTAAGAGATGTGATTTGTTTTCCATAAATTAACCCGTTTATTGTTGGACTATGGGCTATAGATATCTGATAAGAAGATTTTACTGGTCTTACAATTCCTTCAGTCTTCTGATGGCAGATTTGACCGTGCCTACAGAGGTGGTATGGTTTGCATACAGGACCCATGATGCCCGATACCCATAGCCCATCTCTTCATTTTGGTCTTGCCACAGAAAGAGCAGGTATATTTGATATGCTGGCTAATTTCAGTTTTCTTCACCATTTTTCTGAGGAATGCACCATTATGTGTTCCATATTTACCAAGAATTCTGACTTTCTTGGTGCATTTGGAGCTTGGAAGGATGGGGACTTTTTAATAGTACATGACTAGAAGTTGGTTTCACTGCCCATCTCCTGGCCTTCTAATACCACCCTTGGCACAGATTGGTTGATTGATGAGCTCTTTCTCTTGCTGACTTCCTGAACAACTTTCTACTGAGATGGAGCAGTCCTCTGTTTGAGCCACATTCAGCACTGGCTTGGTGTTCTCCACAATCTCTGAAATTAAGCAAAAAAAAAAAAAAAAAAAGAAACTGCTCTAGTCTCTCAAGACTAAAGCTTTTTAATGCAAGCATCAAAATGACTCTCAAGGGCTTAGATTAGGGCTCTGTTGATTGTTTCCTGAGGTAAATGTCTCTTGAATTAGTTAAACTGATGAAAAATGTAATATTTCAGGTAAGTGCCTCCCACCTATTTTGAAGACTTGATCAGATTCCAGCCTGAAGTTAGAGTTTCCATTCCCAGCCCCCTTTTCTCTGGCTGCCTTACTTAACAGATGTCCTGGATTTGTTGCTGTGTCACTATGGCGGGCTGACTCAGCTAGAGTTTGACCTCAGATTTACCTCCAAGTACTCAGGCTAAAGGAAATAGTTAAGTAGCAACTAAAGCATACAAACAGACCCACATGCTATATGTGTTTACAAGACTCACCTGTTCAGACCAAGAAGATGTAAGTGCAACTGAATGTTTCTTTTTGCATGGGGAAAGGAACATATTTTTGATGTTATCTATCTAATAGCCAGGAATAATCCTGACTGCTGTCTCTGGCTAAATCCCTAAATTGTTCTGAAGAAAAAAACACCAGAACACTGAAGTTCTGGTGATACACAGATGTACTAGTGAACCAACTTGTCATGAGGAGAACACTTTTTGTTCTTTTTTTTATTGTTTGACTTCTAATACATTTGTAACCACATAGAGTTTAAAGTAAAATCTATTTTCATTTTATATCAGAGAAAGTTTGGAGGCAAGCATTTTACATTTTCTCATATGCAAGAACAGGGTTAAATTCTGCCTCTGATTCCTGTTCTGAAATCTAGTCAAGGGACATAAGGCTTGGAAGAGCTCTTAGAAACCATCTAATTCCTCCTCTGTGTCCTTCACAAATGAAGAAAATTAATTGATCCAGAGTAGCTTGCCCAAGGTCATACAGTGACTTCACAGCAAAGCCATTGCTGAGACCTCCTCACTCAGTCCAGAGCTCATTCAGCCAACCCAGACTGCCCAGGGGCTTGCTCAAGAGCTACCTTGTTGTCATCTGAATCACCAACTAAGGACAGAATTTGGATCATGTCTGAAAAGTCTAACTACTATCTGAGAGAGAATAGTTAATATAAAATGGAAAAACATGATTGTCATGACTGTATGTGATATGTAATGAGTGATCATGACACCAGAACAAGGATGGATAGCTCTCCAACAGGAGCTGTTCACTGTTGTCCCATTATACAGGTAGATAAATATCCATTATACAGGTAAGCTTCGGTTCTAGCCAGAGGTGGACATTTGCAGGGATCAAAGCAAAGCCAGCCATAGTGAACCTCCTAGTGGCAGCTTCTCCATCCCCAAGCTGGCAGGAATAGCAGCAGCATTAGTACTGAGAGGCTTTAGTATTCCCAAGAGGTTTGTGGTGGCTACAGCTGTATCATTCACTCCCATTTTCCTTAACTCTTGAACTACAGAGTGAGCGATCTATTCATCTCAAACTTTTCCAACATCAGGGTGTTAATAGATGCTATAAATTAGAATAGACTTCTTCAGGAGGCAGATCCATTAATCAACAAACATTTGTTAAATATCTACCAGGGGCAGCTAGGTAGTGCAGTGGATAGAGTGCTGGGTCTGGAGTCAGGGAGACTTTCTGAGTTCAAATGTGGCCTCAGACACTTACTAATTGTGTGACCCTGGGCAAGTCACTTAACCCCATTTGCCAGAAAGAAAGAGAGGGAGAAATAAAGGAAGGAAAGAAGGACAGAAGGAAAGGAGGGAGGGAGGGAAGGAGAAAGGGAGGGAAGGAGAGAAGGGAAGGAGGGAAGGAGGAAAGGAGGAAGGAAGGAAGGAAAGAAGGAAGGAAGAGGGAAATGGAAGTGACATGATAACTCTTCAAATATTTTAAGGATTTTCCTGTGAAAGAGGAATTAAGTTTATTTTGCACAGCCCAGGAGGACAGAGCTAGGACTAATGAGTGGAAGTTATAGGTGGAATACTTTGGCACAACATAAGGAAAAACATTTAACATTTAGATGGGGGATTGGAATAGAGACAGGAACTAGATCTATGATTTCCCTAGTATATGGAACTACTGGGGAGAAAACCCACTCTACCAGTGAAGGTCAGTATCTCCTCTGGAACTTAGAATTAGATAGGGAGTTGAGAGATTGCCTAGGGTCACATAACCAGTGTATGTCAGTGGCAGGACTTGAACCCAGCTCCTTTTGGCTTTGGGGATGACTTCCCAGCCACTATAGGTAGAGTTGTCCAAAAAATGTAAAAGGAAGGTAAATCTCAGTTGCTGGAAATCTCTCTTGTTGTAGAGAGTCAATGGACCTTGTAAGACCAGTAAAGATTCATCATTTGGATAGGGGTTGGGTTATATGAGTTCCAAATTTTATACGCAACTCTAATTTTCACACAAGTTAACATCTTAAAGGATCCCTAGTACAAACCTCTCATTTCATGGCTGAGAGAGCTGGAGTCAAGAGAGGTGAAATAAGTAGTTCAAGGTCACACAGGGTCAGTAGCAGAACCCAATAGAGGCTCCCTATGATTCAATTATTACATTTCTGAATTATTCAGGATGGTGTGTGTCTGTGTGGGTGTGGGTGTCTGTGTGTCTGTGTGTGTGTCTGTGTGTGGTATCAGTCAGAAAATGTGGGGAAACAGCTGGGGAACTGTGACATCAATGGCTCTCCTTAAGAAAAAACAGTCTTAACAAACAAGGTGCGCTTGTTTCTGCGAATGGCACCTTTCTTAACTCCTACCAAGCTCAGTTCCAGCTGGGCTTCTCCATCAGGCTAAACTTAAACAATCTAATCCGACTCAGAGTAGATCCAGCAAATCTTGGGGCTTTACCAGTTTAGAGGAACTCAGAGAAGGCAGTCTGATCCACGGTCACTCCAGATTCTAGGATAAGCCAAATGCCTAGACCTGCCCTAGTTGGCTCCCGTTCTGGAGTAGCCCGAGAACTCAGTGTTCTCTGAGCAGTCATCTTTTGACAAATATTGTGATCAAGAGATGCCTCTGTTAGTATGGAGACTGAAGACTAATATCTTTTCAAAAGACAAGCAATGCAAACACGTAAACAAACAAAC
>CM053594.1:309536404-309551650 GCA_028646575.1 Pseudocheirus occidentalis
TGTAATTGTGGACAGCCTGTAAAACAAATGTAAAAAACTGACAACGAAAAATAGTCCTTTTGCTTGTTTGGGAGCTTTTATGTGACTTCAGAAGCTCAGGACTTAGAGCTGAAAGAGAACTTAGAGGTGATTTTGAGCAAGACACTCATAGGTGAAAAAATGGAAACCCTGAAAGACTGAAAAGGTACTTGGGACTGAAGACACTGTTGGAAGAGACCAGGGGAGACCAGTTCAAGACCAGTATGGGATAGAAGGGTTGAAGGAGAGGGAAAGAGAATGCCATCTCGCCTCCTAGACCTATAAAGAGAAAATGGGGAGAAAGAGTCAGATCAAGACAGTTCCTGAGGCCACCAGGTCACCAGGCTAAGGTTGCCTTCAGCATGTTTGAGATGTGCAAAAAGCAGGCCGATGGTAATCAGGGTCCTTCTTGTATGCTTTATACCCTTCTGGATCATTTCTCACTTAGATACATGGTTTTAAAAGTTTATTACATTTACTAGCATTCAATCTGAGGGTAAAAATGATTTGTAGGGGGTCAGATCTAAGTCTCTGTTCAAAGCTATTATTACAGCCTAGTCTGACTGAAGTTGTGGACCTCAAGAAAAATAGAAGAGGAATAATTCTTTTCAATGGCCAATCTATCTCCGGCCTAAGAAATTGCTCTGTGTTTTGCTTCCCTGCTGTGCTCATGGGAGGCAGGAGGTAGAGTAGAAAGTGCATCAGTCTTTCCAACAGACCTGGCATCTAGACCCATCTGTGCTGATTTGTCCACTTGCTAATTGTATCACAATGGACAAGGTGCTCCCTTTCTTCAGTCCTCAACCTCTGTGAAATGATGCTATTTGATTTGATGCTTGCTAAGCTCCCTTATAGCTCTCACACTCTATGTAGTTTCTATGACCTTTGGTTTTCATTTATTTACATGCTTGGAGATTTGGTGTAATGGACAGACAGTGGGCCTCAGAGTTAGAAAGACCTTATCTCTTATTACATAAAGGCTGTGTAATCCTGGACAAATCTACAAGACAGTATATCAGTCACCATTCTGTATTGGTATTAAAAAAATCAATTGATAAATATGTATTACCAAAACAAATATTTATTACCTATATACAGGTACCATGCTAGGTGCTGGAGATAGAAATAAAAAGAATGGAATAATCCCTACTCCCAAGGGGGTATGCTTGTATTCTAATAGGGAAAACAGCAATCACATGCAATAATAATTATTGTTATTGTTATAACATATAACATCATAGCAACATATAACATTATTACAACATGTAATAACATAGTTTAGAACATATATAACATGGATACAGAGTTTAAGAGTGCACATCTATACACAAAATAGTTAAATACAAGATAGTTTGGTATGAATGGCACCAGTATTTGGGGAGGTCAGGAAAGGCTGCATCCACAAAAGAACATTCGAACTACATCTTTAAGAAAGAAAAAGAATCTATGAGACTAGAGATAAGAAGGGAGATCATTCCAGGTATAGGGGAATGGCCAGAGCAAAGGCACAGAGATGGGAGGTGGAGAGTTGTGAGGAACAGAAAAAAGGCCAGTTTAGCTGAATCAGAGTGTAGGAGGGGTGATAACACCTAATAAGGATAGAAAGATAGGTTGGGGTGAGGTTGTATAGAGCTTTAAAAGCTAAAGAGAAGAGTTTTTACTTTACCCTAAAAGCAATAGGAGGTGACTGAAGTTGTTTGACTGAGGTCAGATCTCAGATCTGAGCTTAAAAGGACATGCATTCTGGCAGAAGGTAGTGTGTAGGATGAAGTGTAGTGGTGGTAGGGACTTGATGCAGGGAGAAGAAACTGTTGCAATAATTTTGGTGAGAGTTGATGGGACGTGAACTAAGGTGGTAGGTGTGTAAATAAAAAGGAGGAGGGCTCAGAAGAGAGAGATATAATAAAGGCAGAAACAGCAAGATTTGGCAACTGATTGAACATGTGGGGTGACAGAGTGAGGAGCTGAGGATAATGCTGAGATTATGAACTTGAACCATTGGAAGGATGGTGGTACCTTCAACAGAAAGGGGGAATTTTGGGAGAAAGAGTAACTTCATTAGTTTTCATGCCAGTAAAAATCACAAAGCATCCATCTGATCATCAACAAAAATGGGCACTATGTGGAGGTATTTGGTAGTAGCCTTCTGTGGTATAAACCAGCTTGGAGGTGATTGCATGGTAGCAGTAAAGTGCCTCATACTGAATTCAGAAACAGTCTGTAAGCTTTGAAATTTGAGTTTCTGAAGTCTTTTCGATTGAGGGGTCTGAAGAATTTAAAAATGTATTTGGGATGCCTTTACCTGTCCTTATATTCCCCCATTTCTGTCTGTTGAAATCCTAACCATACTCAACGATCCAATCTCAATGGCATACCACATTCCTTGGTGATACCTCTGATGGTTCAAGTCAGAAATATGGTCTAATGCTTCCAGGCTTGCCAAGTCCTCCATCCACTTATGTTGTTATATGATCTTTGTATGTTCTATTTGAAACATTAGCATTGTGTATGTGTCCCCTCACCCCTAAATTATACACTCCATGAGGGCAGAGTTCATCATTTATGTCATCTTTTAAACTCCTCCAGCACCTAGCACAGTGTTCTGCATATAATAAGAGCTTTAGAAATGATCATTGAATTAGAAATTGAAGGACAATATTGTAAAAATGACATGACATATGGTCACAGAGATCCTCTTCTCACATTCACTCCCTATAACTAAATATAATAATAATGATAGCTTAAGGATAGTGCATAACTTTCCTCCCTCCCTCCTTCCCTCCTTCCTTCCTTCCTTCCTTCTTTCCTTCCTTTTCCTCTCCTCCCCTGTCTCTCTCCTCGTGGCCTCAACCATCCCATCAGTCAGTATATGATACTTGAGTTAACTCCTTTTCAAGAGCAATAGGTTTGGTTCAACTTCCCCAACATTAAGGATTACAAGCAGATGCCATCATATATAGTGTAAAACACTTTTCAGAGATTAAATTCTTACAATGACCTTCTGAAGCTAAATGATTGATAATTTAAAAAAGAAAATAAATCCTAAAAGTATTGTAAAAGTCTCAGTGCCAGTTTAAACTATTATAGCTTAAAACTAAACTAAGACTTTTGGATCACCCTATATATACATATGTTATATACAAAAACATAGATATGTATACATATCTATACATTGGTAACACATATATAAATGAAATAAAATTTATATGTGTTAGTTAGGGCAGCTAGGCGGCACAGTAGGTAGAATGCTGTGCCTGGAGTCATGAATATGAGTCTTCCTGAGCTCACATCTGGCTTCAGATACTTATTAGGGCAAGCCTCTTAACCTTGTTAGCTTTAGTTTCCTCATCTGTAAAATGAGCTGGAGAAGGAAATGTCAAATCTCTCCAGTGTCTTTGCCAAGAAAACCTCAAATGGGGTCACAAAGGCTCAGACATGACTGAAAATGACCAAGTGGTACCAATATGTCAATTATGTATATATGCACTTGTATACATATATGTAATGTTTTGTTTTTTCATATGTGTGTGTATACACACATCTATGATAGACACAGATATTGCCACTTGAACCTGGACAATATATTAATTTGTTGTTTAAGGGAAAGTTCTGAGGGACGGGGTTAGGAGAATAGGAAAGTCATTGAAAAGTGACTGTGATATAAAATTAAAAGGGCATCAATAAACCATTTAGGACTATATGACCAAAAAGAAAGAGAGTAAGAGAAGCAGAGGGAGGAGCAATTATTTTCCAAAGCCATCTGGATTGCATGCCCAGGCTTCAGCCTTCCTCCATTTATGCCATCTCTGTGTGATCCTCAGTTGAGAGTCAGTCAGTGAAATGCTGTATGTGGAACAACTGCCCAGTAATGTGGTGTTAGATAACAGAGTGACCAATAACCATTCAACAGTGCCAGGTCTAAACACAAAGACACATTCCACCAAGAACACAAGAGAAAAACACATTTTCATGAGTCAGCTTTTTCTGTTCCAAAGTTACTCTCCAAGACTTTTAGGGACATTGCATCTGGAAGAATCTTGACCATACCCGGGAGACCAAGAGCAATTTACTTGCTAGTTAAAGATAAAGACACTGGAAGAATCCAGGGATCTCATCTATATGGGTTTTTTTTAATGCAAATGATGGGAAATTGTTCAGAAAAAGGTTTGTCTTAAAATATGTGCCATAGCATTATGGATGCACCTGACCTCTCTAGTCACCTTGGATCTGTTGCTGAGGGGGAGAATGTGACAACTTTAAAAATCTACAATTTCTACTGCATGTAACCAAAGATGATATGATAACTGCCCATTAAACTCCTTGCAGAGTAATATTAACATTAGCATTAATATTAACCTGACCTTGCTGCAATATATCCTTGCCACATAGAAATTTGATGTCTGGGGAACATTTAAGTACAATAATTGGGTTACCCAATACTAAACAGAGACCCAAACTCACTTGGAAATGTTTGCTTTTATTTAAAAACAGAATTCTCAAGTGTCTCTCTGCTTTCTGATTTTATCCAGGATAAGAAAGGAAAATACTCAAATGTGGCAAGATTTCTAACACAACCAAAGCCAAGAAACACTGGAAAATGCAGTCCTGAGATTTCTGGTTTAATTTCCAGAACAAAGAAATCTATTGTCAGTTTATATCAGCTCTAATATTTAGATGCCTTGATAAACTAAACCTGTCAAGTCTTGGACGTTCACTTGTCCCCACATGTAACAGTCCAAGTTTGGACTACTCCTTTATAGTACAGCCTTTCTCTTCTCCTCTCCTCCTTCCTTTCTCTCCTCTCCCTGCCGTTTCCTTCCTTTCCTCCCTCCATTCTCCTTCTCCTTCTCCTTCTCCTTCTCTCTCTCTCTCTCTCTCTCTCTCTCTCTCTCTCTCTCTCTCTCTCTCTGTCTCTTTCTCTCTCTCTTCTCTACTGAGCCTCCAAATCATTCCCAAAGGAAGAATTTGCAAATATTTGGACTTTTCTTCCATAATTTCACATAATTTTGTTCTCAGAGCACTTATTTATATTTGTATTTGAGTTGCACTGGGTGGAAGGAAACAGAAGAGATATTTGGCTAATTTTTTCCTCAATGAGCTAAGCCATATTTTCTTTATGATTGTGACTTTTCTTTTTTAGGATACATGACTTTTGTAAAACTGGCATAAAAACTTTATGTGTGATTTTAAGTGTCCAGCACCAGAAAAAAAACATATCCCATACTTTTGCCTGCACATGTATGTCATTGTGTGTATATATTGTATTGGGGGGATGCAATTTGCAAAGATTATCAATCTTTTTTCTGCTGGCATCTAATTTTTTATCTGACATTTGGCAAAAATACTCTCAAAAGTATATGTTTATGAATATATGATAAAAATTAATTAAAACTCTATTGGTTTAAATTGCATGGGGATAGTCCATAAAACTCGGCTTGATGTACAAAATTGGCTTTAATTCTGCCCATTTATTCAAGTGCTACATTTTTCTCCTTTTACACCCTCACTTCCTTCAAGTCTTCTCATAGGGGTTAGGGAGAAGAAGCAAGCATTTGCCTGTAACCAAGATCCTGGCTAAAACCAGGAACTTTAAATCTAATTTACTTTAGACTCTAGGAACATGGATTATTACATGTAAATGACTACTAATTGACATTTAGCAAATCTTGCTAAAATTTTCCTTTACAGCTAAGTGTCTTTCTACCTTTTTTTCTAGGTAACACAGTGGACAAATTGCTAGACCTGGAAACAGGAAGACTTGAGTTCAAATTTGGCCTTGGAAATTTACTAGCTGTGTGACCCTGGGGAAGTCACTTAACTTCTGTTTGCTTCTATTTTCTCAACTGTAAAATGAGCATAATAACAGAGGGTTGTGAGGATCAGATGAGATAATTTTTATGAAGTACCTGGCACATAGTAGGTACAGTATAAATGCTTACTCTCTCTCTATCGCCACCATCATAGTAAAGAGCATAGGAGATTTCAGACATAATTGAAGAAGTAATCCAATAGGTAAACCAGGAAAGAGAATCTAAAGAGCATAAGGTGAGTAAATACCAGTGTCAAGAGGTGGGCAAATGACACAGAGGAGGAAAAAGAGAAGAAACTCAGATCTATTAAGCTTTTGCCATAGAGAAAGAATTTGGAACCCTTGTATAAGATGTAGGATGGTGCCACTCTCCATAGAAGAATCAGGAAGTTTCCCAGCTGCTAACAGGTATGACAAATTCTGTTTCCAGCCCCAAGAAGGGAAAGATACTTAGCGGCAACTGGTGACTCTATGGCAGAGATGTAACTAGGATTGATTCCTTAGGGTTTTACCCCAAGGTAGAAAGTTTAAAGGGCCCCCAATTTGGAGCATCCTGACACCACTTACAACCTTTAGCAATGCAGAAATGATAGAGCTTGGTACCTAGTTAGCAAAATTGGAAGTAAGCTACCAGCTCCTCTCCCTACTCTGTCCTCTCCCCCACAGGCACAATGGCACATATCCCAGGGAATCTGTCTCCTTCTGTTCAACTGAGGGCATGAATATGCTGTTCTCCCTAGATGTGGTTCATTGTACTTCCCTAGGAAGAAAAATGTCTAGTTATGACTGCCTCCTGAAGGTCAGAATAACAGCTATACATGGGTCTAGAAGACGATCCTGGCTTTCTGAAACATGTATTTGAGATATAGTTTAAAAAAACCTTGCAAGATCACCTACTGACTGCTACCCAATTCTGCATATTTACATACATATATACATACCTAATACAAATATACATACATACATATATATCATATATATGCATATATATTATACACACAAACTAATTATACCTACCAAATAAATGGGAGGTAGCTAAGTGACTCAGTGAATAGACAGAATGCTGGGCTTGGAGTCAGGAAGACCTGAGTTCGAATCCAGCCTTAGACAATTAATAGCTACATGATTTTGGGCAAGTCACTTAACCTCTGTTTGCCTTAATCCACTGGAGAAGGAAATAGTAAACCACTCAGTATCTTTGCCAAGACAATCCCATGGACAATATGGTCCATGAGGTCATGAAGAGTCAGATACCACTGAACAACAACAACCAAATAAATATGGAATGAATTTCTGGTGACCTTGAAATCTTGGGCAGGAAATTGAAGGACTTAGGGGACACATATACCTTTTTAGTTTCTTCTTCCTTTCCAGGTTATGCCTTTGGAGAAAGAAGGGAAGATATGGGAAAAGAAGAGTTGGCTGTATAGATGGTGTTGAAGAACAGGATTTATTTTTTTGGACCTTGGCTTATGATACCAGAATGATGGACTCCTGGCAGGAAAAGAATTCATCTCATGAGTACTGGAAAGAATGTGCTTGGCAGACAACTCAATGACCTGAGCAAGAGGGCTTTAGTAGAATGTCAATCAAAGACAGTATCAAGAATGACACAAAAGAGAAGAGTTAGTACTGCTCTAGCTCTACAAAAGGCATGAAGCTCTTCCTAGAGAAGGGTGAAAAGCCCACCAGGCTCTGCTGTGGTCAGAAATAATAACAAACTGGAGCAGGTTCAGATGAGGGAGGTAAGAAAATGAAGGAATTAGAAACCAACATCATACAAGAAACAGAAGAAAAAGACTGGGAATGTTTTGCTTATAAAACAAAGACAGGAAAGATATGACTCTACCTTCTAATATGTGAAGAGACTAATTCAGAAGGGGGAGGAAACCTAATCTCTGCAATTCTAAATGACAGAATTAAGGAACAAGATATGGAAGCTAATGGGAGGCAGATTTCGCATCATTTTAATGTAATTATTATTTTTGGATTGCATCTGTGATTTCATTAATATATAGAACTTCCTTAAGGAAACTCCCTCTACCAACATAGATCATAAATGCTTTGCAATTTAGAGTAGTGAGTGTTGCTTGAGCTCTTAGAGGTTAAGTTACTTGTCCAAGTTCACAGATCCAGTATATATGAAAGATGGGACCTGACCCCAGGACTTCCTGACTACGAGATTGCTTTTATGACAACTTTTAAATAGAATGGTTGCCTTCATAAGCTCCCCATCAATGGAATTTGTAACCTTAGTCTGTTGGGGCTCTTGTAAAGGGGTTCCATCAGTGGTAGATTGAACCTCCAACTCTGAAATTCTTGTATTCCTATGATTTTTTTACCTTTATTTAATCTTTCATCCACCTTAAACATTATGAATAGATTACTCTTTCTTTAAAAGTGTTCTGACTGTGTTACTTAAATTGTGTGCTCAAAAATTGTGAAACATTTTTCACCATCTGTTGTATAAAGTCCAGTCTGTAAGTTATTATTCAAGGCTCTCTAGTCTTGCTCCAATCTACCTTATCTGAAACTATTACCTAACTATTACTCACCTTAACTGTTGGCCTAATAGAACTTCTTGCCACTCTCCAAATGCATCTGATTTATTTTGCCTCATGCTTTCATTAAATCTTTTCCCTCCACATAAAGTACCCTCTCCCCCAAATCCCTTCTGCATTCTCTGGCTACAAGAAGCAGTTGGCATGAAGGTCAATCTCTGGCTGTCCCCTTTGCCTGCAATGCTTTCCCTTCTCTGCTCCCACTACTGATCTCACTGGCTTTCCTTAGGTCTCCAACTAAAATCCCACCATCTACAGAAAATCTTCTTTTCTCATATTCAGCGCTTTCCCTCTGTTAATTGTTTCTTATTTGTCCCATATATAGCTTGTTTTGCATATATTTCTTTGCATGTTGTCTCTTCCATTAGAATAATGTATTTGTTGTTGTTTAGTCGTTTTCAATCATGTCCAATTATGTTCTACTCTCCATGACCCCTTTTAGGACTTTCTTGGCACAGATACTGGAGTGGTTTGCCATTTCCTTATCCAGCTCATTTTCCAGATGAGGAAACTAAAGTAAACAGGGTGAAGTGACCTGTCCAAGGTCTCAAAGCTATTAAGTGTCTGAGGCTGAATTTGAACTCAGAACTTCCTGACTCCAGGCCCAATGTTCTGTCCACCTTACCACCTAGCTGCCCTACTTAAATGCATAAAATACTACAAAGGAAAAATACTACATTAAACTAAAATTATCGAAACATTTAAAAAATGTAAGTTCATAGACCTACCGGAATCTATCCATATCTTGTAGACCTTGGTGAATAATCACTGCTTTGCCATCTTCTCAAGCTCTGAATCTATGATAGAGAGAAATGAGTGGATTTCTCTTTACTTGAGGGTCTTCTGTGAAAAGGTAACCAGTTGTTTGCTGAGTAATGGTGTAGATCAGGGTTGTCAAACTCAGATGGGAATGGGAGCCATTAAATTGTACATAAAGATCCCACAGGCTGCCCATTGACTTAGTTTTAAAATGTAATATAATCTATATTTTATTATATTTTATTTATTTTGTTGAATAATTTCCGATTATATTTTAATCTGATTTGGATAGCACTCAGGAGTACTGTGGGCTCCATTCAAACTCCAGGTTGTGTGTTGAACATCTCTGTTGTTGAGGGGTTTTTTTTTTTGTTTGGAGACAGCTTGGACTAAGTGTTTTTGTTTTAAATTTTATTTTTATTTTATAGAATAAAACAAGTATTTCCATAATTTTGTACAATAAAAAGATGATTGTACATAAGCTGCAAATCTACTATGCACAACTTGCCATTCCTTTCAAATACACAACAAAATTATTGTGTAAATTTCTTTTTTCTTCTTCCTTCCCCCCACCTCAGGTGACTTTTGAAAGTCCTTTTTAGTTCTAACATTCTCTGATCCTGGGAGTTCTGTATAGATTCCTGTGAATTCTTTCCATTCAGTCCTAGAAATCACAAGATAAACATCCTAAACTCATTGCTTGTTCTCCTAAGAAAAGAGCTTACAAGACTGTTGTTTGTTCTTCCTTCTCGAAGATGAAAACCAACTATGACATCAGGAAGATGATTCCATGACTTGCAAATGAATTGGTGTTAAGTGAAGCAGGGCTGTGCGAAGTCACCAGCCAAACTTTCTCCTCCGGAGCCATTGGGGTCCAGTGGCAAGATAAAAGTCTGGACTGTTAGCTTACAAGATGGGGGTGGAGTGGAGAGAGAAGAGGTGTGGCCAAACAGTGTTCTAGGAGTTCTGAGGATGGAAAACTCACTGAGAGCTGAGCATGGGATGCTTAAGGCAGTCTTCACCAAGGAGATGGGGCTTGAACTGAACTTTGAAGGTTGGACAGGATTTGAATATATGAAAAGAGAACGTGAGCAAGGAGATGGGAGCTTTTGATGAAGGGAAAACAGAATGGAAGCAAAGAAGCATCAAGTACATTTTGGAGACTGAGTAGGCATACCTAGCTATAATGCAGGGTTTAGGAGAATAGATAGAGTCAGATGGTGGAAGATCTTGAATAACTTGCTAAAGAGTGCTCCTGGGCACATTATAACCTCTGTATAATATGTGCTGACTCAAATATTAGCTCAATAAGATTTTTTTAAAGACTTTAAGTGTGTTCCATTATTTTTCACAGGCATATTACAAGCCACAGACAGGTATTCTACCCCAAACCCCACCAAGTCACCCAGCTCTTTTCCAAAAAGGATACATTTTCTTCTTGACAGCACAATTTAAATGGGAATTTAATTTAGTGTTATTATTTTTTGTCTGACAGCAAGATACCAGCATTCTTTAGGGTAATGTGGTTCTGTTTATTTGGAGTCACCCTACATCTTTTTAACTTCATTCATTCATTCAGTTACAAATGGCGGGACTTAAGTTGGGCCTTAAAGGTTAAGAGTCTGAAGAGAAAGGGGAAGGGGGAAATAAACATTTATATAATGTCTCCTATGTGCCCAGCACTGTGCTAAGCGCTTTACAAATATTCTTTCATTTGATCCTCAAAACAACCCTCAGAGGTAGGCATCATTTTATCCCCATGTTTACAGTTAAGGAAACTGAGGCAGAGGTTAAGTGACTTGCCTGGGGTCTTACAGCCAGTAGGTGTCTGAGGCCAGATTTGAACTCAGGGTTTCCTGACTCCAGGACCACTGGATTCCATCCATTGTGTCACTGACTGCTTGAAGTGAAGGGAGAGTGATGAAATTTGATCATTCCCTTCTCTGAACTTTGAACCTTTTAGGTAGCGTTTACCATCTTTTATTCTGTACAGAAGCTATCATTTTTCTTCTACTAAATTATAAGCTCATTGAAGGGAGGGATTATGTTTCATTTATCTTTGTATTCCTTATAAACAATACTTTGAACATGGTAGACACTATATACATATTTTTAAAAATAGAATTTCACTAATTATCAGGCAAAAAGGACAAAATAAAGGAAGATAGGGAAGAATAATTATGCTGATGAACGATTATATGGAATTTTGAGAACACCACAAATAAAGCAGTTGACTCTAAGGAAATGGTGAGAAATAGTGCTGGATAAATAAAGTTCTATAGCCTATAGAATGTAATCCAAACTTCTTTCTCATTCAATCAATCATTTATGAAGTGCTTAGTAGGGGCCACCACTCTTTCTGTGTTACTATTTAACCTACAACTGCTATTTGGCTGACCTTGAAAAAATAGCAATTTCAGGGTCCTCAGAAAACAATGGAGGGGCCAATAAGCAGCAGTAGACTGTAACATACTACCAGTGGTAACTTGTGTGAAGAAGTGGTTTAAAACACATCATCAAGGACATGTATGTTGAGAAAAGATATGCCAGTTAGAGAGCAAGAGAAAGGAATAATGGACAGAAAGCTCAAGTGTTGCCCTGGTATCCATAAAATATTAAGAGGCCCCAAGGAAGGCCTCTAACATGTCAAATGGATCCTTGATAGATTTTTTTTAAAGAAATAGAAGTTTCAAAGATGAGAAGACAGCTACGATTTGTACCAATGGAAGTGATACTCCCCAATCAAAGCATCAAAGTATTAGTAGGGTGGAAGTTAACTATGGAGAACCTTGAAAGGTATTCCTAGGAATGCTAGGACAATTCACATGAGCAGCCAGTTGTAGGTTAAAATACCCCATTATCTCTCCTACATGTTATGAATGAGCATGATTCTCAATCTAGGGTCAACATAAACATCACCTGTTCCTTGCAATAAAGACCTGATGGGGTAGAGCCCTGGGTCTTAAGTACCACAACTCCATTGTCCTTCCCATGTTCTACTAACCTCTGCTAATCCATTCATTTTAACTGCTAACTATATACTAGATCACCTGATCCAAGATATACCAGTCTCCTCTACATTATTTGGATCTCCTGAATACTCCAAAGACAATGCAATATGATTAATTATAACTTGAATCAGCTGTTCCCTGAAGCCCTAGTTTCATTTCCTTCCCAACTCTGTTCCTAACCTTTGAGACTTCAAAATCATACCCTTACCGCTATTTCATTCCAGAGCTTCTCTCAGAGCTTGGGGATCCTCCTCCTAGAACATCCTATCACCTTGTGGTTTGCTCATCATGGAATATCCCTCCTAGAGGTCCATCCCCCTTCTCCAATTGAGAATTCCTCCTGGAGTCTCCATTTTGTGAAGGCTAGTTTGCCTTCCTTCCTCTCCTGGAACGTTCCTGACTTTCTAGATTTCAAAATAATGCCCTGTTCTTCTTCCTTTCAGTTTCTTTCTTTGTTGTTGTTGTTGTTGTATTCTTTTCCCAATAGACTGTAAGCTTCTCAAGGGCAAGAACTAACTTTCTCTAAGCTTGTATTTCTATCCCATGTGCTTAGCAGAGTGCCAGGCACATAACAGATTTAATACATACTTGTTTCCTTCCTTCCTTGGTACAGCAGAAGAGTCCCAAGTGAACTCTTTGCTGGGCAAGGTGCCACATGAATTCTATTCCATCTCTAAGCCCTTCAGAACTCCATGCTCTTTCCCATAGCTACACACAGGCCAAGGAATGTTGTAGATTTAAAACAGTAGAAAAGGGAGGCCATTGACTCTTTTTGAGCAGACTAATGACCCACTGAAAGTGTTTGGCTGAAACATGATTGATGGATTCAAAGTGGCTGGAGGCAGGGAAGCCAGTGAGGAAGTAGCAGTACTAATCTGTTTATAAGGTGGTGAGGGCCTTGACTAGGGTGGTGACAGTGGGAAGAGACAAAGCGCAGAGGTTGTGGCCACATAGAGAGTTCTATGCCAGGACTCAGTAATCAACCCAATACATCTAGTATCCGTCAGAAGATTGATGGGATGAAAGTTAATATTTAAATATCTAATTATGTTATGGCTCAAGTCTCCATGATGCAGCCCTAAAGTGTCTCTGTACCTTTAAATTCAAACTCCTTACCCCTACCCTGGCCTAACCCCTTCCAGGAAAGGTTTAATGTTCAATAGCTGCCTGAAGACTCTGGTATGCTTTTGGTCAATAACAGTGTACCGCCCGCCAATATTAAGTGAAGAGTTTAGCAATTATCTGGTGAATTCATGCTTAAAGCCAAACTGGATCATTCAGGACCCCAGGTAATTGTCTTTGGCTTGAAGGATCTCAATTGGCTGTCTACACAGACCAAAGACAGCAGAAGATAATGGGCTTTTTGACAAGGGACTATCATTGGCAGAATTAAATGGAGTTATGTTCGGAGAAAGCATGAAGTCCCAAAAGTTCCATCTGGGATGAAAAGGAAGAGGGATGTACAACATGTATCTGGGAAAGCTATGTGTGTGTGTGTGTGTGTGTGTATGGGGAGAGGAGTTTTGTATGCAGAAAACCCAAACTTTTTCTTTAAATGGAAGTTAAACGTTGTACAAATCTAGTTCATATAGAAGTCAACTTTTTTCAACCCTGAATTCAGCTCTGAATCATCTAAGGATTGGTTCTTTCTCTAGACCAAATTCACCACTCTTTGTTTTAATTGGTCATTTGGTAAGAGAGGCACTCAGACGCTTCTCTTTGCCCTGGGACTGAATTTCATTTACACCCATTCTCTGTTCCTTCATCTCCATCCTACTCAGTAAAGGACTTCATGGCCTACTCTCACAGTGTATTATTATTTATTATTTAATGGAATCATTCCACTGTGAAACCAAATTATTTTAATTGGCTTAAAAGAATACTAAATACTCAGAGGGAAGTATGCAACCCCTGGCCTTGTTTGTGTTTAAGACATCATACTGCTCATACTTTCTGGTGAGAATCTTTGACCCGGCTCTGAAGAAAAGCCAAATATAAATAAATTCATAGTGTGCAGACCAAGTTGTTGCCAACATATATTATATGTCATATAGGCCCTTGTTATATAACTTTCTTCTTCGGGTCTTACAAAGTCCCTGTTTGTTGATGTTCAGGGTGTGTTCAGAAAGTGTATTTTTGATTTATCCTCCTCACCTAGGCAAAGTGCCCTGGTCATTAGTGGGACTGGTTTATGCTTTGTGGTTTATTTTCTGTGGTCGTATATTTCCTACTTTTTGTTCATGTGCCCTTGGACTTCTTAGGAAAAGCTCAACAGCTCGTTTTTATAAATCAATAAATAAGTAAGTAATACAGCATGGATCAAAGGCCATGGCAGCTGCACCATGGAGGGAATTATATTGTCCTAGGCACTTATACATTCATAATGATGATATCTTTGGACCCAAGGCTTAACCCATTTTTCATTAGAACTATTAGATGGGGGTACGAGAGCTTCCATTACAAAGACTGGAGTAAAGATGATTAAAATTCAACAGATCTCTTTTACAAGATTCAGTATTTAGCACTAACACTCTCCTCCTTTGTATGAATGTTTTTTATATCCCCATATTTCCCTGTTTGTGTTCCAAGCACCATTCAATTAACACCCCTTACCCTTCAGAGGGAGGAACTGCAGAATCCGAGGATTTCTGAGTTTGTGGATTCTCTAGAAGTAGGTAGACAAAGAGGTGAGCCAAAGACTTGTGCCCAAGGATTAGTAGTATACCTAGTTCTCAACAGATCTATATCTACCCGACCCCCCTTTTCAAACCAGGGAAATACTTTGAAATTGCAGGCCCCACAACAGAGAGCTGCCTTCTTCAGTCTGACCACTTTCCCTTTAAGTCCAGAGGCTCAGTCCCAAAGGAATTGCTTCCTACCACTAGAAATCATAGCATCAGCATCCAATGGAAAGAACATCAAATTTAGAGACCTGAGTTTGAATTCTAGCTCTGCTACTTACTACCCAAGTAATTCACTCAGTCTCTCTGGGTCTCAGAATCTTCATATTTAAAATGGGGGTAGGGAAGAGTGGTGGCTTCATATCCATATCATCATTGTAAGGTGGGATTTCTTGTTACTTTTTTAT
>CM053594.1:309571254-309646706 GCA_028646575.1 Pseudocheirus occidentalis
CTCCCAGAATCCTGTGGCTCACACTCCTGACCTTTATCTTAGCTTCCTTTACCTAAAATGGAAAAGAACAAACAGCAGCCAAGACCTTCTCCAGGCCAGGCAGCCTTGACGGGGAGAAGACTCTTAATGACTGAGGCAAGGGAGATAGTAGAAGCTTTCTAAGGCCCTTGGAGTAGTTCCATAGCTAATCAAAGGACCTTCTTTTCACCGCACCCTGAGTTGGCCACAATCTCTTCCCAGGCACTTTTCATATCATCAGTGAGGGCTCCCTAACCTCTCTGCATAAAGAGATGCCTTCTCAGGTGGTCCTCACACATACCAGATCCCTATTACACCTATAAAGTGTTTTGCCATTATAGTTAGGTAATTCTAGCGTGTCTTGGTAAGTGGATTCCCAGGTATTTATACATTCTGTAGTTATTTTCAATTTTTTCTTATGATTCTATAGGGTTTTCTTGGTAATATGTAGGTAGACTAATAATTGTTTTTTTTTGGGGGGGGTTCATTTTATATATTGTTACTTTCCTGATGTTTTAAATGTTTAAATTTTTAGTTTGTCACTAGGGTTCTAGATCATGTTCTGTCGCTTCATCTGAGAAAAGTTTCCTCTTGGCCTATGCTTATTCCACTGATTGGTTTTATTTTTATTGTCTATTGTCTGTTTTTTCTTTCTATAGCCAGCATTTCTAGAACTATATCAAATTATAGTGGTGACCATGCTTTATTCTAATCTTACTGATAAGTCCATTAGTATTTTTCAATGCAGACAATGCAATGTCTTGATTATGAACATACGATATTAAATATTTAAATAACAACTATTTATTAAGGAAACATTCATTTATTCCCTCTATGTCTTTTAATATAAATGTATTTTGTCAAAAAGCTTTCTCTGCTTTTATATGGGAAAATATGATTATATTGTTTTATTATTAGTATGGCTTATTATGATTATAACTTTTCAAATATTGAGCTATCTCTGCATTCTTGCTATAAATCTGACCTGGTCATAGTGTGTAATTTTTTTTTAATAGATCACAACAATCTTTTTCTTGATATTTTAGTCAATATTTTACATGGATATTTACTAGAGATACTGGTCAATAGTTTTATTTTTTTGCTTTCTCTCTAGCTTAGGTATCAGGATGCTACCTGTTTCAGGTGTTTGGTAGGTTGCCTTCTTTCCTTATTTTTTAATTAATTTATGTAATTTTAGAGTTAATTGTTTTTTTAATATTTGATAGAACTTGTTTGTAAATCCATCTGGTTTTGTCCCCTCTCCCTCCTGGCATTCTTTTATGACTTGTTCTATTTTTTCTGAGTTTACATGATTGAAATTCTCTATTTCTTGTACTGTTGAGTTGGCTATTTTTAGTAAACATTTATCTGCTTCATTTAAGTTAAAAAATTGGTGGTTTACAATTGGGCAAATAGTTTCTAATACTTTCCTTTATTTCTTCTTCATTTGTTGTGATTTTTTTCAGTTTTGATTTTGGAAATTTGTTTTCCTCTCTTTTAAATAATCAAATTTGGCCAATACTGTTTACTTTTTTATCCTCCTCCCACTAAAGCTCTTAATTTCATTTCTCAAATCAGTGGGAATTTTTTTTCCTGTCTTCAATTTCATTTCTTTGAGTCTTCATAATGTCTTATTTTATGACTCATTGGGGTTTTTTATTTGTTGCTTTTCTATTTTTTTAATCACATGCTCAATGCATTGATCTGTTCTTTTTCTCATTTGTTGATGAAAGTTATAAGGAATAAATTTCCCTTGGATAATTGCTTTGGTTGAATTCCAAAAGTTTTGGGATGTTGTGATTTTCTTCAATGGCATTATGTATTCTTTTTATGATTTATACTTTTGGCCCACATTTTCATTTGGATTTTATTATTTAGTCTCCACTTAAATTTGAATCATTTTTGAATCATTTTTTCAGATACACTACACTGATTATTTTTATTGTGATGTGACTAGTAAAGGATGTGTTTAATATGTATATTTTTTTCACTTGCTTGAATTTACATCTTAGCACATGGTCAGTTTTTGTAAAGGTGCCATGCCATGCACAACTAAAAATATGTATACTCTTTTTTGTTCCCATTTAATGATTGCTAGAGAATTATCACACCTGACTTTTCTACAATTCTATTTCAACCCTTAATTTCCTTTTTGTTTGATTTGAAAAGGGTACATCAAGCTCCCAAATTTAGCTTTGTTGTCTATTTTTCCCTGAAATTCAATTAGTTTTCCTTTACATAATTAGGTGCTATGCTATTTGTTATATCAGCCTTCGTATTGTTATTATTTTATTATTTATAGTGCCTTTTAGCATAATATATTTTTCTTTTTACGTCATTTCCCCATGTCTATTTTTATTGCTTTTTTGTCTTATATCATAATTGCCACTCATGCTTTAAATAAAAAAAAAATTCCTTTGGAAGGGAAAGGAATAGGAAGGAATAAGCATTTACATAGCATGACTATATGCCAGACACTATGCTAAGGCCTTTACAAAAATCATCTCATTTCATCCTCACAACAACTCTGTGAGGTAATTGAGGAGACTGAGGTAAACAGAAGATACAGGATTTGCCTAGGTTATACAGCTAGTAAATGTCTAAGGTCAGATTTGAACTCAGGTCTTCTTGAGTCCAGACCCACCATACTCTACCCACTATGTCACCATTTACCTCTATGGAATAATTTATTTCATTAACTCATTGTTAACTCTGTGTGAATCTTTGTTTCAAGTATTTTTTTCTTTCTTTTTAGACATCTTATTGTTAAATCCCTCTTTCTGATCAATTCTTTATCTCTTTTGTTTGATAGCTAAATTTATCTCATTCATATTTACAAAATACAATTGATTATTAATTGTATTTCTCCTCCATCATATTTTTTTGAGTTATTCCCTTCATCGCTACTTAACCCCCTCTTAAAAAAGGAGAAAGTGGTAAAAAAAAAAAGTCAAAAAAAAAGAGATTTACAAGAATAGTCTGCAATTAAAATAGCCTCATCCTGGAGTGGTTAGGTGGCTCAGTGAATAGAGCACAGTACCTGAGTTCAAATGCGACCTCAGACACTTGACACAAAACCTAGCCATGTGACCTTGAGCAAGTCACTTAACCCCAATTGCTCTCCAAAAAAGTAAAACAAATAAAATTACATAAAAAGTCTAATCCCACTCCATTGTCTCTCCTCTCTTCACTTAATCCAAATCCTTATCACTGGTTCTTCAGCTTTCTCTCCTTTTAGTTTCTCTCTTTATGATTTATCTTCTACAGATAAAGTTTGTTTTTCTTGTGCCTATTCATTTCCTCTAAAATCCGCCACTTCCCACTCTTTGCCCCCTCGTGTTTTCCCCATCCTCCACAAGTTAGGTTCATGAATTGCCTATTCCCTCCCACTGTTATATATATTTTTCTCATGAATCCTACTTGTGAGAAATAGTAAGTTGCTTCCCTTCTTTCTCATTTCTCCTGTTGTGTTCCCAATTAAAAATCCCTTTTCTTTATTCCCTTAAAACCAAAAAGATGTGCTTAGTTTTCTCTTTCCCATCTTCTTTCTCCTTCCTTTCTTCAGCTCTCAGACAGCCATTTTGTTTTCTTGCTCTTCTTTTTCTTTGGAATGTTTTTATTGCTGCCTTTTGTATAATATTGTGAACCTCTGTCTATACATAGTTCTTCAAGTGCTCTATCTACTAGATCTAATCCCTTAAATCTATTCATCACTTCCACTTCATATTTGTTAGGGATATTATTTAGGTAATATCTATATGGTCTGATGGTTTTCCCTACTTTCTTCAATTTAAGTCTGAATTTTGCATTAAGCTCATGTTCTGAGCCACAGTCAGCTCCAGGTCTTGTTTTGATTAACTGTATAGAGCTTCTCCACCTTTGGCTGCAAAGCATATAATCAACCTGATTTTGATATTGTCCATCCGGTGATGTCTGTATATAGAGTTGTCTTTTGGGTTGTTGAAAAAGAATGTTTGCTGTGATCCGTGAGTTATCTTGACAAAACTCTATTAGTCTCTTCCTTGCTTCATTTTGTGTTCCAAGGCCAAATCTGCCTGTTAGTCCAATTATCTTTTGAGTTCCTACTTTAGCATTCCAATCTCCTATGATGAATGTGACATCTTTTTTGGGGTGTTATTTCTAGAAAATGTAGGTCTTCATAGAATTGATCAATTTTGAATTCTTTGGCATTGGTGGTTAGAGGATGGCATTTATATCACTGTGTCATTAAATGGCTTGCCTTGGATTCAGACAGATATCATTCTGTCTTTTTTGAGATTATGCCCCGGTACTGCTTTTCTCACTCTCTTATTGACTATAATGGCTACTCCACTTCTTCTAAGGGATTCTTGCCAAAGCAGTATAGATAATGATCACCTGAATTAAGTTCACTTGTTCCTGTCCCTTTCAGTTCCCTGACACCCAAGGTGTCAATGTTTAATCTTTCCATTTCCTGTCTGACCACATCCAGCTTACCTTGGTTGGTTGATCTTATATTCAAGCTTCCTGTGCAATACTGATCCTTATAGCATCAGAGTTTCCTTTCATCACCAGACACACCTGCAGCGTAGCTTCTTCTCAGCTATGGCCCACCTGCTTCATTTCTTCTGGAGTCACTTATAGTTGTTCTCTGCTCTTTCCCAGTAATGTTTTGGACACCTTCTGACTTGAGGGGCTTATATTTGGATATCATCTCTTTTTTTTATCATTTTAGTATTCTCCATGGGGTTTTTCTTGGCAAAGATACTGGAGCGATTTGTCCTTTCCTTCTCCAGGGAATCACCTTTGGCAGAACTCTCTCCACTATGATCTGTCCTTCTTGGGTAACTGTGCCTGGCATAGCTCATAGTTTATTGAGCTACTCAAGCCCCTCTGCCATAACAGGGCAGTGATCCAAGAGGGAAAGATATTTACAATGCTTTGCAAACATCTATAATATTTAAAGAAGCATCCTGGAATGGTGGATCAAATGTTGGACTCGACATCAATATGACCTGGATTCAAATCCCACCTTTGATACATAATAATAACAACAATAACAACCACAACAGCAATAGCAACAACAAACATTTATATAGTTTGCAAAAAGCTACCAGTATTATCTCATTTTATTCTCATAACAACAATTTAAGTTAGACAGAAGTTAGGTGACTTGTCCAGGATCACACAGCTAGTAAGTATCTGGGACCAAATTTGAATTTGCGTCTTCCTGAGTCCAGGTCCAGCTGTTTGTCCATTGTGCCACCTACTGCCACTACTACTGTCATCTTGACACTAGGCAAATCATTTAACGTCTGTGTCTCTCTCCCTTTGGCATTTGAATGGAGGGTAAACTGGAGTAGGGGAGATATTTGAGGCAGAGACACCAACCATCAGGGTTATTAAGTATTCTAAGTGTGAGGTAATGAGGGCCTATACTACTCCACCCCTAAACCCAGCCTTCTTACCTCCTTATACACCTATCTCCTGCCCAGAATTCCCTTGCTTATAGTTTGCATATACTTTTAAATGTGCATGATGTCTTTCTCTATTAAATGCAAGCTTCTTAAAGGCAGGAACTGTTTGAGGACTGTCTTTGTACCTCCAGTGCTCACCACAGTACTTGGCACATGGTAGGTCCTTAATAATGCTTGTTAATTGATTGAATCTGTGATAATTTAAAGATGAGACCAGAAAGAAAACTGATGATGGAAAAGATCTGATTATTTTTTTTACAATAAATTATTTTACCAACAAGAACACTGGAGCCATGACATTTGTATACTAACAACAAAGTCCTGGATGTGCTTCTAAAATATATGGAAATGGCACGAAGGTAAACAAAGATTGGAGCAAAAGCTAGACTAGAACAAGTAAGGGCAGAAGAGGTCTGAGCTGGAGGCACGGGGGAATTCATTCTCGAGGTAAATGAAAAGAGAGAAAATGAAAGGAATGAAAAAAGATAAAAATGAAAAGAAAAGATATAAAGTGTATGGGGGAAAATCTCACACCTCATTATTACTAAAAAAAAGTGGGGGGAAGCAACCAAAAATTAATAACCACTCACCCATATCCCTGCTTTCTCATCTATGTAAAATTTTTATGAAAAATAATGTATGCTTGCACTAAGGGAATCCTTGATGAGGGTATTAAAAAAAAAGATAGAGACATCTCAAAGAGATATTCCACAGGAGATCACATTTTCATCATCATGATTTTATATTGACTATAAGATATTGGGAATACAAGATCCCACTAGGCTTTTTGTTTTGTTTTGTTTTTAACTATAGAAAGCATTTGATTCAATAAAGCAAATAAAACCAAAGCATCTTAAAGGCACTCTTCCAACAAGGTGTGTCCCATTCACATGCCAAATTATACAAGATTTCTCAAAATATGTACAAAAAAGTCATATTGTTTGATGGCCCCATAACCGTTGATATTCAGCAAGGTATAGAACATGGAACTGTATACTTGCCAGAGGTTATTTCCACTGTCATTGAAGAGATTTGGGGGGAGAGTTCAAGCTGAACAAGTATTCCATGTATATGATGAAGCCTTCCACATGCTTCTCTTTGTGGATAATGTTGTGATGACTGCATCTGCCTCCAAAGCATTGCAGACACCTGTCTGCAAATGCAATTCAAAATTGCTCTTAAGAATTTTACCTAACTATCCACATGGGAAAAATCAGATATTAAAAAAAATGCCTTTTGTTGAGACTGTGATATGCACTTGGAGTGACAATTTATTATGTTCATCCATCAGTATATAGATTTACCTTAGGTCCTGAGAATTAGTAATAGTCTGGGCTCAGAATTAAGTAGAAAAGTGACATGAGCTATAGATTACCTTTGGGAAATTACAGTTTTTTAAAGTGATATTAACCTTCCTCCTGAAACAAAGGACCATCTTTTAAATGCTAATATTCTTCTAAGATATAAATCCATGAGCCATACAACATTATGTTCTCTGTAGAACTGAAGTTGATGCTTACCCAAAGAGCAATGAAAAGGAACATGGTGAATGTGAATGGGATACCATTATTAAAACAAGGAAATACAAAGGAGGAATGGTGAAAGGTATGTTTTTTAAAAATGCATGATCAAAAGCAAGCCGGGATGGTTACATGGCAAATACAAGGAATAATTGATGAAACACCCATTTGTCCCTTACTGTTCTTTCTATGTAAAGAAAACTCAATGAAGACATCTGGAAGGTTAGGATAATACCCTGTGTCAAATTTATGGGAGATGAAGTGTGTGGACAGAATGAGGCAGGCAGGAATAGACTGTGATCTGTCTGCACCTTTGGAGGGTGGATGCTCCATTGGCACACATCAATTGTAGCATTAGAGTTAGATCTGTTTGCATAGACATTACATTGAAAGAACTGCAACAAAGAAGTGTAGACATTGTATGTTGTAAGAAAAGAATCTGTTCTCTCCCTCTCATACATGGTACCTACCTATAAATACTTAACAAAGAAACCAGAAATATACTGCTAGAATGTAAACTCCACTAGGTTAGGGGCCATATTTTTTCTAAGTGATTAAGGTATAGTGGATGATACCTGGGTTTGGGTGTTGCCTCTGACACATTTGGACTGTATCACTCCGGGTAAGTTGTTTAACTCCTCAGTGCTCTCGGAAACTCTAAATTGTAGAGAAGGTTCAGTGTGGAAGAAGAAGTTTTCTCATGTGGGTGTTCTTCCTGTTGATGAAATCATAGGTCCAGTCTCTAATGCTCTCATTTCAGTGTTGGGCACTGTGCTCTGTGCATCATAAGAGTTTAATAAATGCTTTTTGGATTGAATTAAACATAAGGCTGACACAGGGAACCAAGTGGCAAAAGGAGCCTGAACATTCCTCCCATTTATCAGATCAAATGTGGATTTGTCACTTGGCAATATGGAGGTAATACTTGCAACAGAGACATCACATGATGACTCTGAGCATCTAATTCCTTCACCACTGAAAGGGAGCCAGGTAATGTTACTATTTGCAGATGAAAGCTGTAAAAGAGGTATTACTATCCTGAGTACCCACATCAAGGAGATCTGAGATCTATTGAAGTATCAAAGAATGGAAGGAATGCTATCCGCCCCCCCCCACCCCGGCCCATGCTCTTTTGAACATCCAGGCTTGTGGCATAAGCTGGTAATGGGTTCCCTCCATTAAAAATTATTCTACTTGATGCCCTGACTTTTGATGGAATGTGACATCTAGCATTGGCTTATTTAGAAAATGTCTGTGGCCATGGGGTTATAATAGAGATACAACAATAATCAAAACCTGACCTGGATTACTGGAACAATAACTCCAAAGTAATAAAGTATTCCATATCATAGACAGTCATTTCAGAAATTTAGAATGTATACATACCTGTTAATACACACACATAGAGATCCATATATTTGTATATATGTGTGTGTGTACACATAACACAAATACACACAATTTTTTTTCTTAACTCATGAAATTATCTATATGGGACTAGATAGAATGGTTTGTGTTGTGAGTGGGGGATGCAGTAAGAGGAGAGGTGTTACTTACAAGTTCCTATTAGGTAGCTCCTCCCCTCCACCCTTTCCCCAATGATCTTGAGTCCCAACCCAGATTCAGCGACACAAATTTATGCTGTGTTCAGATGGTTTCTATGTCTCCCTACCATATATGCAGCTTCTCTGATGCACATAAAGCAGATAGGCAGGGAGATCCCTTCTGCCAGATAAGTTACAAGGCCAGACCACTATTTGGGGTGGCTTGCTAGCTGTTTTCAATTTTCTTGTACACAATTCTGGAAAAGGGTGGGGACTTGAAAGGGATGTAAGGAAGAATTTTTCCCCCTGTTCTGTACTCATCAACCCTGTATTCTCAAGAACAGAACGGAGGGTGAGGCAGTGTGAAGGGGAGAGTCAGATTTGGAGCATTTTTTTTTCATATGGCTATAGGTAGTTTGGGGTTTCTTCCGCTGGGAATTGTCTGTTTATATACTTACGCCACTTATCGGTTGGGGAATGACTTTTATTCTTAGCAATGGCTTATATTTCTTGGAAATGTGATCTTTATCAGAGAAACATGTAGTAATTTCCTCCCCACACTCCATCTCTTTTAATCTTAGCTTTATTGGATTTGTTCATGCAAAAACTTTTTAATTTTTTGTAGTAAAAATTGTCCATTTTATCATCTGAGATCCTCTCCATTTCTTGTTTGGTCATGAAATTTTCTCCTACCTATAGATCTGATAGTGAAAAAGCTGGAAATTAGAGGGATGCCTATCAACCAAGGAATGATTATAGTGTATGGATGTGAGGGAATAGCATTGTAATAGAATTGCAAGAAATGAGGAAATAGATTATTTTAAAGAGGCATGGAAAGAGATGAACTAGTGAGGTGTCTAAAAGGCAGAACAGAACCATTTATGCTGTAATAGCAATACTGTAAAAATGAACAATTGAAAAGACTTTGATAAATTGGGGGAAAATGAAAGGATAAGATGCATTAAAATTCATACAATGACAATACCGTAAAGACCAACAACTCTGAAGTGTATAAGAATTATGTTCACTACAATGACCACCCATGATTCCAGAAGAATGATGGTAACTGTTCAGTTCTTGACAGTTCATCCAAAGCTGCCAATTAACCCTCTTTCCATAGGTATCTAGTAGATATCTTAAACTTAACCTGTCTAAAATCCAGCTCATACTCTTCTTTCTCAAACCCTCCCCTCTTCTTAATCTTCTTATTACTGCCAAGGGTTCCACCATCCTCCTCATCACCCAGGCTCACAATCTAGCTGTCATTCTATATCCTATCAATTGTCAAGGCTTGTTGCTTCACCTTTCATACCATTTATCCTATAAGTCCCCATCTCTCTACTGACAAGGGCAGCTAGATGGTACAGTGGATAGACTGCTGGGCCTGGAGTCAAGAAGACTCATTTTCCTGAGTTCAAATCTGACCTCAGACACTTATTAGCTGTGATCCTGGGCAGGTCACTTAACCCTGATTGCTTCACTTTTCTCATCTGTAAAATGAGCTGGAGAAGGAAATGGCAAACCCTTGCAGTATCTTTGCCAAGGAAATCCCAAATGGGGTCACAGAGTCAGACACGACTAAAACAGTCCAACAACAACTCTACTGATCTTGGCACAAGCCCGTCATTTCACGTCTAGATTATTCTGTGAGCCTGCCTCTCCCCACTCCACTCCATTGCCTACTCAGCTAATGGTTAATAATAATGGCTAACTTTTATAGAGTACTCACTTTACAATCACCATCTCATCTGATCTTCACAAAAAACCTGAGAGGTAGGTGTTATTATCATCCCCATTTTACAAATAAGGAAACTGAGGCAAAAAAGAAGTGACTTGCCTAGGGTCACAGAGTTAGTAAGTGTCTGAGACTGGATTTGAACTCAGGTCTCCCTGACTCTAGGCCCAGTGAGTTAATCTTTGCACTACTTAGCCACTGTGTTGATCTTCCTAAAGCCCAGATCTGACCTAATAATGTCCTTTCCCCTGCCACTTTTACTTCAAACAATTCTGGTAGCTTCCTGTTGCCTTCCAGAATCAAATATAAAATCTTGTATTTAGGTTTTAAAGGCCTCAAAACTCAGCCTCTTTCTACTTTTCCAGTTTTTTTATACCAAAAGTTCCAAAGTTACAGTTTTTTTGCAAGATGCCTTTCCCAGAGACTCTCTCCTTCCCTCTGAGGCTACTTCCAATTAATGCTCTCAATATCTTCCTTGTGCAGAGCTGTTTATGAATTGTCTTGCCGTTAGAACAGGGCATGGTGGGGGTTTTGTTTGTTCGTTTTTGCTTTTCTTTATAGCTCTAAAGCAATGGTTCTCAACCTTCCTAATGTGGAGACCCTTTAATACTTGTATGTTGGCATGTCTGACCGTGGGCAGACCCACCTGGAAACGGAAAGAAGAGCATTGTCTTGGTTCCTAAGACCATGGAAAATATGTGTTTTCTGATGGCCTTGTGCAACCCCTCTGAAAGGGTCATTCAACTTTCAAAGGGGTCGCAACCCACAGGTTGAGAACCACTGCCACTTAGCACATAGAAGGTCATTTAATAAATCCAGATTGACTGATTAAAAAAGGTGATTCCTTTGAAGTGCAGAATGAGCTCCCCAGTTAGCTCCAACTTTGTGTGTATGGGGGGGGGAATGTATATTCATGACCTCCTCCATTACCACTGCCCCTCTCCCCATCCCAGCTCCTAGGGCCCTCCCCCACCACGAGCTTCATATTGCCACACTATGCCTGGAACATAGCAGGCACTTAAATGCTTGTTGACTTGATATTCCATAATCTGTATCCCCATCATGGCTGCTATCTTAGTCTTCCTCTCAACGAAGGTGACCTTTTAGTCACTGTCCCCATCGGAATTTGTAGTCTTCATTCTCTGTGCAAAAATTCTCCATTATAGCTCTGGGTAAAACCATGACAGCTGGAAAGTTCTGCCTCAGACTAACACTTTAGGAATGAGGGACGCTCTGATCTAAAGTCACTGTCTCCCACTCATTTGCCTTACTGTCTTGAGAGCTGAATTCTACTCTGAGAGATTTCAGTTCTTAAGCCACACAGATGCCCTTCTGACAGGGAATGTTGTCACTGGACCTTTGTCCTCTCAGTCCCTGCCCTTCCTCCTTTCCTGTTTTTAGTTAACATTTGGATTCCAGAGTATCAGAAACTTGAATATATAAAAACTGCCTCCCCTCCTCTGAAACAATAATCATCCTGTGAAGACAGCGGTCTTTGTGCCTTCGTGTTGGTGCTGCTGGTATTTGTCTGTCTGGAGCAAGGGTTTTTGTGCCTGAACATCCCACTCACATTTTGGGGCAACAGTTCATAGATCATCCACTAAAACTGTTAGAACAAGTAGATCCTTCTCCTTTTAACATTATTACAAGGGGAAAAAATCATGAAGTACATCTCAGAAGGCATCAGTAACTCATCTCACTTCTTAAGGATCACCATTTAAGAGATAGTCAGGGGGTCTACCTTTGTGGCTGTGAGAAGGTCATGCAGCTGTTCAGAGATGTTGAGAGATGCTGGGTTTGGTATGAGGTTTATTCAGTAAATCACCACACCTACAGGACGCCAGGGAACTGATATGGGAGCATTTCTATGAATAAATTTTGTGGTTTTCATATCTTCACATAACTCAGTAACTTAAGAATGAACTCTGAATTCCATACAGGTGGAATTCAGGTGGAGGGAGGAATACCAGCTGTCATGAATCTCACTGTTTTCTCTTTTGGCTAATCTTTATATGGTGGACAGATATGGTTCTGAGATAAAGTTTTCTTTGACTCTGTGTGTGTGTGTGTGTGTGTGTGTGTGTGTGTGTGTGTGTGAATTCTCCCTCATTTGGGTGGGAAATAAACATATTCATCTGTTTGTGGGTGGCAGATCTAGACTTTGTACATGCCTTGCCTTCTTGATCAGATTGTAGGCTTCTTGAGAGCAGGGAGCTCTGATTATCCCTTCCACATCCCATTCTCCACCTCTCTACCCCCCATCCCCCAGTAAGACTAATCCCTTGTATGAATGTGCACATTCTTTCTTTCTCTCTCCCTCTCTCTGCCCCCCCCTCTTTAAATGGGAGTTAAGTGACTTGCCCAGGGTCACACAGCTAATAAGTGTCTCAGATCAGATTTGAACTCAGGTTCTCATGACTCTAGGGCTGGCTGCACCACCTAGCTCGTCCAAGCAGTCTCTCCACTGAAGTCATTGGAAAATTGAGGCAGGGAAAGGGGACGGGGAGGAGATAAATTAGAGCAGTTTGATTTATAGAACATATGAATTATGTTCTATAGATTATGTTAGTATAGGTATTTTCAGGAGACAAGCAGTGTAACAGAAGAGACAGAAAATTGGCTTGAAAGCCAGGAAGGCCTGGGTTCAAATTTGGTCTCTGACATCTACTGGCTCTGTGACCCTGGCTAAATCTCTTAACTTTTCAGTACTCTATTCTAGTCAGCTCTTTAAGACTCTAAGAAAATATATATTGGGAGCAAGTGCTGACCTGGATTGATTAAGGGAGTTTCTA
Organism: Pseudocheirus occidentalis; assembly: GCA_028646575.1. NCBI lineage: Eukaryota > Metazoa > Chordata > Mammalia > Diprotodontia > Pseudocheiridae > Pseudocheirus > Pseudocheirus occidentalis. Next base: position 309,584,320 of record CM053594.1, read on the forward strand.
CCTCTACAATTCCTTATACTAATAACATCAGAGATTCAATCCCTGTCCTCATTGTCTGGGAACTTGTTGGCTAAGACCTAATAGGCTAATCTCAGAGAGTATCTTTAATTGATCATAAGGGTATTTGGGTCCAATTTTGATTAGGAATTAAGGAGTAGTCTTTTCTCCCCTTTATACTGTGAAACCCTACATCTCCCAGCATGTAACTCAGAATCAGCCTAGCTGTATATATTAATTACTTAGGTCCCAATCATATTGCATTTTCTTCTCCTCTAAAGCAAAGCATCCACCTTCCAGGGGATCACATTAACAGCAACTGGCAAAAACTCTTTGACCAATAAAAATTTGGCTCACAAGGACATCCAATTGTACTGTTTGGCTCCAGATAGTTTCCCCTCAGGTTCCTTGCTACCTTATTAAATTAAACATACTCATGCACACACATTTATTTATATGTATTACATATACATATGTGTATAGAGAAATACAAAGTGTCCCTAAAATCTGAACACATAGGAAATCTCATTAACTGCATATTTCCAAGAAATGAAGTTTTCAACAACATTTTATTTAATTAGCATAAATTTTAGCCATGAAAATTTCATTTGGAATAAAAGCTTTAATTAGCTACCAGGTGCTATTTCTATATTAATGAGATTAATTAATTAATTAATGAGATTTCCTATGTGTCTCCTGTGTCTTCCTATGAAATCTCATTTATGCTATATGGATGTGTATATAGATGCACACATATATAGATTCACACATGTACTATACTGTATATAGCAAAAGTTCAATTTTCTTATACAGTCTTCTTTCCTGTTTTGCTTGTACATTGAAATGTGTGTTTATTAATGATCATAGTAATACTAAAGAAAACCGAAAATAAAATTTGAAAATAATTTAAAAAAGACTCAGAGGGAGGAGCAGGAAGGCTTGAGGGTTTTTTAAATGCCATCTAGTTGGGAAATGCTTAATTCTTATAGATAGGATGATAATCTCTCTTAGTCACAATTTAAGGTAATTATTACTCATTATCACATGTGTCAAAAAGATCATTACATAATGAAACCAGAATCCAACCCAAACTCACCTGCTCAGGATTTTGTTATAGCCACACAGTCGGTCTAATTTGTCAAGTTCTGCCAAGATTAGGAATCCAAATGAGTTAAAAGCTGGCTGCATTTCCCTGAACCTGAACCAGGTATTCAGTGTGCACCTGGCCTGAGTCATGGCTTAACTGCTGAATGGAGCTACAGGTATATTGAATGTGACTCTAGTCCTATAGCATCACATGCCCACATTAAATACCAGCTCTGCAAACTGTCCAAGAAGCTCTTATCCCCAAGTACTCAACTTTTTCCTGGTTAAACTGCCTCATTCCTACTTCCCACCCTCAAATTCCCACCCTTCCCCACCCCTCCCTTCTGCTGGTTTGAAATGGAAGTTTACAACAAAGAGAGGAGGAAACTCCTGAGCAAAACAGCTCAAAGACAGAAACTGCTAGCAGCCTCAGCTTGTGGGGCCACATGACTGTGAGGCCCTTTGTTCATAGAATCTGAAGCCTGGGAGGGACAGTGAGAGGTCATAGAGTTCACCTTCCTGGCCTACGCAGCACCACAGCTGAATGCTGGTACCTTCCTTTGGACTGCAAAGGTGATTATTCCAAATCAGAAAAACCCATTTGTTTTGGGATTCGCGACTAGTGTTTTACCTGCTGTTTAAACTCTGGGATGAAATCATCAATGCTGCTTATCAGTAGAACATGTTCACTTGTAAAAATTACTGAAATCAAGTAACAGAAGTGCCACAAGAAGATGAACATTCAAACTGACTACAAAAAGCTGCGTTTCGTTTCTGATATTGTCAGTTGTGGCACAGATGATTATAGGATTCCAGAACCATAGATCATGAATTAGAAGGGATGGCAGAGGCCATTTGGCCCAATCCCTCATTTTACAGGAAAATGAGGTCCAGATATGGGCTGGGGTTCACTCAAGCCCAGTGGGTTAATATGTAGAAGACCCAGGATTCACACCCAATCAGACAGAAAGATATAGAAATGCAGATGTCATTATCAGTCATCCTAGACAAACTTCATCAAGCCAAGCTAACAAACGTTTATCCAGTTCCTATTTATGTACCAGATACCTAAGCACTGGGAAAACAGCCCCTGCCCTCGAGGACCTCGTAGCCTAATGTGGGGAAAGAGCATGCAAACTGCCGTGTATATAAACAAGATATAAGCAGGACAAACTGGAGAGAATCACAGAGAAGGCACCGGCTTTAGGGAAGACCAGGAAAAGGCTTTCTGCAGGAGGTGGGATTTTAAATGATATGTGAAGGAAGCCAGGGAAGTCAGGAGGCAGAGGTGAGGAGGGAGAGAGTTTCAGGCACTGGGAAAGAGTGAAAATACAGAGTAGGGAGATGGTGTATCTTGGTACAGGAATAGCAAGGAGGTGAGCATCACTGAATCATAAAGTGTATAAGAAAGGTTTTATAAGGTGTGAAAGGACTAGAAAGATAGGAAAGGGACAGGTTTTGAAAAACTTTAAAAAAGAGTATTTTATATTTGATCTTGGAATAATAGGGAGGTAAGGGGTACAATGGATACAGTGCCAGTCAGGAAGACTCGTTTTCCTGCCTTCAAATCTGCCCTCAAATATGTACTAGCTGTGTGACCTTGGGTAAGTCACTTAACCCTGCTTGCTTCAGTTTCTTCATCTATAAAAATGATCTAGAAAAGGAAATGGCAAGCCACTCCGGCATCTTTGCCAAGAAAGCACCAACTGAAATAACTGAACAACAATAAAACCAGGTAGCTACTAGAGTTTATTGCACAGGAGTATGCAATGATTAGTTCCCTACTGTACGATCACTTTGAAAGATGAGTGGAGACTGGAGAGAGATATAAAGAAGGGAGAGCAATCAGATGACTATATAAGCGGCCTAAGTAGGAGGTGATCAGAGCCGGCACCAAGGTGGTGTCAAGGGTCAGAGGACAGAAGGTAGAACAGAAGGGCTAAGCGATTTGAATATGGCAGGTGAGGATGATAATCCTCATGTGAATCTGAGTGACTAGGAGGAGGATGGTCCCCTCAACAGTAATAGGAAAGTCAGGAAGAAGATTTGGGGGAAAAGATAATGAGTTCAATTTTAGACTTAAATTTAAGATTTCTATAGGAATCCAGTTTGAGATGTCCAAAAGGAAGCTAAAGATGAAAGACTGGTGTTGGGAGAGGGGTTAGGGCCTGATAAATAGATATGAGGATCATCCGCATAGAGGTAATAATTGAATCTGTGGGAGCTGATAAGATCACCCAGCAAAATGCTATATTATAGAACATGCATGAGTCAAAGCCACTGGGCCAGTATCCATCCCACAGCAGTCCAGAGTGTGGCCAGGAGCCAGATTAATTTGTAGTTGGGAAATATTTAACAAAATAAATAAAAAATACAATATTTTATAGATAGTATTGCATTTTAAAACTAAGTCAGTATGCTACCCATAGGAATCCTTATGGACAGATGGGTGATTTCCTTTTCAGTCTGGGTTTGACATTGCTGATGTAGAGGGAGAAGATAAAAGTGCTCAGGACAGAGCCTTGGGAGACACCTAAGTTTAGTGGGCATGATCTAGATCAGAGGTGGAGAACCTGCGGCCTCAAGGTCACATGTAACCCTCTAAGTCCTCAAGTGTGTCTCTCTGACTGACTCCAAACTTCACAGAACTTGAGGACCTGGAGGATCACATGTGGCCTCGAGGCCACAGGTTCTCAACCCCAATCTAGATGGAGAGGGGGCAAAGGGGGCTGAGAAAGAACAGTCAATAAAGTAAGAGGAGAACCAGGAAAGAGCAGTGCCACAAAAACCAAGGGAGAAGAGAGCACAATGAAGAAAAGGTCCCTGCATTGAACTGGGGAGATGATGCCGATTTCTGCAGTCTTTATGACTAACATTTTAAAAATTATAATTGTGAACTTTCAAGGCTTTGATCATTCTAGGCTAGACCTTTTAATAAGCATTCTTAACTTCTATCATTGTTTTGCACCCTTTGGGCAAACAGGTAAAATTTTGGACCCCTTCAGAACAGTGGGTTTTTTTTTGTTTTGGTTTGATTTTGCTTATAGATAAGGAACGTGCTCAATTTCAGTGAGAGGTTACTGAAAATAAGGATATAATTTTTTTTCCCCATCCAAGTTGATAAATTTCCTGATGTCCATCCATAGACTCCAGGCTAACAAAATTCTGATTTGAAGATATCTTCTATGTTTTGTATATAGTACTTTAAGCCCCACCCCCACCATCACTTCTAGATGGAAAACTGTCTGTGGGCTATGAAGTCTGGTACTTATTTACACACAGAATGCAAATTTGCAGCACTTCACACTAAACTTACATCTAGCACAGGCTGATGTGGTTGACCTCCTTCCCTTCTCCTTTCCCGATTTGATTAAGTATAGAAAAGAAAATGCTTGTCCCAAAGCAGTATTCAGGGTGATGGGTGAGTCTGGCAAATATGAAGGAATGGTTGAATGAGGGGCAAGAAGGAAGAGAAGAGTAAGGTTGAAGAAATGATAAATGAAAGAGCAGAAGCTATGAAGAAAAAGAAAGACTAAGTGTCGAGGGTGGGGAAGTATCACCTTGTGCCAAAGAGATGGCACTAAAGAATTAGAAGATTTTATAAAAATACTAGCCTGTTTGAGAGATTGATAGATTGTGGAATATGAAGACTGGCAGAAAGTTAGAATAAGTGAAAGTAAACACCACCATCTCCCCCTGCACTCACTATGTCAAGAAGCCCTGAACCAAAGACAAGACTCTTTATGGGGAAGGGGTCTCTGCCAGAGGAGCCCTCATCTCTGGGACTGTGTGTGATTTAGGAGTCAGAGACATCATCAGGACTAATGGTGGTTTTCTTCATTATTTATATTTCACTTTCTTGCTTTTGATAAAACTTTTCTCTGCAGACATGCTGCATGATTACCTAGCACAAAGCTCACTGACATATGTTCTCAAGTTTCTTTGGTGGGGACTGTGAGCCAAGAATGTGAGAAAATTCCCCAAATGAACCAGAGCCTTTTCTGTCATGAGAATGTTTTTGACTCAAAGTTTATACACACGTACTTATGCACAGTAAGTCAGAAGCAGATGGATGGAACTCACAGACCTGGTGTCTCCAAAGTCACTGTGGGCCAGGAATAAAGAAAACTTTTTCCAATCTGATACAATAAATATTTATTAAGGGCTGACTGCATGCCAAGTATTTGTTAAATGCTGAGTGTGCAATTAGTAAAAAGAAAGACAATTCCTGCCCTCAAGGAACTTATAATCTAAAGGAGGAGACAACACACAAAAAGTGGTGGAGAAGTAGGGGACACCCAGTGGGAGGGGTATCCTGTTCCATGGATTTGAAAACAGACAGAACAGCAGAATCGAAGTAGAGTGAGCAGAGACTCCAGGTTCTGCTCTCTATAAAGGAAGGCATTGGGAGGCATTTGGGGCTAGCCCTTTTGATTGGAGGGAAGAGAAGATTTGAGTTAGCAGCATGGTGGTGAGCTTAGAGGTTATGACAATATCATGGGAGAATCATCTTACTTCAAAACAGGTAGAACAACAGATACAAAGTTAAGTTAGCTGTAGCAAGAGCCAATTTTCTAGGAGTCCTATCCTGATTCCCCAAGTTATTAATCCTCACTCTCCTTCCAGATAACTTTGTGTGTATTTTGTATATTACCTGTGAATGTTTTAAATCTCCCTAGTGCCCTGACTGTGGAATGTAAGCTCCTTGAAGTCAGAGACTGTCTTACTTTCAGAGCCAATTCAGAGCAAAACAATACTTTATCTCCTTGGTAGCCGTTTTTGTTTGTTTTGTAGTTGTTGTTTGTTTAAAGCTGGTCTTAGTTCTGTGATCAAACTGCATTTCTAGGTTTGTACTAAGTGTGGTAGAGATAGAAGTGCTTGTTATTATGATCAAAGAAATGTGTAATCAGGAAAGCAGGTGGACTGATCTTATGGCAGAGGGAAAGATAAATGGACAACTAAAGTGTTCCAGTGGTACCACTGAAAGATAACAGGAGGAACTGGAAGAGGGGATCCAGGGGGATAGGTGCATCTTCTCTGGAGGGTTGTGAGAAGAGCATGGAGAAGAATTGAATAGGATAAGAAATTGGAATGGGGTGTGGTCCACACCTGTGTAGCTGGGTTATAGTCTACACCTGTGGAGGGAAGAACCACATTAGTGAGGTCATAAATCCAAGAGAGTAGTGAGTCACTGGGAGTGGGGATAAGGGAAGTTGTCAACAGGGGAGGAGACTTCATTCTCTTTGGTAGGACTTTGTCCACAACTTGTTGGCCATGTGGACATGAAATTCATGTTGCTAGCAACTCTTGCATGCCCCCCCCTGGAATTTCCTCCTATAAGCTGTACCACTACCCCCCTCACCCCCCCCAAAAAAAACCCAACAAACTTCTTTCCTTGCCTTCTTAATTGGATATGATTTTCTTTTCCAATCAAAGACCTGGGTAGGAGGATAATAGTAACAGCTTACATTTACATGGATATTATTATACTCACTTTAGAAATAAGGAAAGGGGGACTCAGAGAAAGTTAAGAGGCATTGCCATAGTTGCATGACTAGAAAAGAAGAAAGCCACGACTCAGATCCAGCTCTTCTGATTTCAAGTCTGTTGCTCTTATGTTTTTTTTTTTTTTTTTACCATATCACAAATAGCTATAGCCTTACCTCGACCTAGGGCAGTTAGGTGGTGAAGTAGAGAGAGTGCTGGACCTGGAGTTGGGAAGACTCATCTTCCTGAGTTCAAACCCAGCCTCAGACATTTACTAGCTGTGTGACCGTGGGCAAGTCACTTAACCCTCTTTGCCTCAGTTTCCTTATCTGTAAAGTGAACTGAAGAAGAAAATGGCAAACCACTCCTGTATCATTGCCAAGAAAGTCCCAAATAGCATCACAAAGAGTCAGACGAAACTGAAACAACTAAACAGCTTCTGACGTTGAATTCAGTGCCTTTTCCAGTATACAACACTTTAGACAGCACCAGAACCATTTAATAAGCATTAACAGTATAGAGCACTGTGCTATATGTGGAGAGACAGAGCATTAAATAAGGCCTGATCGTTGCCTCCAAGAAGCTTATAGTCTAGGTCTAGACTTTCCTTTCTCAGGAAAAGAGCTTCCCACCAAACACAACTGTTGTGATTGTTGTTGTTGTTGTTGAGACCTGTGTTTTCACTGGAGGAGGCAACTCTGAGGTAGCTCCTTTTCTTTTGCCGATGGAGATATGCACCTGCTCTGTACCTTAGAGTCTTAGAGGGCTTGTCTAGGGGCTGTTGTTGCTCAAGATTTCAGTCATGTCCAACTCTTCATGACCCCATTTGAGGTTTCTTGACAAAGATACTGGAAGTAGCTTGTCATTTCTCTCTCCAGTTCATTTTATAGATGAGGAAACTGGGGCAGACAGGGTAGAGAGATTTGCCTGGAGTCACACAGCTAGTTAGCATATGAAGTCAGATCTGAACTCAGGAAGATGAGTCTTCCTGACTTCAGGACCAGTGCTCAATCCACTATACTACCTAGCTTCCCCTGACAGATTAAAGATTGTACGGCCAAGATGTGTCAAAGTCAAGACTTGAGCCCAGGTCTTACTCTCTTCAAGGCTGTCTCTCTATTCACTAAAGCACGGTTTTCTATTTGCTATTGAGCTAGTCTACCACCAAGCAGAACGTAGCAGCCAAATCTGCTCCATAGATGAAAGAGTCATTTATAACTGTCGAACAGGAACAATGGGCTGAGATGAGTGGAATCCTAATCAACAATTAACTCATAAATGGTTAATGATGTTTGGTAAGAAAACAGTGCATGTGTTTCTAGTGTTCAGGATGCCAATGTCTTTTTTGTAGGAAATCCAAAGTACCCACATCCTGTGTAGGGGAAATAAGGAGTGCAAAATGCCCTGCAGGAATGCCTTGATGAGGCATGCTCCCACAATGCTGTTAACCCTGCGGCTCAGCCCTTTTGGCTCCAGTGGCAGGACTCTCATATTATACATGCTCATTGGGTCCAACTTTCCCTGATGGGCTGAAGGCTCCTAAAAAATTCTTATTGTCCCTTTGCTTTTAAGCTAATGGCATTAAGACAGCTTCATTAGTTGAAGCCGATGAGCTTAATTAGTCAGGGAAAAGGACTCTCAAGTCCTGGGTTAAACCTGGGAGTGTCCCTGAAATGGAGGCTGTCTGAGAATTGGATGTTTTCCTGCCAAGCTGCTGGCTTCATGGGTCCCCAAAGCTTGAAGGTCACTCCCTGGACTGCTCGAATTCCTGCAATAAATGAAAAATAAATAAATAAGTACGAAGAAAGTCTCCTCATTTCTCTTCCTGGGGATGTATAAGTATTCTTGTTCTTCTCTGGCAGCTAGCTGGTCTCCAGAGATACAGTTCTGGAAAGCATCCAGAAGCAAGTTTAGTGCCTGAGGAGGAACATTGCGAAATCAGTAAGAAAGCAACCTTGCCAGGCCAAGGGAGCCAGAACCCTCCTCTGCTTTGGTAGGTGCTCTGAGCAAAAGGCTTAAGAGGGTCTGACAGCTGAGCCTCCCATACCACTCACATGCTGTTGCCTTGCATTGATTTGCATTTCCAATGGGGAAAATTTGAGGGGATTACTGAATTATGTGCACCATTGAGCCCAGAAATAAACAGGATAGGTAAGGGGACTGCTTTCTCAAAGGGGACTACTTCCTCATTTCTTTTGACATGTGGGGAAAGAAAATAGGATTGCCTAATGGATATCATCCAGCTCTTTCCATGTCTAGTCTCCATTTTGCACTAACATTAACTGACTTTGAATCAATTATTTCCTAGAATTATAGCAACAAGCAACTGGAAAAGATGGGATTCATGAGGCAGCAAGATATTCTCCCAGGATTTTAGTAAATGCTGCTGCCTCAGCCTATCCCACAAATCTGGTGGTTACATTTACTGTTTCCGAATTTCTATCTGCAAAGGGGAATGGTCCTACTAGCCTTATTCCCAGGAATGTTGTAGGGCTAATTTCATAGAATTGTATGCTTAAAGCTACAAGGGACTTGATATGTAAGTTAGTTCAAACTTCATTTTGTATATGATGAAACTGAGGCCTAAAAGGATTAAGTGGTTAGCCAAGATCATATAAGAAGTCCGTGTCAGTGCCAACATTCATATTCAGATCCTCTCATTCCAAATCTTGTACTCTTTATATAGTGTCACTCTGCTTTCTCATTTAATGAATGACATAAGAATATTCTGAAGAGTTCATCTTGGAATTTGCTTATTAAAAAAGACCTCCCAACTATTCTTTGCTTTCAAATATTAAAAAGATGTTAGATTTAGAATCATTAAAAACCTAAAATAAACTTTGAACGTATCTCCTGCCCACCATATAGATTCTGTCATACATGTTGTGTTTAGTAAGCCATAGTCTTAATATTATGGAATTAGAGATGGAGGAGCCTCAGAAGCCATCTAATATAGCTTCTTCAGTTAATACTTGAGGAAACAGCCCCAGAGAGGTGATATCACACAGTCATGTAGGTACTACATAGCTGATCAAGAATTTGAACCCAACCCCATGGAATTTCTGACTTGGAAATGACTACAGATGGTATCTAGCTCAACACATAAGGTACCTGAATAGGAATCTCTCATACGCTTTTTCAGACAGATGGTCATTCTGCTTATGATTTAAGATTTAATAACAATGCTATATTTTGTTTATGACATCCTTTCCTTAGGGGCTGAAGGCAGTTTTCAGGCATCATTAAATAAGCACGATTTTATCCTTCCTGCATAAGGAATATATGTTGTCCCAATAATGTCTTAGAAGCAGATGTCATTGGTGGACTCACAGCATTGTTTCTTTCACAGCTATTGTGTCTCTCTGTGTCCAAGAAAGCATGCCCAGACAAGGGAGGGCAGAAGTCATTTTTGTAGTGTTGAATAGATTGTCCCCTATCTGACAGGAAGGTGCAACTTTGGCTGGAGGGTTTAAGCAGGTCCGGGGGTGGGAGAGAGTTTGGGTGGGGGTGTCTGGCAGGAAGGATGTAACTTGAGAGTAAAAGGAAGTGGTAGAATGACTTAGATCTTTGGTATGAGAAAGAGAAAAGAGGATCTGACCTGAGAGTCAGCCTGGCACCCTGGTGACAGGCTACTAATACCTTTATTTGGTGGAGAGTGAAACTAAGGAATGGAAAGCTGAGTGATTTGCCGATGGTCATGAACTCTATGACACAGCCATGAATGGAACCCAGAGGGACTCATCACTTTTACTGCATGGCTAGAGTCACCAGACCACATCCTGTAGAGAAGAGCATTCCATATCGCAATACCTTTGTGGCTAATGAGCTAGTTATGGACAGAAGGTAGCTTGTGATATGATCTGACAGATAACTGGGTTGTCTGGGCAAGGTTAATGGAGAGTTTGTTCTTAATAAGTGCCAGGTCTCTCTCCTCTCTCCCCCCTCCCACTCCTGCCCTGGTTTCTAGGAGAAAAATTCCTGAAACCATCCATTCAGTCTCTGCTGCAGGTAACTAGGACTGTGAGTAATACTAATTAGTCAGGATTAATTTGCATAGAAGTTTAGCAAGAGGAGTTGCTTTTCCGGGACAAGTTCCTGATAGCATTTCTATGTTGGTTGGTAACCATAAAAGTTAATACCAGATAATATTTCAGCACAATTCTCTTCATCTATGTGATTTGCCTTTGGTACATACCAAGAATATGAGTATGAATTGCAGGTATTCAAATGTTCTAAAAATTTCCCAGCATTAACCAATTGTTTGGTCTTTGTAGTAATTTTAGATTTCCCAGTTGGCTTCTGGCCATTTAGCTCTGTGGGCAATCCCAAGTATTTGTGGAGACTCAGTAATATGAAGAACAAATTCCTTGGATTTTGTACTGTGTAGTTGACAATACTTCAAAAGTTCAAGGAGCTAATTTGTCAGTGTGGGTACTCCCTCCACTGGTGCTTATTGATATCCCTCTGTAACTCAGCTTCCCCATTTCTAAATAAGTAAAGTGAGGGGTTTAGACTAGATGACCTCTCAGATAATTTCCAGCTGCAAATCTAAGGTTCTAGGCATGTGAGAAGGTCTGCAACGATAGCGTGGTTGAAAAAAACCCCATCATCCTGTGAAAAAATCTGATCTCAAACCTCTACAAACTTCATTAGGCTGGTCCTCTGGAGAAAGTCACACTCATCAGTTTCTTGGATGATGCTTCAAGCCCTTGTAGTTTGGTAGGATCTGTGAAAACTTGTGCTCAAATAGTATAGCCTGCAAGAACCCAGAGTCACTTCCATAAGCAAGGAGAAAGCAGGCTATGATTTCAGTTTTAAATAATGCAGAGCACCAAGAAAACGTGTCCCTAACTCAAAAAGCTTATTAAATGGCTCCCTATCACTCTAAAGATCAAATATAAGCTTTGTTTGGCATTTTAAGCACTCTACTGGATCCATCCTACCATTCTACATATACCTGCCTTTCAGACACATAGCGGTCCAGCCAACCTGGCCTTCTTAGTATTCCTTCTACACAATACTTCAATTCTATACCTTTGCATTGGCTATCCCCTCTACCTAGAACATCTTCCCTCCTCACCACTTTTTATTAAGCCCTGGTTTTCTTCAAGGCTCAGCTAAAATGCCACTTTTTACACCAAACTTTTCCTGATCTCCCTAGATACTAGCATATTTCTTCTCAAATCTAGGCATTTTAATCTACATATATATATACATATTCTCCTCTCACTGGAATATACCTTCTTTGAGTTATACACTCCACCTAACACAATGCCTGGTATATGGTAGCATATTGATAATTGTTTGTTGATTGATCACCATTTTCAACACTTCACTTGGTATTAAGCCTGTGCTTGATGGAGAGATCATTACCTTTTGTAAATGGAGTATATCGTTGATTTTAAAAAGTTTCTTCTAGAAGCAAGTTTCTAATGATGCAATCACTAAAGATAATTTTCCTAGTGGAGAAACTCTCAGTTTTAGAAAGAACACCAACTTGAAATCATAAGATATTAAAAAAACCGCGTGGTACCTTCCAAATAATTTTATGAATGGGCACCTTGGTTTTCCCATTGCTACTTTAATATCTCAGTGAATCCAGTGTAAGCCCTCCCTTCACCATGAGAATCACAAGCCATCAAACACATCTGCCTACAGTCCTGCAGGCTTTATTCTGGTTCTTTCAACTGATATATGAGAGAAAATTTGATTTAAAATGAAAGAAAAAACAGTTGTAGTTCTTTGTCAAATAAAACTAGGTGAAGAATCTCATTACTGTGACTTTGTACAAATCCTTTTCATTTTCTCTAGCCTGTCTTCCCAGGATAGCTAGCATTTATATAGCACCTTAAGTTTTGCAGAACATTTAATATATCATCTTATTTGATACAATAACGCAATAACTCTGCAAGGCAAATGCTATTATTATACCCATTTTCATAGTTGAGAAAACTGAAGCAAACAGGTTATGTGACTTGCACAGAGTCACATGGCTAGTAAAAGTCTGAGACAGTATTCAAACTCATGTATTCTTGACCTGAATGCACCCATCTGTCCATGGCATCTTATGTGCGGAATCTTTGTTCTCTGTCTGCCTCACAGATGTGTGAGGATAAGTTCAAGATATCAGAGGTTTGTTTTTTTTCTTCTTTCTTAAACTGCTTCCTCCCTCCTCCCCTCGCCCTTCCTACCTGGGAATACATTCTGCAACTTTGATGCCAAGAACAAGACTAAGCCATTGAACTGAATGAACAAAAATATTAATAGCTCACATTTGCATGATACTTTTAGGCTTACAAAAAAAGCACTTCCTCACAATAGCCCAGTGAGGTCATTGTTGTAAGTATCATTAATCCCATTTGGAAGATGGAGAAAGTGCAGCTTAAAGATATTAAGTGAGCTATTCTCATCACATAGTCAGTAAGGAGTGTGATTCAAAATCATGTTGGCTTGTTCCAGTTGTTACTTCTCTACTTCTAGGATTTGTGATGTCCTCTGTCTGGACACTCTCTTTACCAATGCAAATCACAATTTCTCTACAACATGGCCAATTCAATTAAATTCAATAAGTAGATTCAATTCAATTTAACAGATATTGATTAAGTGCCTTCTTAGGTATTCCAAAGACTGGATCTGAGATTTCATTAGCATTCAGAACTCATAATGGATCTGGAAGGGAAACCATCAAATCCCAACACCCACATTTTACAGAGGGAAACTGAGGACCCAGAGCACTTAAATAACTTGCCAAACATTACCTAGCTAGTAAGTGATTGTGCAAGGACTTGAACTCTGGTTCTCTGACTCCAAATACAGCACACTTTCTACAATACCATGCATAATGCAAGTATGATATATAAGGAAGCATCCTTGAGAGACAGTGTGGCATGGTGTAATGGGAATGGGAATTTGAAGATCTTCCCTGACCCTTAATAGACTTAGAGGAGAATTTGAAGACTTCCCCTACTTTGAAAGTAAACTCTCCCCCCTAATAAGCTGAATGTAGTCATGTAGAGCCTGTGGTAGGAGGAGTTTTGCTGAAGGGAAGCAGAAGCCCACAGGAAGCTGGTCAGAGCTAGCAAGATGGTAGGGGAGAGAAGACGCTCAGGCAAGGAGTCAGATAGGCTCGTGAGTAGATATTGATCTTGTATTGGTTTGTGGGAAGGCTGAAGAATGCTGTGGCTCTCAGTGTTGTTATGGCTTCTGAATATCTTTGGTATTATGATGGAATTGGCTTACTGGTTTTGGGATTTGGCTTTCTGGTGTCTAAATAAATGCTTCAGTTCTGTCCTCTACCTGGAGAATCTGGTATTTTTCCATCCAATGTCATGTGATATTTATAGTCACAGTCTTTATCGTGATCATGGGTGCTGTAAATATTGCATTGGTACTACACATGGTGAATAGAGTTATGAAATCAAGAAGATCTGCATTCAAATCCCATTTCTGACATATCTTGGTTATGTAACACTGGACAAATCACAAATCTCTCAGTTCTCTAGGCAACTTTCCTAGGTTATATGTTGTAGAAAAGATTAACCTGCATTGGTTAGTGATAGAGGACAGAAAACAAAAGAAATAGGTGTTTCTGAGTTGCTATAGTTAAAGAGTGACCTAGAGATTACCTTCTCTGAATTTAGTTAGACCTGCTTCTCTGATTGACATCCAGTCCGTTGGGAAAAAATACAAAAAAAAAAATGAAACAAAACCCCCTAACAACTTACCTAAGCCTCAGTTCCATCATCTGTAAATTGTGGATACTTATACCTGTAGCACTTGCCTCATAAGGTTTACAGATGGCTTAAATGTGATAGCCTTTGCAGCACTTTTCAAACTTTGAGGCATTATATAAATGTCAATCATTATTCTTTTGACTCTCTAAAATCTTTATGGGAAAGCACATGGATTGAAGGCACTTTGCAAAGAGTAACTATCTGGTGTGATGGCAGTGGTGTTGCTGAGGAGGATGATGAAGGCAAGAGCTGGGAGCTTGCATGAAAGGGCACCACCATGAGGCAAACTTCCAGAGCAACTTTCTTCTTTTCTGTGCCTGACCTCAGTCCTCTGGAGTCCTGAGATGAGTATATGGCCCAGTCCTAGCTGTGAGTGCTTGGCTCCAGCAGATGTTCCTTGGGCTATGACTTCCTGTGGCAGGAATGGCTGTCTGCCTAGAGCACTCCTAGACATGGGTGATTTTGGCATGAGTGCAGAGATTTTATTGTGATCTGGGTGGTGGATTGGACTTTTTCTCTCAAATATTGTGAATTGTCACAGAATCCATTCTAAGTTTTGACTTTGAAGTGCTCTGGGGTCCTTGTTGGAATTGCTTCGAAAATAGAGCTATTGCTATTACAAGTTTTAAGAAAATGCAATATTAGAAAATGTAAACTTACTAAGCATGTAAATCTTGATTTTTTTTAATTTGACCTGTGATTTCATTGGTGCAGGGCATTGGAATCAAACTCAAATGCAAATGTCGGGAGAGAATGAGGGGAGAGGAAGGGTTACTGAACCATGCATAAGGATCCTTGTGGGTCACATGTTGACTTAGAAAACCATTTAGAGTCAGTCCTCAATATGACCATGCATAACTTTCTCAACTTCAAGCATTTGGGTGATTTTATTATAGTCTCACTTTCACTTTCACTTTGGCAACCATGAACATTCATGGCTATACACATGGTACATTTCATATGTTCATTGTCTGCCTTTAAAACTCAATTGCAATTATGTCTCCAAAGCACAGTGCAAGTCTTTTGGTATCTAAGCCCAAGCGTGCAAAGTCAGTGATGTGTCTTGGTGAGAAAATAAAGGTGTTAGATAAACTTCATGGAGGAATATCTACAGCCACTGTGCTGAAAGTCTGGTGTTAATGAATCAACAATTTGTAATATCTGCAAAAAGGAGGAAAGTATTCATAAAAGTGTTCATAAATGCTCTCCACAAAGTGCTAAAGTAGTCTTTCAAGTGTGGAATGAAGGAATTGGAAAAAACACGGAGCAGGGCAGCTTGTGGATAAATACGATGGTGGTCATGCTGGCCGGTGTTCTCAGGGTAGAGCAAGGAGCATCCTGTCTCCCTGCTGTCCCTGTGTGTCCTGCCCCTGGCCGTGGTGGGAAGCCAGCTGGGGTGAGAGCTTTCACAGGGCCCCGGTCTCTCCCAGAGGCATGTGCTTTTCATTTGGGAACCATGGAAAGGGAGATTAGAGACAGCAGGTTGCCCCTTCCTCTTTTTTCACCTCACGTTTCTGTTAATGTCACTGATCTTACCTCTCTCCATCCTTTTGGGGACTGTTCCCCCTCCTTTCCCCTGCATTTTATGGGTCATTTGATGGTAACTGTGTTATGAAAAATGAATATTAGAAGAATTAATGTTTTGTTATAAAGAATTGTATACAGCAAAGCATATCAACAATTCTTGCTTTACCTAAGTGGAATCATCAAGAGTCGATGGAGGGAGGGGGCCAGTGTGCGGGGGCCATGGACAGAGACAGCCAGGCTGTGACAGAGAAGTGAGAGGAGGAAGAGGGATGGGGTCCCTCAGAGTCTGGGACCAGTCTTGTAGGGACCTGGTCTGAACCAGGGGCAGGGGGCAGACATGTGAGGGCTAGACAAACAGACAAGAGAGGATGGGTGAAACGAGGGAGCCGGGGACAGACACACAGTACTTCAGCATGGACAGATGGAAGACAGACACACAGGAGGGACAGGCAGGCAGGTGGTCAGAGTGGGGCAAAGGTCATTTCTCTCTTTGTCTGGGAGGTCTCCAACCAAGTCCCCAATACATCCGTTCTTCAGCTTTCATTTGGAGGGGTTGGGTTTTTTTGTCTTGGTTTTGGTGGGAGGGATGGGAGACTATAGATCACAGAGCCAGGGGGCAGGAGGAGAGAGGGAGGGAGAAGAAAGAGTGAGAGAGAGGACACTACTGTAAAGTTAACATAGGTATTTTTTTTGAAATGTGGATGTCTTTCAGAATTCTTTATGTAAAGTCAAATTTGCATAATGTGAATTTTTAAAAATTTTAAAATTTTTTAAAGCAAGAATTTTATTTTAAGCAGTCTCTAATGAAAGATTACAATTTTTGATGGTAGTGGAGACCCTAACCCCTATTTCTCCCAGGTTCAATGCATCAACATTTATGTTTTTTACTCCTGTATCATTTTCTAGGAATATTTTACATAGGAAAAGTTGGCTGTATTAACATTATCTATGTTTTATTGTATTTTTATTTATTTTGTTAAATATTTTCTAATTGCATTTTAATCTGGTTTAGAGCAGGTGTTTGACATCTCAGGCATAGGGAGCACCCACTACCAATATAGATAGGTATCGTTTTTGCATCTTCAAATCTTAGAGCCTTTGCTACTGAGAAGTTAAGCATCTTACCAGGGTCAAACAGCCCAAGTGTGAGAGATAGCACATAAACACAGGTCTTCCTGACTCTCTGGAAAGGGCAGTTCTCTCCCCATTGCCCAATTGCCTCTAACATTCAAATTAGGCATCAATTATTCAATCAACCAATAAGCACTTGTGAAGTTTCTACTGGGTATCTAGCACTGTGGTAGGAGTTAAAGACAAAAATGAAACTGTCCATGCTCTCATGGAGCTTACGTTCTAGAAGGTTATAAATAAATATACACAAAGTAAAATACAATATAGAGAGGCTATCTTGAATAATGGAAGGAGAACTGGCCTCTCCAGCTCTTGAATTCTGGAAGACCTGGATTTGAGGCTTGCTTCTACCACACATACTTTCTATTTGACCCTGGGCAAGTCATGTAATCTCCCAGTGCCCAAGGCAGCTCTCTAAAACTGTATGTTGCAGAGCAAGTCCTGATTGACATGGATAAAGGGAATTAGTTCTTCAGAGTTCCAAATACCAGTGAAATCACAGTTAAATCCAAAATTTAAAAACATAAAAATAAAAGCAAGGTAATTTCAGAGGTGAGGTATTTCATAAAGCTTTATTATAGAGTTTTTCTTAACTTGGGAAGACTCCCTCCTGCCCCACCTGCCCCATCATATAAAATGATTCCATTAAAAAATTATTTAAAGTCATCTTTTTTGACAGCATGGAAAGATTTCCGGGCTGGTAGTTAGGAGACCTTGACTCTAGCTGGTCCAAGTTCTGGCACAACATAGTTGAGTGACCTTTGGTGAGTCACAATTTAAACTATAACATTACAAGCTTGCACTAGATTATTTTTTTTTGTTTTGTTTTGTTTTTGGTTTTTTTTTTGGAGGGCAGTTGGGGTTAAGTGACTTGCCCAAGGTCACACGGCTAGTTTTTTTGTGTTAAGTGTCTGAGGCCAGACCTGAACTCAGGTGCTCCTGACTCCAGGGCTGGAGCTCTATTCACTGTGCCACCTAGCTGCCCCTGCACTAGATTATTTTTAACGCTTTTCCCCCAACTCTAAAAATGTGTGGGTCCACAATAATCTTGTGATTTGGATATATGTGTTCTTATGTATTCATATTTATGTATAGCACAATAGGAAGTAATTTTTTTCATAAATAGCTGTAAAGCAAGCAATTCATAATTATTTACTCTTAATAGCCTTTATTATTGGATTGACTAATTAATGCAAAATGCTTGGGTGGTTTAAAATAATATCTAAATCCAATTTTGCAAGTGTGTACTGCACTAAGGGCACTATGAAGAATAGAGTATGGTGCTCATCTACTAATATTTTTAAACATACAAAGTGATGAGAAGAAATTGGAGGAAAAGGGAAGGAGAAGCTTTACTTCTCAGTGGCTTTTACTTTGTTCAGGGAAACACATTTTATACTCCTGTATTTTAGCATTGGATTTTCCAGTGGGGGCCTTTGTCCCCCCAGTATCTTTCCCTTTCTAGCCAGATGAGCAGACATGTTGTTTTACATCGCAAGGGTGTCGATGGTGTCTGAAAAGAAAACAATGTGATTTTTGAACAGATTGTTTTTTATGGGTCAGCACTTTTGTGACTGTAACAGACCGTGACTGATTAAGACAAATGGTTGCTGGATGGCTCAGAGGAAGGGGATGTTAGCGACTATCGAGGGTAATAACTCTGAGGCTCAACTTGTGCCAGGTTCCTCCAGCGATTGAGCACAAACAGTTCTAGCTGTAGAGACCTGGGCTTGGCAAAACGAGGCCCCATTTGGAAAACCTTCACTTCCAAAATGAAGCAAATTCTGATTCTCAGCTTAAGGAATGCTAGTGACAGTCTCAATGAAAAAACAAAACAAAACAAACAAACAAACAAAAAAAAAAAACCCCACCAACAAGAATGCAGCAATTTTCTGATTCCTGGATTCTCAAGAGGATATTTTAAACAGCATGGCAAGTTGATCCCTTTCTCTTTCGCCAGGGTCCATCAATCTGGTGAACTTCCAGACCCGGAATTCAAGGATTTAGCTGAGAATAAAACCTCCTAAGCCTATTGGTACCAAGAAACCAAAGGCCTCTCCTTCTCTCCTTACTCACCATCCCAACCATTTCTTTTGTGTTGTTGTCCTTTGTCCTAATCCTTTGTCCTGGATCAGTCTGGGTAAGAGCTTGAGTTAATCAGTTCCACGCCTTCAGAAAGTCTTTCTAATACCTTGACCTAAGTCAGCAGAAATATGTGTAAAATCTCCCCAGGAATTGGGGAAGACTTCAGTGTTTTTCAGACCACTGGGCCTTTTTTTTTTTGTAAGCCAAGGTCTCGTAGATTATATTTCCCTTCTCTCCCACCCCAGCTTAGTCTGTTCTCCCTTTTCTCACTGTACAGGGCAGAAGCCAGAATTCTGACTTTTGTGAAACCACTTGCTTCAATGCAACATAGCCCATTATACTAGGATACCAAGGAGAAACTCACCATAAATAAGTATTGTGAAATTGGAATGTTTACACCAATTTGCTGCCTTCCAAAAGGTCATAATGGGATTGATACAATGGCTTTTCCCCAAACTCCTGTATCAGAGGAAAAGAAATAAGATAAACAAAAAAGACTAAAACTTGAGTGACTTTTGCTTGCCTGGATGTCCTCTTCCATTGAGATTTTGATCTTCTGATTTCGATGCCCAGTGTAGGAACTATCTTTGATTTTATCCAGAGTTTATATCCTGGAAGTGTGTGAGTGTGTGTTTGTATTTTGGTAAAAGGATATCAGATTTGATATTTCCCATATTCTGGCTGTGAATAGTCAACTCAAGTCAATAAGTATTTCTTTAGTGCTTACTACGTGCCAGGTATTGTGTTAAACACAGAGGATACAATAAAAGACAAAAATGGACTCTATTTTCAGAGTTTACTCTCTCATGGAAGAGACATGAACATGACTATGCACAAATAAGGCATCTCTTTAGCTGAAGTTGGTTAACGGAAATGGCAGAGGGGCAAGTTTCCAAAGTAGAACATTGATTTAGGATACAGGATGCCAGAAACCACACAATAGGATCACAGGGACATGTAGACATAAACTCAATATGTCTAAAACTGGACTCATTACCCTTTCTTCCCAACCCCACTCTGTTCCTGACTTCCCTGGTACTGTGGAGGATACCATCATTCTTCCAATCACTCATCAAGCTCTCAATCTACAGTCACTCTCAACTCCTCACTCTCTCTCACCTTCCATATCCAATCTGTTGCCAAGGCCTGTTGATTTTTACCTTGGTAACATGTCTCACACATCTCCCTTTCTCCCCTCTAAAACTGCCACTGCGCTGGTCAGGCCCTCCTTACCTCCTGCCTGGGGGATGACAATCATCTGATGTTTGGTCTCCCTGCCACAAGTCTCTCCCCACTGCGGTCACTCCTCCACTCAGCAGCCAAAGTGATCTTCCTAAAGCTTAGACCTGACTATGTTACCCCCACTTTTTCCTCCCACCACAAACACACTCATTAAACTCCAGTGAGTCCCTGCCCCCTCCAAGAGCAAATATAAAATCCTCTATTTGGGGGAGGTTAGGTGGTGCAGTGAATAGAGCACTGACACTGGAGTCAGGAGGACCTGAATCCAAATATGGCCTCAGACACTTAACACAAAAACTAGCCTGTGTGACTTTGGGCAAATCACTTAACCCCAACTACCTTACCTTACCCCTTCAAAAAAAAAAGCCATAAAAAATCACTTATTTCTTTTAAAAAAATCCTCTGTTTGCCCTTCAAAAGCACTGGACAGTCTCCCCTTTCCCCTCCCCAACTTTTCCATGCAATCCACGGACACTGGCCTCCTTGCGTCTCCTCTCAGGAGACACTTCATTTCTTAACTTCAGGCAGTTTTACTTACTGTCCTATGTGACTGGGATGCTCTCCTTCCTCATCTCTGAGTTCTGGCTTCCCTGGTATCCTTTAGGTCACAGTGAAAAATCTCACTCTCTGCAAGAACCTTCGCCAGGCCTCCTTAATTCTGGTGCCTTCTCTCTGTTGGTTATTTCTGACTTAGCCTGTATGTATCTTGTTTGTACACAGCTGTTTGCATATTGTCTCTTCTCTTATGCTATGAACCACTTCAGGTCAGGGAATGGCTTATCTCTTTCTTTCTATCCCCAATACTTCACACAGTGACAGTCCTTAATAAATACTTGTTGACTGACTGACAGGATTAGACTCCTCTCCAAAAGAAAGATCACATTGGAGTGCTGCGTCCTGAGAGGTCTTCGGTGACCCCTTTCTCAGACACTGGGTGCGAGTCAGGACAGGCAATGCTTCAGCAGTCACCTTTAGGGAAAGAAACAGGGAATAACTTGCAGTAGTATGCCTTGGAAGATGTCACAGCCCAACCCTAGTTCATTGACTGCACTGTCATGTCTGAGAATGGGAGAAAGAGCCTTTGGCCCTTCCATTTTGGTTCTTTGATTTGGGGTGCCAAGATTTCCTGTAAGGTATTCACTGAAATATTTCCAAGTTCCTTCCTAGTTTCCCATTAATCAAAGCATTATCATGAGGACACTAGCTCTGTACAATGATTTTTTCCAGAGCAGACCTCTCATAAAATGTATTCACATACAAGTTATCCTTGGGAACACACTACAGTCCATTTACATAGACTATAAGCTAGTCTCTCCTTTGTTTTTAGGGTTGCCCAAAATTTTGATTCTTCAAAAACTGGGGTACCCTAGGATTGGTAGCTATAAATCACCAGCAGGAAAATTCAGGTTAAAAACGACAGTTTTTCAAAAATATTTATACCATCACCATTTGTGGTTAAAAAAAAAAAAAAGAGGGACAGCTACATGGCACAGTGAATAGAGCCAGCCCTGGAGTCAGGAGGATCTGAGTTCAAATCTGACCACAGACACTTAATAGTTACTAGTCGGGTGACCTCGGGCAAGTCACTTAGCCCCAATTGCCCTGCCTTCCCCCCCCAAAAAAGAACCAGAAACAAAGTAGATGCCCATCAGTTGGGGAATAGTAAACAAATTGTGAGCCATGAGTGTAGTGAAATATTAAATACACAATGATTACACTCAAATAGATTGGAACAATAACAGCAAAACAATAAGAGTTCTGATGGCTCTTCCCTGCTTATTTTTAGGACACTCTTCTTTCTTCCTCATTGAATTTGGCTTACAGTTTTCCCTTATTCCAAATTTCTATCCTGGTATTGAAGACTTCAACATACACACTAATACTGTCTCAGACACTCTAATCTCTCATTTCCTTAATTCACTCATTTCCCATAATTTCCTTCTCCATTTCGCCACAGCTATATATAAAGCAAGATGGGTCATATGCTTGATTTTGCCTTTACCCGCAAATATTCCACATCCATGTTCATGAATGCTGAAACTCCTTTATCGGATTGTAATCTATTGTTGTTCCACATCTTCCTCTGCCTTGAAACCCTGAAACTTATGATTAAGTAGTGCTTGACAGTTTAAAAATCAATTTACATATCTTATCTTATTTGAGCTTCAAAACATCTCTGCTCAAATTTGTAACTATGCCCAAAGGGCTATAAAACTATGTATACCCTTTGACCCAGCAATGCTACCACTAGGTCTGTATCCCAGAAAAAGCAAAGGAAGAGGATATTTGTGTGTGTGTGTGTGTGTGTGTGTGTGTGTGTGTGTGTGTTGGCAAAGAATTGGAAACTGGGGAGCACCCATCACCGGAGAATGGCTGAACAAGTTGTGGTATATGATCATAATGGAATGCTACTGTGATGCAAGAAATGAAGAAGGTAGATTCAAGAAAAAAAAACCAGGAAAATTTATATTAACTGACTCAAAGTGAAGTAAGCAGAATGAGAGAACATTGTACACAGTAACAGCAATATTTTAATGAAATTAACTGGGAAAGACTTAGCTTTTTTGTTGTTCAGTCAAATCTGACTCTATGTGACCCCATTTGGGAATTTCTTGGCAAGATACTAGAGTGGTTCGCTATTTCCTTCTCCAGCTCATTTTACAGATGAAGGAATTGATGTAAACTGAGGTTAAGTGACTTGCCCAGGGTCACACAGCTAGTAGCATCTGAGGCCAGATTTGAACTGAGGAAGATGAGTCTTCAAGATAGAGTCTGGCACTATCCACTGTACCACCCAGCTGTCAATGAAGACTTAGCTACTCTGACCAATGTATTAATGACATTTCCAGAAGACTCATGAGGAAAAATGTCATCCACCTCCAGAGAGATAACTGAATTAATTGAATGAATAATATAATAATTATTATAATTCAATAAATGAATTGAATAATTGAATGAATGACCATCCAATCAATTAAACATCTATTAAATGTTTGTTATCTTTCAAGTGTGCTCCTAGGCTCTGGGCGTATGAATAGTAGTGAGATTATACCTGTTCTCAAGGAGTTTATATTCTCCTGTTGGGGATACAATATATTTGTAGAGAAGAAAGTTCAGGAGATATACAAAAACAAATTTAAATTGGCTCAGGGAGGGAATGCTTAGTAATAACTGGAGGAATCAGGCAAAGTTTTTCAAAGAGGCAGCACTTGGTCAATAGTTTTAAAGGAAGCTGGAAGTTCCAAGAGGTAAGGATGTGGGGGGAATATTCCAGACATGGGAAATAACCAGTTCAAAAGACACAGAGATTGCCAATGGAATGTTATGTACGGGAAATCACAAATAGACTAGTTTGGTTGGAATAGGATGACTTGAAGGGGATATGTAATACACCTGAAAAAAAAAACAGAATGGAACCTGGCTGTGGAGAACCTTGAATGCCAGACAGAAAGGTTTGTATCAGAGCCCAGAAGCCATAGAGAGCAATGAAAACTTATTGGGAAGGAGAATGACATGGTGAGACATGCATTAGGAATATCTATTTGGTATACCTGTGTATAGGGTGGATTAGAGAAAAGAGAGACTGGATCCAGAGAATGGGCTATTGCAGTTGTCTAGGCAGCAGGTAAGGAAGATTAAAGTAGGGTGGTTGTGTGTGAGTAGAGAAAAAGGGACCAAAATTAGGGCTGTCAAGGAAGTGAAATCAATGAGACTTGGTAGCTGATTGCATATGAAGGTTGAAGAGAGGAATGTTGAAGATGACTCCTGGGTTGCTAACCAGGGTGACTGAAACAGTGGTGATGTCCTTAACAGAAATGGTAAAGTTAGGAGGATTGTGTTTAGGGGTTGTTATTAAGTTTTGTTCTGGACATTTGAACATTTGATGCTTTGCGGTCAAAAAGGTGGAGATTTCCGCTAGACATTTGAAGATTCGGGATTAAGGCTCAACAGATGGTGAGATGTAGGCTGGATATACAGATATGAGTCATCTAAATAGAGATTATAATTGAATCCAAGAGAATTGATGAGGCCAGGGAATGAGGAGAAACTTCAAGATAGAGTCCTGGGATACATTCATTCATGTCTAGGGTTCAGGACATTGACAATGATCCTTCAAAAGAGGATTAAAAAAAAACCCAAACAACTAGTCAGATGAATAGGAAGAGAAACACACTCGGCAGTACTCCAGAAACACAGAGGAGAGAGAGCGTACACAAGAAGAGGGTTATTAACAATGACAAATTCTGTAGCAAGATCAAAAAAGATGAAGAGAAGGAAAAACCAACGGATTTAACAATAAAGACAAAATAAAACCCAATAAAGACATCATTGGTGACCTTTAAGAGGGAACTTCTAATTGAATAGTAGGGATAAGAGAGGTGAGACAATAAAGAACAGTGGAGGTAACTTTTTGTTCTTTTTTAAATAGTACCTTATTTTTTCAATTACATGTAAAGACAATTTTTAACATTCATTTTTTATAAATTTTTTTTGAGTCCCAGAATTTTTTCGCTCCCTCCCTTTCACCTTTCTTAAGATAGTAAAGAATTTGATATAGATTCTGTGTGTTAGGCAAATTTTTCTAGTGGTTTTGTGAAAAGGAGATGAGATAGAGGAATCAATCAATCCATCAACAAGCACTTATTATGTGCCCTGGAGATACAAATGGAAATAATGAAATAACCCCTACTCTCAAGATGCTTCTGTTCTATCAGGGGGGATAAGTAGCATATGTGGAGATTAGGAGGACAAGCATCCCAGGCATAAGGAAAGGTCAGTACAAAGGCAAAATCCCAGAGTCAGGAGATAGAAGACAGAGTGTGGAGATAGTAAGGCCAAGTCAGAGTTTTCAAGGATGGTGATGATCTAAGCATGTTTATATACATCCATCATGAATAGAATCAATGGGTAAGAAAAGGATGTAAGTTAGAAAGAGAGGCTACTCCAAGGAAAATATCCACAGAAAAGATGGGTAGGGGAGAAGAACATTGGCAGAAGAAAAAAAGTTGGCGTTGTCAAGAGGGCCCTCTTGTCCTCCAAGATCAGCATAAGAGGAGAAAGCAGAAAATGATGAAACAGGCCACAATTCTATCCATGAAGTGTAAGGTGAGGTCATCTACTGAGATAAAAAGGCATGGGAGAAGGGACAATGTATCTGACTTGTTGGCAATCCCCTTGAACTCTCCTTGAATCTTTGAGATACAGGCTCTGGGAACCCACTTGAACTCCCACTTGATGAGGCATTTGCAGAGGCCATGAGCTTTCACTGTGACTGGGCCCAAACCTCTGTTACTAGCCTAGCCCTTCGTTGTCCATCTACTTCTCACTCTTGAGCCTATCAAAATATCAATTCACCTTTGCATTGACCTCATTAACTCCTCCTGAAGACCCTCCCCAAACTCATTACTGGAGTCTGACCTTATTGACTCCTCCTGAAGAACTTCCCCAAACTCCTCCTCCAGATCACCCCTAGATTCTTCCCACAACCTTCATGTATATAAGATACTTTCTTGCCCCCATGTGTATGAGTGCCATAGAATGACCTAGTGCAGACTTACTCTGGCCCGCTTGTCCAATGCAAGCATCACAGATACCTAGGCTCCTTTACAGTCTACCCAATATGGCAAACTTTTAATGAACTTTTAATAAACTTTACATTTCTTTGGCTGAGAAGACTTGAATCCAATTCATTTGGCAGGACCCAGAGTGTTGGTATTTTGGGGTGTCCAGCAACCTTAACCCTCTACATTTTATGGGTGACCACATCAGTATGATGGAAAGAATCCTGGATTTTGAATCAGGGCACATAGATTCAAGTTTCCCTTGCTACTTACTACCTCTATGAACTTAACACCTGAACACGTTGCTTAATTTCTCTGGATCTAAATTTCTCCATCTGTAAAATGAAGGGATTAGACTAGAAGATCTTGGAAGATATGACCAGTCAATTGATAGATAAAATATTTATTATGTATTAACTATATACTAGATAATGGGTTAGGCCCTGGGGATATGAAGACAAAAGTAAAAATAGTAAAGACAAAAGCCAGACAAAAGCTTTTCATTCATTCATTCGTTTTGAGTAATCCTATAAGCTAGTAAAATTGAAAATAATACCCTTCAAAGCCGTTCTAGGTTAACATCAGAAACAACCCCAAAGAACTCAGATATATGACATTATTTGGAAAAGAGAAAAGACTTTGATGTACATACTGTCAGTGGATCCTGAAAAGGGTCATTTACTGAAGGTAAACAAGGGATGTCCAAAGTTACTTCTGTCTTAGTTTGGAAGTCATGTGCACTGAAAGGTCCTTGACAGAAAGTGCAAACTCTGGACCCGGTGCCATCCTTGATTCCACAAGAAAAGTCTAAATGGGGGTGGCTAGGTGGCTCAGTGAATACAGCACCAGCCTGGGAGTCAGGAGGACCTGAGTTCAAATCCAGTCTCAGATACTTGACACACTTACTAGCTGTGTGACTTTGGGCAAGTCACTTCATCCCAATTGCCCTCCAAAAAGAAAAAAAAAAGTCTAAATGCCTCTGCCTATCAGAAGGGCAGGAGAACTGACATGCTTCTGTCTACTTTGAATATTTCTGTGGCACAGAGTTGGCTCTGATTTGAATAGCTACATTTCCAAAACCTGGATCCTGGCAACTATAAGTTATTATGTTTAGTAAATCATTTTCTTATGTAAAAGCACACAGGTGTGAACACAGGTGTGCACACACAAATATAACTCACACACACACATTCACAAACAGTGTAACAGCTCTAATACAGCCCCAGTTTGTGGCCCTGTAGGCAGCCATCTGCAGGGGGTTGTCTCAGGTGCATCAAGAAAGGGTCTTTAACAGGAGATATTAACCCAAAGACATCTGCACAGAAAGGTAGATTTGGGGTCTACAATAATTAAGGGTATCTATAGATGTGGTTATGCTTTCTGTATTCACCTGATAGCTATAAGCAATATTCAATTTTCTGCGAACTGAAAGTACAGTATTGTCAGATGTATTCTCTACAAATTTTATTTCTGAGGCCGTATCCTGAAGTGTTAGTGCCTCTTAGCATACGGTCTATGTCCAGGGCCATATGTTGGCAGACCTCATTGCGGAGCACGGCCTAGTGAACAGAGTGCTAGAACTGGAATCCATCAGCATCGTGCATCTTAGCTTCTTAGCTTCATGACACCTGAGCATCCATTTTCAGATCTGTAAAATGAACCTCAAATTACCTCTATTACCTACCCCACCAGGTCATTGGGAGAAGCTCAAAGTGCTTTGTAAACTTTAAATCACAATGTGAATGAAATCTATTATGGCTCTTTGAGTGTGAAAATAACCAAACTTGGGACCACAAAGTCGGACCTATAGTTTACTGTTAGACTAAGAGTGGGTTTCCCAGTTGATAATTGTCTCATTTTGAATTCAAAATAATTTCTGAGAAAAAGACATGATGTAGTGAAGTGAGGGATCAGTCTTAGAGTCAAAATGACTTGGTTTGAAGTCCTGTCCGTGATTCTTTTTTTTTTTTTTTTGGAGGGCAGTTGGGGTTAAGTGACTTGACCAAGGTCACATGGCTATTTTTTCCTGTCCATGATTCTTACTAGCTGTGTGTCTGTGGGTTAGTCACTTAACCTCTCACTGGGTCAGACAACTAAGACCACAACTTACAGACAAGATATCAATATGAGTTAGTAGAGAAAGTTTCCCTACTGGGAATGCCAAATATCAATGAAAGCACAGATACTACTTAAATTTTTTTTTTAATTGTGGTCTAATGGGTTTTAGAAATATAGAAATCTGACTTTCACAATGTTTGTCATAGAAAGAATGAATATAATGTCCTCAACCCCTTTTCACTGTGCATCTTGATTTAAGATTGATATGAGCAATAAGGGCCATTTATTAACTTTCTATGGCAGTCAGAATGAATGAGATGTTGGGAAAATAGATTCTAAGAAAGAAAGATCTTTATAAAATCCAAATCACAATGACAATGTGCTTCTCGGGCACTGGGGTAGAGGCCAGTCATGGACAACATTCTCCCTCCTCTACATGTTGCTTGTTCAAACTTTAGGAGGTATGTTTTAGGATCATGGGATTATAGATTTAGAGCTGGAAGGGACCTCAGGGGTCATCACATCCCAACCTCCTCATTTTACAGATGAAGAAACTGACCCGAAAAGTCTAAGTCAATTAAAGATATTTCAAATTCTGAATTATTTTCATTTCACATTAGTAGGGTTAAGTGGAATTGTCCTTGATCTACTTACAATTAATCATATTAATTACCATGTATTACTTATGTGAAAAACCCACATAATCAAGAAAAACAACTCCTTTACCCCCACCACAACCCTAGACTCATTCCATGTTACACACACATAAAATATGGTCATTGATTTAGGAACAAAGACTTTCTTAGGGAGTTTTGGAATCTGTGCTGCGTCCCAGAGTGCGGGTCTATATTTCACATCCCCACCTCTGAATCAGCAGAAATGTGTGCAGAATCACATGAAGCTGGATAACTCCCCTGCTATCACATGAAGCCAGAACCTACATATGGGGGCTATGTGTACTCCTTATTCCAATATAGGCCTGGACTATGTCATTACCACAAAATTTATTCCCAACACAATCATCAGATCAGAAGGTAATATAAGAATAGTTGGGGTATTAAACCATGTTTCACTGTTGCATCTGTTGTAAAAGGCACCAGGGCATTGGCTTCTTGATCCCAGAAGAGGCAGGATAGCATTGAGGGGCTGGGCAGCAGGCCAGAAATATGGAGGCTGAAATGTGTAATCCTCCCATTTCCATTAGGCTGGGTGTAATCTTTAGCAAGTCACTTGACCTCAATTAACTGTCTTAGCTTCTTTTTGTGTAAAACAGGATCTGATTGGGAGGCCAGCCTGAATAAATCACAGATATCAGGCCTCGATTTAGGGGCAAGGTTAATCAATGTGCCTCATTCCAAAGCCCACTAATCATAAAGAATGAATGAGCCAAGTATTCCAATAAGAAGTAAAAGTGATTAGTTTCTACTTTGCCTGCCAAAATGGGTGTGTATTGGGGTAATGATAAGCATCTTGCTCAACCCACATAGTACAAGTAGATAGTATCCCTGCAGAATGTCTGTTTAGTATAGACCCACAATTTATTCTGCTGGGCAGAGAACCATGTATTTGACATCTGATGGGCAGCTACCATTTTAGTCTGGAAGTCAAAGAATTACGTCTGTTGGACATTATCTGCAAGATGATTTAGAGTTTCTTTCGGGCAATAGCATTTATCATTCAGGCTGAGTAGGTAAGGTGGAGAATTAAAACACAGTAATAGTCTTCATCCCTAAGATATGGATTGAGACTGAATGGGAAAGGTGAAACTTCTCAGCCCATAAGTTTTGTGGGAGCAAGTTGGAATTTCAGCTTCCCACTTCCCCCTTCTTTCCCACTTCTTTACTACTGCCACATTAGCATTAGGCCTCTTCAGGAATTCAGGAGTCTTTTGACCTCCACCCTTGTTTGCCACACCCTTATCAGCATTAAGCTCTTTAGGATTTTTTTCAACATCCAACCTTGCAGGCAACTTTTGTTTCTCCCCTGCTTTAGCAATTTTGTCCAAATAAGGAGGTGAACATTTTAATTGTTCAGATTGTTCAGGACCCTTCCCCCTTTCCCTTGCTGTCAATCAACATTAAGCTCTTAGCCCTTCCCTTCTTCAAGTTGGCATTTGCCAAATAAAGACAAGAACTGGTTTTCTGGTTTCCTGTCCCACCTCCCAGCCAATAGGGGATAAGTGGCAGACTTCTTTGTTATTCACCATTGGGGAAGGTTTTGTCGGGAGACTGAGAGCCCACCTCCCAGCCAATGGGAGAAGGGACCAGGGAGGGGAGGGGGCTTGACTGCATTAGGGTATAAATTCTTG
The DNA here is from genome assembly GCA_028646575.1 of Pseudocheirus occidentalis. Lineage (NCBI taxonomy): Eukaryota > Metazoa > Chordata > Mammalia > Diprotodontia > Pseudocheiridae > Pseudocheirus > Pseudocheirus occidentalis. The sequence continues at coordinate 309,614,535 of CM053594.1, forward strand.
TTCTGTTTTTTGTAACACACCTCTTCTCCTTGATCCCTGCCATGGAGAGGACTATCCTCTCCCCATGGGGAAAGAGAATAAAAACTTCCTGTTCCTTCCTCAAGATACCTCTGACTTTTGTTTTTTTTGGAGGGGAGGGGTAGGGGATTTTTGGGGCTCCCATACCCCACACAAGACTGTGGCCACAATGTTTTATTGGTTTGTACCATTACACTGGGCAAATCTGATCCCATAATTTCTGGTCATTGGTCCTAGTTTGATCCTCTTGAAGTAATCAAAATAAGTTTAATACCTATTGCTCAGGGTAGATCATCAGATATAGAAAGTCAGACATTCTTTCTTCCTAAGTCTTTTATTCAGAATATATATCTTCAAAACAATTTTAAAAGCCCTGTTATGATGCCTGGTCATGAAATAGAGATAACCTAGGAGTTTTGCTTGCTATGTCATCAGAAGAGAAGTTCTCCAGGTTCTACTAAGCTGGAAAAACTTTGAAAATGGTCCTGGGAAAAGTTTGTATTTACTGTCTTGGGACTAGCCTACCTCCTCATGAAGTTCACCACCAGTAGTTTGGCTGGTCACTAGACAATAAACACAGTCTCTTCCTGGGATCCACTTCTAAAGTGGACCACATAGAAGCAGACTGGATAGCACTGAGATTTCTTCCATGATTTCCTTTGTTTCATGGCCATGGCTACCCATGGAACAACAACAACAAAATTACAAAGTGAACCTTGGTGCCATCCAGTTCTCTTCTTTATCTGTAGTGATGATGGTAAAACAGTGGCAAAGGGGCATACAATGTTAAGAATAACAGTTATTCTCTAATGCATTGTTGGTGGAGCTGTGAACTGATACAACCATTCTGGAGAGCAATCTGGAACTATGCCCAAAGGGCTATAAATAATTGCATACCCTTTGACCCAGTAATACCACTTTTGGGGTTGTATCCCAAAGAGATCATAGAAGTGGGAAAAGGACCTATATATTCAAAAATATTTATTGCAGCTCTCTTTGTGGTGGCAAAAAACTGGAAATTTAGGCGATGCCCATCAATTGGGGAATGGCTGAACAAGTTGTGGTATATGAACGTAATGGAATACTATTATGCTGTAAGAAATGGGAAGGAGATGGACTTCTTAATTTCCTGGAGAGGCTTATACGAATTGATGCTAAGTGAGAAGCGCAAAACCAGGAAAAATCTGTATACAGTCACAGATACATCATATGTGTGACAATCAGCTTTGATACACTGGACTCTTCTCAGCAACATGTAGTTATAAGACACCTCTACAAGTCTCAGAATGGAAGAAGATAACTGCATTCAGAGAAAGAGCTAGAAAGACCAGAATTTAAATAGAGACTGAAGTAATACATGCTATCATTCTTTTCCATGTTTGGTTTTCTTTCTTTTTTTTCCATTGTTCACTCCATTGGTTGCAACCCTTCTATACAACCAGACTACTGTACAATGTGAAAGTATTTGCAGATCCTATACATGATTGCACACCACAACGGGGGAGGGAGGGAGGGAAGGGAGAAAATTTGAAACTCAAGTGATTTTGGAACTGAATCTTGTAAACTAAAAGTAAATAAACAAGTCAATTAAAATAATTTAATTTAATTTAAAAAAATAACAGTTATTAGACTAACCATAAATACAAACTGTTGAGACTCTAAATGTGAGGTGTGAATATCCACAATGACTTAAGGGTTGATATACAACTGAAGCAACCAAACCACAGCAATATTAGCAATTATTCTCATTAGGTGCAAAACCAGAGGATATAAAACAGTTGAAGCTAAGAAGGAAATGTAGCTTACAGGTTTATCTTGGAGTAGAAAATAAAGGGGTTGATTATATCATGTACTCAAAGGCAATAAAAAGAATAATTTCAGGGACACTTGATCATCTGGTCACAAAGTATTAATAATGAGCATAAACAAAAAAGAAAAATAGTATAATCAAAATGGCAGCTTTTGGACCCAAAACTTTTTCAGAGGATGATTAAGATCTATGATGTATATGTGACTTAATGAAGCCATCTAAACAAGGTCAATATAGATCATGTTATTTAGTGATATGAAAGAGAAGGTGGTCATAAGAGAGAATAATTCTTTTATGTGTTTGGAAATAAAAGTCAGAATTGAGAAATTAAAGAGGATAAAATGTATGGAATATTCAGAAACTTCATTTCTACATGTCACAAATACTTTTTTGAACAAAACAATTAGAAGTTATTGTTAAGCAAACAACAAACCATACAAAAATGCAGCTGACTATATCTTACAGAGAGGAGACAATCTCCTTGAAAATAATTTTCAATATAGTTTTTGGTGTAGTCATACTAGTTAGAGCAGAAGTCAAAAGCAATACAAAATTAGAAAGATAAAGATTAGAAGATATTGCAAACAATTAATACACCCCTAATTTGACCTGTTCAAAGAAGGTGTTGATACCCCCAAAAGTGGGGCAGGGGGATGGATAAACTTATAGAGACTAAATCTCGTTATCACTGTTTTTACAGAATTTTAATCAATATAACATGGTTGTCACATGAAGTTGCCAGTAGAGCCCAAAAAGCACATTAGTCAGCAAACAATTGGTTTCCTTGTAAAGTGAACTAGCATAGCATCCAAGAATAGCATTCATTTAGGGAAGAAATTCTTTATAAAACATTTATAAAAATGATGGTAAAAAAAAATTACAATCAGTATCACTTCACAGAACAGTGAAAAGCAATGATAGAGAAAACATTTCTACAGAAAGTTTGGCATAATCTCCCTCCTTTTAAAAGAAAGGCATGTATGTATGTATGTATGCAGGGCAATGCATATAGAATATTTCATATGTTGTCAGATGGCCACTTTGTTGGTTTTGCTTAACTACAAATTAGAATTTTTCTTTTTTCATTTTGTTGTTTATATAGACAAGAAAATGATGAGGAAAATGTTAATAATGCAGATTAAACTTTAAAATGTGTCATGTGCATATTTCATTTTTCTCAGAAAACTAGTTGATAAAAATTACCAGCACAACCCCTTGTGTAAATCATTTTCCTTTGCTATTCTACTCTTTTCTTTCCTTTCTGATGGTTTTGTGAAGTCCTTTACTATTTGGAATAGTGGAAATTTTGAAACCATGCTGAATATTTTTAATGAACATTTATTTTATCTAATCTTAACTGGGTCCTCAGTGCTACATGACCAACTTTTAATTCTTTATATATATGAAGGGCTCACAGCAGGGGAGGGGACATCTAGAAATGACTATGATATGAAAACAAAATTACTTTTAAAAGTTTTGTATGGGACTCAACTAATCCAGATCATATTAAAAACATTTAAAAATTAAATTAGAAAATCAACAAATAGATAGATATTGGAATCACCAAAGAAATTACATTATGCTTAGAAACCACAATAATACTATATTAAAAATAATAAAATATATTAATATATAATGCAATATTATATTAATATACTAATATATATTAATAAATAATACAATTAATCAAGTTTTTTAATAGTATTTTATTTTTTCCCAATAACATGTCAAGACAAATTTTAGCATTCATTTTTACAAGATTTTGAGTTCCAAACTTTTCTTCGTCCCTCCCTCTCCTCCCCCTTCTAAATATGGTAACCAGATTGGTATCTTGTGCTATCATGTAAATCATTTCCATATTAGTCAGAGTTGTGAAAAAAGAAACATATCAAAAAACACAGACACACACACAGTAAGTGGGGGGAAAAATATGCTTTGATCAGCATTCAGAGTCCATCAGTTCTTTATCTGGATGTGGATAGCATTTTCCATCATGAGTCCTTTGTACTTATTTTGGATTGTATTGCTGAGAAAAGCTGAGTCATTCATAGTTGATCATTACACAATGTTGCTGATACTGTATACAATGTTTTCCTGGTTCTGCTCATTTCACTTTGCATTAGCTCATACAAGTCTTTCCAGGTTTTTATGAAATCTGCCTGTTCATCATTTCTTATTGCACAATTGTATTTTATTACATTCAGATACCATAGCTTTTTCAGCCATTATCCAGTTGATGAGCACTCCTTCAATTTCTAATATTTTGCCACTATGAAAAGGGATGCTATAAATATTTTTTGCACATGTAGATACTTTTTCCTTTTTTAATGATCTCTTTTGGATATAGACTTAGTAGTGGTATTGCTAGATCAAAGGATATACACAGTTTGGTTGCTCTTTGTACATAATTCCAAATTGCTCTCCAAAATGGTTGGATCTGTTCACAACTCCACCAACAGTGCATTAGTGTCCCAATTTTCCCACATTCTCCCCAAAAGTTATAATTTTCCTTTTCGTCATATTAGTTAATCTGATAAGTGTGAGGTGGTACCTCAGAGTTGTTTTAATTTGCATTTCTTTAATCAAAAGTAATTTAGAGCACTTCTTTATATGCCTATAGATAGCTTTGATTTCTTTATCTGAAAATTGCCTGTTCACATCCTTTGACCATTTATCAACTGGGGAATGGCTTGTATTCTTATAAATTTGACTCAGTCCTGTATATATTTGAGAAATGAGGCCTTCATCAGAGACACTTGCTGTAAATATTGTTTCCCAGCTTTTTTCTAATCTTGGTTGCATTTAGGGTTACAAAAGCTTTATTTGTACAAAACCTTTTTATTTAATATAATCAAAATTACCTATTTTACATTTTGTAATGTTCTCTATCCTTTGGTCATGAATTTTTCCCTCTCAATCAAGTTTTTCTTAAACATCTACTATGCTTTCTCTGTAGTAATATATTCAACTTTTAAAGTTAAGCCATTTTTGGAGTACAACTAGTCATGTGCTAGGGCCAATATGAGAGGGTTTATACCTCAGAAATTGGAAATCAGCAAATACTACAAATTAGAATTTTTCTTTTTTCATTTTGTTGTTTATACAGATAAGAAAATGATGAGGAAAATGTTAATAATGCAGATTAAACTTTAAAATATGTCATGTTTACATTTCATTTTTCTCAGAAAACTAGTTGATAAAAATTACCAGCACAACCCCTTGTGTAAATCATTTTCCTTTGCTATTCCACTCTTTTCTTTCCTTTCTCATAGTTTTGTGAAGTCCTTTATTATTCTGAATAGAGGAAATTTTGAAACCATGCTGAATATTTTTAATTAACATTTATTATATCTAATTTTAACTGGGTCCTCAGTGCTACATGACCAACTTTTAATTTTTCCTTTATTGACACTCTCTCATTTCTTGGAAATTATTTGTTTTTTTCCCTCAAGCCAATCCTCTTTTTTCAGGCAAGGATTTTATTTTCTATTCAATCAGGATCAAGGCCATTGACTATGAGTTACCTCTTATTCTATACATCATACCTTCAAACCTTTCTACATAATCTCTCAGCCTCTGTTCCTTTGCTTCAGTCTCTGAAGAAGTATATTTTCTCTTCAACAAGACCAAATCTAATGTGTAAGCCCTTGGTTCCATCTCCTTCTGCTTTTTCCTGGTATCTGTAGATTCACTCATCCTCTCTTATCTTCAATATCTCCTTATCCACTAGGTCTTTCCTCACTGTTGAAAAATGTGCCCCATCCTTTAAAAAATTCTGTTGGTCCTGACATAAAGATATCTTATCTTTTCATTTTACACACAGTCTCCTAGATAAAGCTGTCTATATTCATTTCCTCCATCTCCTTACCTCTCAGTTTTTTGCAATTTGACTTCCAAGCTCACCACTATATTGAAACTATAATCTCCAAAGTAATAAAATATGTCAACTGCTAAATCTGACATCTAATTTTAATTATTTTTGACCTCTCTGTAGCTACCAGCACTACTGAACTCCTCCTGAATATACATTCTTATCTTGGCTACCAAGGCAATATTTTCTTAGTTTTCTTACCTGTCTGTTGACAGTTTTGAAGCCTTCTTTACTGGATCACTCACTTCTCACCCTTTAAAAGAAGGTTTCCCCCAGGGTATTGCTTTAGTACCCCTTGTCAGTATATAATCTTAATATGGATGATTTAAAATTCCTTTTTGGTTCAATTATCATCTCTGTGCAATGGTGGACAGCAAGCAACATGCGTGGGGTGGGGGTTGGGGGTGGGGTTGGTGCAATTTGAGGATATCATGGAAAGAGAAAAAACATCAGGATCTTGTACTGCTGGAGGTATGAGTAGCATTGGTCATGTATGCTCCCTATGTGTGTATTCCCCTACTAGTGTATTCAATATATACGCACACTCTTTCCACAGGCATTGTGCATTTGGGGGAGGGCACACCCTAGATTTATGGATGGAAAGTTTTTATGCTCTTTCAGTTAATGTTTTTGCTTTGAGGTAATTGGGTTAATTGGCAGACTATTAAAGGTGAGCACAATGGTGGAGGCTTAGGAGCTATAAGTTTACAAGTGTGGACCTACAGATACCTTGAACTTGGGGTGCTAGGGGAGTCCAACCCAAATAGAAATAGGAGAGGAAGGTAGAGATAAAACCCTATAGAAGACTCCTTTGTGCCTTGAGAGCTCAATCTCTATGAACAAATTTAACAAAAGATATAATAACCCTTTTCTTCATGTTGAATGCTTAGATACAATATTTCACTGGTAAAAGTACTGAAGAGAAAAGCAATCTGGAATTTATGATTAGACTGGATGAGAGAGGAAACTGTCAGCCATGTTACAGTAAAGGAACTTTGTTGCCACTCACATCTGGTTGGGTCTCATTGCCTTAATCTGACAGTGAAAACAACAGGACTCTTGCTCAAAGAATAAATCAAAGGTTTTGGATCAACTGCCTCTAATTTAAGAAGGATGCTGATGGACAAGTTCCTACACTCTCATTCTTATGTCCTGCCCTCCCCTCTTCCACTCCCCCCAAAAGAGCAACAGAATCAAAGTCATAGAACCATAGAACATTATTGTTGGGAAGATCCTTAGAGATCATCGATTCTAAAGCCCTAATTTTACATAGGATAAAATCCTGCATCTATGTCACAATACACTGCCCTGTTTCATATTTTGGCATATAGGAGATACTTTACCCAGGATTTGTATCAGACCTAAATTCAAGAGAGTGAGTATCTATGTGTTGCCTCTGTGTAATATGCCTCCCCTCAAGAGATGAGACCAGGAAACCTGAGATTGGTGGGGTTTTTTCCTTTTCCCCCAACTTGAAGGAACCTTGTACTTAATCATTGAGTTACCCCTTCCTAAATGGTATCACATAATCACTGTGGTTGTAAATATAGTTATTATATTGTTATATATTATTCTGGCCATACATTCTATGATTTGCCATGGGATTAACACAGAGTTTGTCATTGCATATAACTATCTACAGTATTTTCATTCAGTATGTTTTTATACTTTATTTGTGCTTCCCCTCCTTGCCTGTACACACAATTCAGGAATGTTCCGGAGGCAGCTTGAACCAGCTCAAGAAGCTAGTTCATTATGAGCATTTACACTTTAGAAAATGACAAACACTACAAATTTGGACTAATTTGTTTTTTTGTTTTTTGCTTTCTTGATTATCTAGACTTAAGAAAGTGATGGAGAACATATTAGTAGTGCAGATTCAACTGAAAAGCATTTCAAGTGTGTAGTCCCCATAGTCCCCTCTTCCCTCCCTGAGAGCTGGTTGTTAAATATTTACCAGCATATTTCTGAACACAGTAGATCATTTTGAACTTCAGGCTTCAATTCATCTTCCATTTATGCCAAACACTCTTCACTGTGTTCAATTTCAATCTATATTTGTCATTATTCCACCACCCACTAACTGAAAGAATGAACACATTGTATATATGTCAACATAATGCCTTACTCCTCCCTACTGCCCAGTTTGGGCATAATAATGCTATACACCATTCCTCTCTGCCTTACCAACAACATTCATTCTAGGCAAAAGGAGAGTTTTTCCTTAAAAGATATTGAAACCACCCTCAAGCATTAACTGTTCCACCACCAACAGAGAAATGATCAAAGGATATGAACAGGTAATTTTCTTTTCTATTTTTTTTAAAGGCAGTTTTCAAAAAAAATACAAATTTTCACTAATTATATAAAAATATTCTAGATTGCCAACAATTATAATGAAATGCAAATTAAAGGAACAATGGATCAAACACTGGATTTTGGAATAAAAAACATCTGTGTTCATATCTAGTCTCAGCTCCTTACTAGCTATGTGACCCTGGTCAAGTCACTTAACCTCTCTCAGCCTCAGTTTTCTCATCTGTAAACTAAGGGTAATAATAACACCTACCTCTCAGTTACTGTGAAGATTAAATGAGAGATTATTCTTTAAGTGTTTCATAAACTTGAAAGCACTATAGAAATGCTAGCTATTATTCTGTCACAAATACATTTGAATGTTCTTACTCATAATTGTAGGAATGGAAATGCCTCATAGGAAGAACAAATTCAAAAACTATGTTCTTTCCTAGAGTTTTATATTGCGGCCTTGGATCTTCAAGTCAACACACATTGGCCTCATTTTGAGGAAGGATTTGCATCCAAGGAACTGCTGTCAAGTAGGATCCACAATAATTTGCAGTAGTTATTCATTTCAATGACTTCTTGAGGGAAGGACTATATTTTTGTCCAAATGAAGACATCCATCATTTGAAAGCCACCCATAGCAGTCATGGTATCCAGCACACATGGCCGACATCTATTTGCTTGAGCAAATAGTGAATAGAAAGGTACCTCAGAGGCAGAAAGATCCAGATCAGAGTTAAACCTTTGGAACATACTGACTGTATAACAGGGAGCAAATCTTTTAAGCTTTTGGTGCCTTCTGGGCAATTCTCTAGCAATATAAATTTCAAACTAGTTGATGACTTACTTTGATAGAAGAAATATGCTCACCAGAAGTTCACTATACTGAGGAAACCACAGGACTGGACCAAAACAAAACACATCAAAAGAAGCAAAAAACCCTCAAACTAACTAAAGAGCTTTATATTTAGTACCAGAAGACCTGGGTTTGAGTTTGATTCCAATACATTACTAGCTGGGTGCCTTTAAAGAAATGATTTCATCTCTCTGAGTTTCAATTTTGTCATCTGAAAATGAAGGGATTATTTAGTGGATAGAGTGCTAGTCTTTTAAGGAAAACATAGGTTCACTTGAGTCCTATCTCTGATATTTCCTACATGTGTGACCAGGGGCAAGCCACTTAACCTCGCTAGGCCACAGTTTCTTCAAATGGACACTTGGAGTTGATGAACTCTAAGCTCTCTTCTGACTATAAGTCTATGATCTGACAGACCCATCCCTATCATCTACAGATGAGGGGAATAACACCTAAGATGATGGATACAAACCAGTTTGTAACCAATCACAAATAATTTAAAAAGTAGCAAACTATGACAATAATGATGATGGTGGTGGTGGTGATGGTAGTGGTGGTGATGACGATGCGATGCGAATGCTAATACTTATGTTAATGACATTACTGATGGGCATATTCCTTAAATATTCATGTTCACTGATTATGGAGTGTTTTCTTATAAAGTTTTTATTTCCCCACACTTTTGATTTCCCTGCCTATGCCTCACATCATTGTAAACTTGACCATTAATCATTTCTAAACTGTAATGGGCTGAATTATGGGAGTCATGGAAATGAGAGCACTTGGTGGGCAGTACCACCATCTCCCTGCCCGTTTTGTTAAAGTTGTAGGTTTCTGAAGAAAACGAACTGATAAAAAGAAATATATAACCCATATATTGTGGCTAATTTCTCCTGAGAGATTGTTGGGAGAGGAAGTTAGAGGAGTCTCCCTCTTGGATTCCATACCAGGCATTGAACAGGTGTTGAACTGTCACCTTTTAGAAACATCTCTATAACAGTTTTAATTTTTAAAAATATATTTATGATTGAAAAATCAGGTTTTACACAACAACTATTCTGGACACAAAGTTATTTTCATTTTCCTCCCACTTTCATTTAGTAGTGAATGTCTGTGTTTTATATCTAAACAGAAAACATGGTTATCAAAGACTCAGGTTCAAAGTGTTTCATCTTTCATCAGATCATCTTACCACAGGTTACATTTGTTTTCATAAATTTATGAGTAACAGATTTGAAGTCATTAGTTAACTTAGACAGTAATACTCACTATAAACTCAGGAAATCCAAAGAGGTTACTGGAAGGACATGCCATGGACGGTTAATGGCTTGTGTCCAAAGGAAGCATGTGGCTAGAACACTGGGTTTAGAGGGGGAAAGATCTGGGTTAAAAGTCCACCTCTGACAGTAAATGTGTGATCCTGAGCAAGTCACTGAACATTCCTGACTTTTAATTTCCTCCTATGCAAACTAAGGGTGTGCTACTTGAAAACTCCTAAGTCATTTCTAATTCCAAATTCATAACCTCAATTTCTACAGTCTCAGAGGCTTTTCATATCTTTACCAATTTAGTAAAAAAAAAAATCATTGTAAAGCTAGAAGATGGGTTCATATTTTATTTCTCATAGATCTACAGTTAGAAGAGACATGAGAAGTCACCTACTCTAATACCTTCATGTTTCAGGCGAGGAAACAGAGGTCCATTGAGAAGTAGATGGATAAAACATTTACTAAGCACTTACTACGTGGAAAGTACTGTGCAAGGTGAAGCTGAGATGCTGAGATAGCAGAAAGAACACGAGTGAGTTCCCTCACCCACCCTAACTCTACAAACGACATAGAAATACACTAGACAGAATCTTGATGGGAAAATCCAAGAGAACGTCACAGTGAGCCATTTTCCAGCCCAGGATAGCTAGAGAGACAAATAGGATTGTAGATACTGGGCATGAGGTCTGGGCAGGGGCACACTCACATGGAACATTCCAGCCTGCAGGGAAAGGCTGTGCATTTGGGCAAGTGGAGGTCCTAAATTCATACCAGGGAACCCCGAGAACCAGACAAAGCTCCTTTATGGGAACAGATGCTACTTGGCAACTTTATTATCTACTACTCAGTTCTCAGTTCCAGGGAGGACTGAAGAGGGAAGCTCCTCCTGTACCATTAGAACATGCCCTGGGCTGTGCACCTAGAGAGGAGTATGTTCAGAAGCAAGTAGGATTGAAACAAGTAAGTGACAAGTAGAAGCCTTATAGAAGAGTAATGACAAGAATTCTAGACCAAAGGGAAGTCAGCAGTTCTGTCACTCTGAATCAGCACAGCTTCCCAAGTTAGCTCCCAAGTGGCTTTTTCCAGCAGCAGTCTACTACTGCTCAGACTCAAACCTAGGTCAGGAACTTGCAGAACTTAGACCAGGGGAACAATAATCACATATTACCCTGGATCATACCACTTTGGGAGCACCGAAAACTTGTAGGTCCCAGCATAAACAGTCCTGGAAAAATATAATGTTCAGTGTGCCAAGAAAGAAGCAAAAGGATCATCTTCCATTGCTAGCAAAGAGTCCCCTGTAATCTTCTGACCAGTTGAACGACCCATTTATGGTCTGTGGGCTATGGCTACTGGTTCAGTTGCCCCCAAGACCTTCTGTTGGCTTGCTGGGGTGCAGCCTGCACTGGACTTTCTTTCACTCTCATCCCAGTGAGACAAACCTCTCCTGCAAACCTTCTAAGTTGTCTTGAGCTGAAAAATTGCTTCACCCTGTCCTTTCCTTGGTTCTGCTGCTCTGGAATTCGTTTTAAGGTATTATTTTTAAGTTATTTGGAGGGGAATTGGGAAGTGCTCAGTTGAGTCCATGCCTTTACTCCATCATCTTGGTGATCAACCAAGAAATCAGATTTTTGCTTATTATATGTGTATGTATGTATATGCGCACACACATTTATGCATGCATGTATATCAACAAACATTATATATCAGAAATATATGGTACATGTATGTGTATATATGTATATGAATATATATATGTATATAAATATATTAAGCAGTGCTTCAAACACTAATCAACTATTGTAGAGAATACCCTTTAATCTCTTACAACCTCAATTTTATCTGTAAAATTGCAGGGATGTGCTGGAGCCAATTCTAGCCAATTACTAAATTTTCAGTGTGAGCATTTATACTCTGGAAATTGGCAAATGGTACAAATGGGAACTTTAGTTATTGTTTTGTTGGTTGCCGAGACTTAACACAGTGATGGAAATAATGTGAATAATAAAAATTACATTTTAAAGAGTGTCATGTGTACTTTTATGTTCAAGGAGCCAATTGTTAAAAGTTTAGCTGTGCGCTATTTTTAAATGAGGCTAATAGTATTTGTACTGCTTGCCTCATAGGATTGTTATAAGGGAATTTTTTTTGTAAGCTTTAAAACACTGTAGAAATTTGTATTATTACCATTATATTCTAGATCCAAGAGCTTCATTTCATATCATTGCTCAGTCAAGCCCTAGAGGGGTGATTGTAGGCTATAGTTCCTTTCAGGTAAAATGAATTTATAACAGTGTCTAAATATGAATATATGTGCATATGTGTTTACTTAAGTACTTGTGTGCCTTCATGAGGGAGTGGAAGAGAGGGACAGAAAAAGGCAGAGATTGTCAAATAAAAAATACTCAGTTCTCAGACTAATTGAAAATTAATATTTTCTTGAAAAAGATTTTATAAGTTGAAAGCATGGAATCATAAAATGTTTTTTTTCTCTTTCACTATCCTTAATTTACAGATGGCATTGGTATCTAGAGGAATTGCATAAGACTGATAACGAAACTGGGTTTGGAACCCAAGTATCCTGATACTCAGTCCAGTGCTTTTTGCATTGAAGCATGATAAAAGTTAGCTCTGATTTTTTCCCATGTAAATAATATTTTAATATGAGACTAATTCTTAAAAAAAGAGTTCACCCAACTCTCTGTAGAAAACACCACAATGCCATGTTTACTCACATACAACATATATCAACATGCTATATAGCTAAGTATTTTCTAAAGTGTTTATAAATGGGTACTTGTGGTTTATTCAGCGTGGGGAACAACATCAGTGTGGAAACTCTCCCCCAGTGGAGATGGACAATTCTTCTGTAACTTACTGGCCCCCAGTTTAATGGGTTGGTTGCCCTGAGAAGTAGAGTAATTGACATATAGCCGTACAGCTAATGTTCATGAACAGGACTTGAATGTGGGTCTTCCTGATACCACTCTGCCCCACTTCCTCTACAGGAGAGATTGTGACTTGGGATCTGTGGACTTCATTCTTTTTTTTTATTATTATTTTTGAATATCTTGTAACTATTTTACTATAATTGTTTTTTCTTTATAATCCTTTGCAATTTTTATGCATTTAAAGACATTATTCTGAGAAGAGGTTCATAGAGTAATGAAGCCAAAGGACTCCTGCTCTCAAGTATACGCATCAATTAAACAGGGTAACAATAAACATACTTTAGTATGTTATAGTATCATGTAATTCTACAGAAAATTCTTATGCTTCTTCTCATTTCCTTTATACTTCCTGCCTTATCTTTACTGCAATACATCAGAAGATGAAGGATCAACTTTATGGGACTGAGAAATTCAAAATAATTTCTTTGCGGAGATTGTGATGGGTGTCATTAGGTGGGAGTACTTTTGAGATGATTGTTTTCTGAGAAACTAACCCAAAGATGTTTGATTTTCTCCTTCCACTCACCTTTTTCTTTCACCCTGTAAATGTCCCTGTAGCAAACATAAAATCTAATGATCAAGTTGGTGGTCTTTCTGCTGCGTTTGAAGTTGGGGGCCATTTCCTTAATAGTAGCTGGGCAACACATGTGCCTCTATGGATTGCCTACTATAAGTGTTGCGAGTAATAATGTGTGAATAATTATTTGAGTACTGGAAACAGAAACTGCTGTTAAGGCAGATTGCTATAAATGGAGAACTGACTCTGTGTGCATAAGCACACATATGTGTATGTATGCATATATATGTACATACACACCTATCTACATATCTCTCTATATCCATCCATCCATCCACCCATCCATCTATCCATTTATCTATTTATGCCTTTTCTCTTCTCCATTATTCTGTAAACTCTAAAGCTATAATAATAGTTGATACGTTCTAGACTCTATGTCTTTCAAGAGAAATAATAAGCTATAAATATTGAAAAGCAGTATGGCATAATGGTGAGCCCAGAGTCAAGAGAATTTAATTCAAATGAAAATTCTGATGTCTAAGTAATCATAGATACTTGAGTTTCGGGGAGTCAACTTATTTACCTGTAAACTAGGGGTACTATTCAGGGAAGACTAGCAGCTTTGGTGTCGGGGCTTGACAACCTCTTTTCAGGGCTGCTCATTCACCTTTGGTGTCCACTTTCATCCAATTCTCACCTATGGCCCTAAGTAACTGCAGCATGCCCAGCAGCCACACACCTCTAGAATCATCTGAGCAAATAGGTTAAATTAGGCTGAGGGAAACCAGCAGGCCTCAAGCCCTTCAGTGAGTTAGAGAGATGTTTACCCCAAGCATGTGAAGATTTCCTCTAGCAGAATGGGTAGATGAGAGCAGTTTGTTCCAGTGGCCATGAAGGTGGCTGAAGCAGGTGCTATGGAGTGCTTGGAGACTGGTCAGGCATTGAGTATGCCAAGGTTATCTATTGCATCCTGGGCCACTGCCAATCATCGTGACTTTTGTCCTACCACTGGATTTCAATGATACAGAAGGGAGAGTGTGATTGATAACTTTGTGTAACTCTACTTCATTTACATCCAATTTATGTGTAAGTTATGACATCACCCTGTGATGTCATTTGGTGCTCTTTGAAAACAAAGGTTGAATAACAACAACCTATCTCAACAGAGCTGTTGTGAGAAAAATGTTTCATTACCCTTCCCATGCTTTAGTAATGTGAATTATATTGTTCAAAACTAAAACAGCATCACTTCCATTAAAAGAAATATCATTGGCTTTGACTGCAAGCTCAGATACAACAGAGACTGGATTTCTGTATTTCTTTGAGTCACTTTGGAAAATAAATAGGTATTTGATATGAGATATGATGGTGGTGATGAAGATTCATTCTCAATCCAAGACATCTGGAGTGGATCATCCAGATGGGAAATTTCAGGTAGAAAAAGGGAGGGAAGATGGAATCCTTTTATTCTGTATAAGCCTCAAAGTCTAAAAAGTCAGTGACTATGGGAAATTCCTGGAGAAAAACAGGAGAACTACATCAAACTGTTTTGTGGACTTTTAAAAATAACAATAGGAATAATAGCTAACATTTGTATAGCATTTTAAGTTTTACAGATATTATTATCTCATTTGGACCTTATAACAACTCTATTAAGTAGGTATTATTATTATGATTCCCATTTTATGAGCGAGCAAACCAAGTCAAAAAAGTCACTTGCCCAAGATCAGCTAGTAGATGTCAGACATAGTATTGAAACCTAGATCTTCCTCTGTAAAATGAGGTTTTCAGTCAGACAAGCAAAGTTATCATCTCTGCCATTACTTCCAGCTAGCATTCTATGTTCCTATGAACTTATAGCTCTCACCATTGGATTCTGGGGACATATATTTTAGTTAGCTGAATGGAGAAAGTTTTCTATGGGATTCTGGGAACTTGGAACCAATTACAAAATCAGTCAATCAACATATACATGCTTAGTAAGTATCCACTATGTGCCCACCATTGTGGAAGATGGAAAAAATTTTCTTTCTCCGTGATTATTTTTTCAAGATTATTGTGACATTATCCAGCCTGGCAAATGGATGGAAAAGTACATTCTGAGTATTATATGGTTCAAAGATTTTCTGATTTAACCTGTAAATGGGGCCCCTATTCAGCTTAGGTCCTTTCATATCAAGTGAACATCAACTTCCATTCATCAATTTTGCACATAATGTCATATTTCTGTCAAATAAGGGTGAAGTGCACAAAATATAAGAAATCATAGAACTTGCTACAACGGCATAGCAGCAAATACAGGGTGTACTCTGAAAGAGCCCTTTGGCCAAAAACAACAGAAAAAAAGATGTTAGGTGCTTCATATGTTCAGCACACA
The DNA here is from genome assembly GCA_028646575.1 of Pseudocheirus occidentalis. NCBI lineage: Eukaryota > Metazoa > Chordata > Mammalia > Diprotodontia > Pseudocheiridae > Pseudocheirus > Pseudocheirus occidentalis. Next base: position 309,630,507 of record CM053594.1, read on the forward strand.
TACCTCACAGTATTGCATCATGTCACTTTACTGAAATGATTTATTCTGCATCATTTTAATCTATCTTGAGAAATCAGTAACTGTATTGGTTGAATATTTTTATGAAGCAACGGACTATCAAATGCAGATATTGCATCATTCAAATGCTTGCAACTGATTTTCATTCTGTTTTGTGGAAATTCATATTAATAAGTAAATTGAGACTTTTATTCTCATTTCCTATCTGTGGTTTTGCAATTTAGTACATTACTAATTTGTCGTTCACAGTTTTGTTTCTTGCGTTTATTCTATGGTCTCATCGCAATTCAGAGTCTTTTTAGGCAAATATCAATTCTAACTGCCATTATCTTTACCTGTTTCAGGCTTTTATCTTCCAACCTTTTATTCTAAATTCTCTGAGGGCAGAGATCCTGTCTTCATTTTTGTAGCTTCTCCCCTGCCTGACATAAGGCATTGTACCATAGTAGGCCCTCAACATATTTTATGATGTGACTGTGGAGAGAATTAATGAATTAAATAGGCAAGAAACAGAATTAAATTTAAATAACAGATTACTTCTTAAAACATGAATTCATTATATATTGAAAACATACACATATGCACACAATCATGCACACTCACAGACACGCTCATAGTTATTTGTAGGTAAATGCAAACATCTTTACTTTTAAATATTGACACTTTGGTATAGTTTAATAGAGTGGGCCCAGACCTAGGAGGCATGGGAACTGGATTCCACTATCTAACTGTGCGGCCCTAGGCAAGTTCCTGCACCTCTTCAAGTCTCAAATTTCTTGATCTGTAAAATAGGGAGTCTAGTTATATGGTCTCTAAGGTTCTTCCCAGCTCTAAAATTCTGTTGGAGCTGAAGATCAAATACTGGCTAATACTCAGAGAAGGCAAAATCAATCAGCAAACTCATAAATTATGTTAAAATTTATATTCCCTTTCCCAAATGAGGTTGCTTAAGAAAGTCTTCTGCCATGATTACAGCATATTAGGAGATAAAAATGTATTTGCATTTCAAAAACATGCTTGGATTTCATTGGAAGGATGCAGAATCAGTTGATATCTTCATGTAGAAATGATCTTCCCTTAGCTTTGCCTTATTTTGTATGATTATTATTTCTAGAATTCCCTAAAGCCTGAATGGAATAATAACTCAATGGCCCACAGGTGCCTTCCTGAGGTTCTTTTAACATTTCATGGATAGCAGTACAACACTCTCACTATAGGACCATTGACCCTTCTCTCCCTTTTTTTTGCCATGCCTATTCTTCATGTCTTTTATATCACTTCTAATAATACAACTCATCGTTGGAGCCATTGGTAACATGCTGGGTGCTGTTTTTTTTTCCAATTGAGAAATTTATTTAAACAGATCAAATAGAACAGGTGTCTCCTTGTCTCTAAACTCAGAAGAAGGTGTTGGGCCTCTTGGTAGTAAAGTGTGGCTTGTGCTGGCAACGCAGAACTCTGTGGGGCAGAGGGAACTTGATTTTGGAGTCGTGAAACTGCTTGACTGTGGGCCAGTGGCATTTGCTGGCAGGAATTTCTTCCACTTTCATGATCTAAATGGAGTGGGCCCAGGCACGGTGGCGGGCTCCCACATCTCGGTAGCACTGAGTGACAGCACCAGCAGTGGTCAGGTCCCTGTACTCCCTGTACAGTGGGTCCCACTCCTGGAATTGTAGCGCAGCCAGATGCCAAAGTTTTTCACTCTGAGAGGGGACTTTTCAAAGACCTGTCCACAGTATACAATTTCTCCAGAAGACTTCTTCATCTTTTTCAGCTGTGAAATGAAGTACCAGAATTGGGACTTTGCTACGACATGATTAGGAGCAAAGATCCACCTGCGATAAAAAGGCGGCACCGGGCTCTTGGGAGTGGGCAGGCAGCGCCCAACTACCTTATACTCTCTCAGAGTGCCCGAGGCCTTCATGGTGCTGCCACCTCACTCCCTGCCAACCCGCAAAAGGAAGTAATGCCTGGGTGCTGTTTTCAACCACTGTGTACTCCAGGTTACCTACAACTTCCATTCTTTTGCAATCATAGTATTCTATAATTTACAGCTATGTAGCAACACCAGGTTAACACTGAAGTCAAAGAGACAGAGCAGCTGTGCATCATCAAAAACCTTGTGAAATTTCCCAAATGATCCAACCAGTTTTTCTCCTGTTTGCAGTTCTGAGCCCAATTCATTGTCTATTGGCAAGTCTGTGTCTGTATCTGTGTCTATATCTATCTATGACTCTATCTGTATCCATCTCTCTATCTCTGTTCCTATCTCCATATACATATATATGTATATGTATATATACACACATACATATGCACACTCTCTATAGACACTGACAACTCTATTCGTGGATATCAATCTTGATATATAGATGGATTGTCATCGAGATACAGATACAGAATGCATATATGTATATACACACAGATAGATGTCATAGATGTTGTCATTCAGTTGTGTCCAACTCTTCATGATCCCACAGACAAAGAATGCCAGTACCATCCATGGAGTTTGCTGTTTTCTTCTCCAGTGGATTAAAGTGAGCAGTGGTTAAGTGACTTGCCCAAGGTTGCACAGTTAGTGCCTGAGACTGAATTTGAGCTCAGGTCTTCCTGATCCCAGGCCCAGAACTCCCCTCACTGAGCCATTTAGTTGCTATGATGTGGCTATAAACATGTATATATACACATATATTTCTACACCTATCTCTAGATTTCTTTCTTTCCTTTTATCTCTATATCTGTCTATACTAGTGGACTAACTCAATGGGGAACTCATCAACCAGCTTGTTTTAAACTAACCTGAACAATAATGCATTCTTTATTCACTTAGTTTTTCTTCTGTGTATTTCCAGTGTTTCACTGAGGAGGCCCTGTAGAGTTTCAGGACTTAATGCAATCAATACAAATGCCATTTACAGACAGAAGTCCTGGGAGGGCTATCTATCAACAATCTTGTGCATACCTGGACTTTGTGCATGTCACTAAGTGACTTAAGACTTAGGAAGACTTGATCAACATTCATTGACTAATAAAAATATAATAGTATAAAATGCTTTTCTTAAACTATTATGCTTTATGATTAAAGTGTAAACTTAATGAAATTTATGATTATTAATATTCTTGGAAGGTTTTTTTTTGTACTTGTACTTTTTTCAAAGTATTCAGACCTCATCCCTTTCAACTCTAAAGCTACAATTCTATATTCTTTGATTCTAAAGTGAAAATTTTGTGACAATTTGTTGCAGAATTTAGTTGTACATTCTCAAACATCTAAGGTGACAAAATCTGTTAACTAAAGAAAATGATTTTTCTTTAGACACTTCCTTCATTTTTCAATGCTTATTTCCTTTGTATATTAACACTTTATTTGGAGTCTATCACAGGTCTAGTCTCTATTCCTCTAGTTCTGTAGTTCTCAACCTGTGGGTTATGTTCAATTTGTAACAATGAAAATAAATCCTGCGTATCAGATATTTACATTAAAATTCATAACAGTAGCCAAATTACAGTTATGAAGTAGCAACAAAAATAATTTTATGGTTGGGGGTCACCACAACGTAAGGAACTGCATTAAAAGATTGTGGCATTAGGAAGGTTGAGAACCACTGCTCTAGTTTCTGAAGGGCTAGAAGGTTCAGCTGGGCTTGGAATCAGAGAAGATGCGAGGGTGGTAGGCACAGGGAAGGCCATGGTCAGAAGAAGCAGCTGGTATTTCTTCCAGGAGAGGTGAGTTATTCTGACAGAAGCTTCCCATGAAATGATGCCTTTTAACAACTCGTCAGAGCTGTCTAGGAAGGTCCATCCTTGGAGTCGGTGATGTTTCCCAGACTTAAAGGAAATTACCTTTGCTTCCCTCTGCCCCTCCTGAGATCTCAGATCCCTTTTCCCTCCCAGTTCTGATCTCAGCTACTCCCTCATATGTGCCTATCTTTAAGGCAATCAGGCCTCTTCTGTTTGGTAGTTCACCTCTTTAGGGTGTATCCCCAATTTTTCCTCCTTGATTCCAGTTCCAAGTGATGAAAGGCAATTGCTCTTTAGTCTATAGTAGCCAGATTTGTTTCTCCAGCTTTGGCAACTAATAGCACAAAAGTGGAAGGGGAAATAAAATTGAATGGTATACTCATTATTATCCCCATTTAGAAGAACTCAATTTCTGAATCTGATATGGGGAGCCAATAGTCTTACCTAAGATCCATCCCTCAAAAAGACAGGACCTTCTACTGGGGATGGGACAGCAGTAGATAGAATGCCAGACCCGGAGTCAGAAAGTCTCACCTTCCGGAGTTCAAATCTGGCCTCAGAGACACTTATTAGCTAGTTGTGTGACCCTAAGCAAGTCACTTAGGCTACTTTGTCTCAACTTCCTCATTCATGAAATGAGCTGGAGAAGGAAATGGGAAACCCAAAATGGGGTCACAAAGAATCAGCCACGACTCAACACCAGCACCACTACCACCAGCAACAACGACAATGACAACAACAACAACGACAACAACAACAACAACAACAACAAGGGTTAGGTTGGTTCACTTTGATAGAACGTGAGCTCAGACAATTCAGCTAAGTTTATTCCTTTGTTTTGGCTGAAACTTTGTTTCTTTAAGCCTCCTAAAACCTGGCTTTAGCGGCATCCCCTTAACACTTCTCCAAAGAACTTCCCTGATTGTGTTGTTGTTCTTGGGGGGCCTGACTCTTCACGACCCTGTGGACATTGGCGGGCCAGTACCGTCTGTGGGGATTTCTTGGCAAAGGCACTGGAGTGGTTGCAATTTCCTTCTCCCGTAGATTAAAGCGAACAGAGAATAAGTGACTTGCCCAGCCACATAGCTAGTAAGTGTCTGAGGCTGGATTTGAACTCAAGTCTTCCTGACTCCAGGCCTAGCACTCTATCCACTGAGCCACCTTGCTGCCTAAACTGCCCTGAACTTCACCTGTCCCGGGTTTCACCCTAGTGGTACAATTTCACTAAGTAGTACTTGCCTTCATAGCTTCCCAATCCTTTTTCCTACTCATTTTCCTTGTGACCAAATGACCTAAATAAATCATCTTCTTAAAGCTCTTTCTGAGCTCCCTAACCTCCATCCCATTGTCACTATCCTGGGACTGTCTATTTTCCAATCAGTCACCACTCCCCCTTAAAGTGATTGGAGTCAGGTTTACTACATCCTTAACCACTCCTACTCCCCAGGGATGTTATGTGATTCACTGAACCAATCCAGAATACCATAGGAGGTGTTCAAGGTCTCCAGGGCATGTGGAGAACATGGGAAAGTGAGCTTCAGGTCAAGTACTTAAAAAAACTTGGGATCTAAACAATTCTTTCCCCAGCCCATCCCCACATGCACACACACTTTCCTTTTGCTCCATGGACATACACAGCTTATAAAGGACCGATCACAGGGTCCACAACTAGCAAAGGAGATTTTACGTGGTTGTATTTTGGCCATGGGAATTATTTCCTTGATGTCATGGCAGGTTATGGCTCATTCTTAACCTTTTTCGTGGCATAGACCCTTTTGGGAGTCTGACAGCCTATGCAATTCTTCTTAGAATAATATGATTAAATGTACAAAATAAAGTGCATAGGGATAAAAAGGAAATCATTTAGATTGACATGCAGTCTGAAACTCCAAAAACAAGTTCTTAAGTCCCATGTTAAGATTTCTATCAGGCCATTACTGCTACTTCCCTCAGGCTAGCCTGAGATGGCAGACCCATTTCACAACCCAGTTCTCATTTTAGCTGTTCCTTAGGCTTAGTATTCATATCAGGTGGTCAGTCAACTTCTCTCTCATACACCATGGTCTAGGACCAACTTCATCATGGTCTAATGAGTTTTTTTTAATCTATAGATCTACTTGTTCTACAGATCGACTTGTCTCTTCTCCCAGTATAGACAGATTAATGAAGCCTCTGGATAGAAGCTCCCTACTCCCAGGGTATATCAATATAACGATGTTGTCCTAGGTCAGAGGACTAAGTCCTTCATCTCAGAGAAAGAAAACAGAGGTCATAAAACAGGTAAAGAAGACCTAAGTACTGAGTAGCTACTAGGGAGGAAATCAGTAAATGGAGAGGACCCTCCTATTGCCATAGGCTATCTATACTCAGGAAACCTGCCTACACCATCTAGCGGCAAAGTTGATTGTCACAGCATTCCATTGGGCTCCTGGTTGGATCTTCCCATATATAAATCTCTCTTCCACCACATTCTCATCAGTGAGTGGTTCCATCATTTGTCAGGCAGCTGACCCATGGGGATAGGTAAACGACAGGTTGTTGTTTTTATTAAACTCTTTCTATACTACTAATTGGTACATAATGTGCCATTCAACTTTTATCTTGCTACCATATTTGGTGGCATAGCTTGCCAAAGCAGGAAACAAGCTCAGCTGTTGAGGAGGGAAACCCCAAAAGTATGTAACTGAATTGGAGGAGGAAAAAGTCATTTGTGACCCAAATATGTGACCTATTTTTTAAAAAGATGAACTGATTGCCTTAAAAACAATGAATTATTTGAAACAACTGAGTCTACAATCAGGGTGTGAAATGTTGGTCTACCATCATAGGAAAGAAGCACCTTGTAAAAAGTTCCTTGGGTCTAGGAACCACATTTACAAGCTTTCCCTAGCTCTGCTCTATAAAATTAAATGAAACTTTTGCCTAGAGAGGCATACTCAATCTCTAACAAGATAGTCCTTCAGGGTCTCATTACACAATAATAGATTACATAACCATCATTAACTTTGGAAACTTCAAAAACATTCATGAGGAAGTGACCCTCCCTGACCTTCTCTATGTTTAGTGTTTGGCAAACAGGCTGAGATATAAAAGTAAAGAGAGCTTGGCTGATTTTTTCCCCTTTATTGAAGAGTCAGAGCAGAATAGTGGGAAAAGTTAGAGCTGGGTTCAGGTCTTAGCTCCATCATTTATTAGCTGTGTGGTACTTTACGTTAATGAATCTGTTTTCTTATCTTGTAAAATGAGAACAATAGTTCTTGAGCATGTGTATTATTATGTTCATAATTAATTAATAACAGAGTAATTAATAATTAACAAGGTAAAGGCACAGAAGAATTGATTCTCCTGAATAAAAGGATATCAAAGACTTACAAGAAATCTGAGGCCTAATTATTACATGACAACACCCAAGTAACATAGCAAATAGCAATGATTAACAATCAACATACTTTCAAATAATGAATTATTATTCATTATTATTTCAAGAGAATAATTCGCAAACAGAGCAGATGCTTAATGATGCTGTGAAAAAGCAACAGAAGTTTTCCCAAAATTTATTCTAGAGCAGACACTGTATATATGGTCCTATAGGTTATAGACCATATAAAATCCCACTAAGATTATTATTTGTTGACTATGATAAGCCTTTGATTTGGTAGAACAAAACTTTGCCTAAGCAGAGAAGCAGAATCATACAAGATTCCTTAAAAGATGAAACAACAGAGTTGTTTCTTTGTTTGCTTTTTGTCCTTCATTTTTGAAGAGAGTCAATGACATCATGGGATGATGTCTTTATTTACACATGAATTGCATTTCAGTGAGGAAGAGTTATTTGAAGTCATCAGCCTTACTGTCCTTTCTAGTCATTAAAGACCAGTGGTAGGACAAAAGTCAAAACAACTGGCCATGAACCAGGATATAGTTGATGACCTTGACATCTTTGATGTCTGACCAAGCTCTAAGCACTTCACAGTGTCTACTTCAGCTGCCGTCATGACCATTGGTACAGATTGTTCTCATCCACCCATTCTGCTGAAATAAGTCTTCACCAACTCACTGATAGGTTTGAAGTCTGTTGGTTACCCTCAACCTGATTTAGCCCGTCTGCCAAGACAGTTCTACAGGGATATGACTGCCTGACATGTTACAGGTAAGATTTGGAGGAAGGTGAACACCAAAGGTGAAGCAGAAATTCTGAAAAGGACTTGGCATGTCCCCACACCAGAGGTGCTAGTCCTCCCCTGAATACCCCAGACACCCAACAACAGAATAACTGTTTAGCAAACCTTTGCTAATCAATTTCAAGTAAGGCACAAAAGAGGGAGACATATGCTTGCCAAAGGTGTTTACTACCATTATGGACAATTCCCATATCAGAGACTAAATCAAAGAGCAAGTCCATTTAGATGTTAAAATCTCTTGATATTCTGATTTGTAGATGTCATTGTACTGAGGCCTCTAAATGAGCTCCAAATATCTCAAAAGAGCTCAACCTAATCATCCACACAGGAAGAATTAAGGGAATAAAGAATGCTTATTGTCTAGAATATGATATACAGTTGGGTGGACAATACATATAACTTTTCTATCAGTACATATATCTTAGACAGGCTCTATGGGAATAGAGAGGTGTAGAGAGCCAATTAGTGCCAACAACAATTGAATAGGAAAATAAGGTAGATTGCCTTTGGGGAAATTGCGTGACACTTTTAATGATCTCAAAACTCCTGACTGAAAAAAATGCCCATCCTTTTTTTTTTAACACCAAAGAATTAAACTTATAGGTCACCAAAGAACAGAGAGATTCATTTTAGGTATGAGCAGACTGTATCATATTGTCAATGAGAAATCACAATGAACAACCAGTATAAAGGATGTCATGAGAGAGAGATGTATGGCCAGAGAATAAGGTAGCCTTGCCACATAACGAGAAGGAAAAATAACTAATGGATATCTTGTATGTTCCATCCATATCCACATAGGACCAAGAGATTAAAAGGAAGGCCAACAGCATGTGGGTTTCCTAAGGAGAATTATGGGAGGATGTGAACAAGAGTCACATATGATGAGAAGGCATGGATGGCTTGTTATCTACACTATGGGAAATGGTATCCACTTGAAGCGTTCAAAGGTCTCTGAAAATTTGGAAGTGTCGTTGGGAAGACCAAATTTGGAAGTGACTTTTGAGTACTTTGTAACCTCAGCGCTATGCAAATATAAGCTATCATCATCAATTTTATTAACCAATAGAAACCTAAATAAAAACCAAATGATCATTTTATAATCCTAAACTAGTTTTTCTTACAAAGACAAAATTTTGTATCAAATAGTAATACTTGCTATTACATCATAGAAACTTGAGATAAATATGAAATAATAATTCAGTCATTTTGTTCACTTCCAAAAACCATTGTAGAGCAAAGTTCTGTAATCTAGGTCTACTTAAATGACTCATGCATTTGAACTTCCTTGGGGAATCTTTCCCACTGTTTGCTGGATCTTTCTACAAGGTGATTCTTACTGAAACTCAGCTTGCTGTTTTCAGTGTTATAAATTACACCTTGGCAGACTCTCTTCTACTCCAGCCCATCCTACCCCAACCCACCCTATCTGAATCAATTCCATTGTGTTTTCACTCTTCAAACAGCACCACACTGCTGTCTAGCTCTCTTGTCTCCAATTATTCACCCCCGTACATAATTCACAACAATCAGCTCGGCAAATCTAAGTATAAAATAAATACCGACGATGTCTATTTAGGAAGAAGGAACACAATTATATGCTATAATTTAGGATCACTGAAAATAGGCAACATTTTGGCTTGGCTTCCAGGAAACAGATTCCATTAATCTATAAATGTAAAAGTGAAATTATTGCCTCTCATACTCTCTCTGGAATTGTAGAAGGCAGTCCAACAACAAATGTATTTCATATTGTGCATTTTATAAAAAAAATACCATAAAGCAGGTCACAAATTGGAATTCACTGAGACACACCCAATTACTCTGTAAGCTTGAATGCAACATGGCAATTAATCAAAAGTAATTCATAAATGTGGCCTAAATCTACTGAGAATAAACAAAATTAAATTAGGTCATTTAAAAAATCTGGATACGAAAATAGAATCCAGAAACACTTTGAAAAACCTAAATATTAAGTTGTAAAAAATTCAACAGCCATAGGGCATAACCATAAGCCTCTAGTTTGAATCCATTAAATGGGCTATTGCAAAATGTAGCTATTATTGTATAGAAAAAATGTCTTAAGAAAATGTTATTTTTCAGTTTTTAAAAGAACAGCAGGATTGTTGTTATTTTTTTAAATTAAGCTCCCTGAAGTATGAACAGAATCTGTTCATAACCTTATTGAACGTTCTGGGAAATTATATAGCTCCGCTATAGCGAGACTTAAGTATGGAAAATCCTTCAATGAATGAAAGCACTCTAAAAATGTTAATGAGCTGTGTAAATCTGTGGTTGTTGTTATTATTACTGTCACAACTATATAGTTATTCTTTTGTCTTGATCATTAGCCTAATGGGCCATTCACTAGTTTGTCCTGAAATGAAATTCAAGAAAAACTCCTTATATAAGTGCTAAACAGTGTTATCTTCTAAGTTGATTAGGAAAGATGCAAAATTGATGATATATTCACTCAATTGGGTATTATTTTTTGTGATTTGGTCTATGCTCAATGTTGAGTATTAAACAGCTTTTCAAGATGATGTGAGTCATTTTGTGATTCCCCATTAGAGTGTAAGCTTCTTTATTTTTTCTCATTTTTCTTCATTCTTTCTTATTTGATTTTTGAATTCCTTTTTACTTTCTTCCTTATGATTTTGTATCTCTTTTTCCAATTGGTTAACTTTCTTTTCATAATTTTCTTGAATTGCTTTTATTTTTTTTCTAATTTTCCTGCATTCTCTCTTATTTGATTTTTCAATTCATTTTTAAGTTCTTCCAAAATTTCTTGTTGGACTTGTGTCATTTGATATTACTCTTTAGAATAGGAGTAGCTTTTTTTTTTTTCAATTTCACTATCTTTCTCTGAATATAAACTTAGATATTCTTTTACACCAAAGTAGCTATTAATGGTCGGTTCTTTTTCCTTTGCCTAGTCATTTTTTTTTAATTTGTCTTATTTTATTTTACACCTTAATTTGATTATTGTTATCAAATTTTAATCCCAAACTACAAGTAATGTTGCTCTAGGCCTCAGGTCCTTCTAACTTTAGTTTTCTGAATTCTCTTTCAGTCTTAAATCTCAGAGACTCCTCTTTACCTTCCCTAAGCCCCAGGCGTACTATCCCCAAAATGTTCTTGCTCCCTGCAGTACTGCATTCACTGGGCTTGTACCACAAGCCCAGTCCTTCTTGCCCACAACCACAGCCCTGGATCATATCTGGTGAGCGTCAATAAGCCTGATGCCCAGAAATAGCAGGGGTTTCTTAAATCTTCCCTCACTCAGCACCTGCTGTTCTTTAGATGGAAGTTTGTGAGGTAAAGATTTCTGATGTAAAGGTTTCTAAGATGAAATTTTTTTGAAGCAATGAATGATGAGAAAGTTTAGGTGAAATTTCTTGAGGGAGGTCTACTCTGCTTCCCTCAGGGCCCACTGTTTGTTGATTTAGTGGAATAAACCTTCACTTAGACCAAACCTCAACACCTGGAGTCTTTTCTGAGGTCCTCTTACAATGTCTTACAAGGGCTTTACCCCCTTTATTTTTTTACTGCTATATGTTCAGACAGATTTTCTGTTTGTGGAAGATATTGGGAGAGCCTAGAAATTTCTGTCCTACTCCACCAATTCAAGAAAATTATGAAAAGAAATTAACCAATTGGAAAAGAGATACAAAACCATAAAGAAAAAAATTAAAAGGGAATTAAAAAATCAAATCAGAGAATGAGAAAAAAACTTAGAAAAAAATAAAAATAATCCAAGAAAATTATGAAAACAAAGTTAACCAATTAGAAAACATCCTAAGAAAGAAAATAACACTTTGAAAACTAAAATGGAGCAAGTGGAATTGAATGATGTTATGATACCAAGAAATAATAAACCTAGAAAAATAAAATAGAATTTGAAACATCCCATTAGAAAAACAACTAATCCAGAGAAAAGATCAAGGAAGGACATAAGAATTATTGGATTACCTGAAAATTATGATCAAAAAAAGAATCTACATATAATATTACAAGAAATTATTAAGGAAAATTTCCCTGGAATTCTAGAACAAGAAGGTAAAGCAGAAATGGAAAGAAACTACTACTCGCCACCTGAAAGAGATCCTAGGAAGAAAACTTATGGGTATGTCATAGTCAAGTTTCCAAATTTCCAGGTTAAAGAGAAAATATTGCAAGCAGCAAGAAAAAAACACAATTTAAATATTGTGGAAAAACAGTCAGAATTTCACAAGACCTAGCAGCTTCTACACAAAATGACCATAGGTCTTAGAACATTATATTTTGAAGAGCAATGGAGCTGGGGTTGTATCCAAGTATAACTTATCCAGCAAAGTTGAGTATAATTCTGAATGAAAAACAAAGTTGGTATTTGATGAATTAAAAGACTTTTAGGTATTTGTAACAAAAAGACCAGAACTCAGTGGAAAATTTGATACAAAAGATCCAGAAGAAATATAAGGAGATCATTAAAGACCAAATAAATCACTGATCAAGGTCAAATTGTTTACTTATGATATATATAAATATTAGTAATAGTAGTAATTATTAGTTATTAGTCATAGTATACTTAAAATTCTTATCATTACTAAGGTAGTTTAAAAGAAAAGTTGTAGCTGAGCTGTATATGATGAGGTGATTCTAAAAAACTAAACTGGGTAGGAAAAGGCTAAAAGGAGAAATTATATCGTGAAAATGGAGCACGAAAGGAAGAACGAATATAGAGGAAGCAGGTGGGGGTAGAGGACTGGTAATATTGGAACCTTACTTTCATCTGGGGTTGAAGAGAAAATAATGTATATCTGAAGAGGTTTAGAAGTCTTCTAAACTTCTAGAGAGGTGAGAAAACTGGGGTATAAGATGAGAGAGGAACTTTTAGAAAGGTGTCTAGATTAAGATTAGGAGGGTGGGGCAAATAGACAAGATAATAAAGGAGGAACTTTTAAAAGAGTGGGTAAAATAAGGAATAAGAGGGTAAGGGGAGAAGATAAGGTAACCTGGATAGGGTGAAAAGAGAGTCTAAGAAGGAAAATAGTGAGGGCATAGACCAATATCTTATACCATCTACCAAAATAAGGTCAAAATGGATGCATAACCTAAATATAAAGAGAGATTAGATAAGAAAATGAAAAGAACATGAAACTTATTAAACTTATGGATAGGTGAACAATTTATGAATAAACAAGAGAGAGCAAAGTGTAAACTGAATAATTTCACTTACATAGAATTAAAAAGCTTTTGTACAAATAAAAGAAATGTGGCCAAGATCAGAAGGAAAGCAGAAAATTGGGGGATGCAGGAGGAGGAATTTTATAGACAGTTTATTGGATAAAAGTCTCATATCTAAAATATATAAAGAACTTTGTCAAATCTAAAAGAATACAAGTCATTAACCAATTGGTAAGTGGTAAAAGGATATAAACAGGCAATTTTCTGATAAAGAAGTCTGAACAATTTATAGTCCTATAAAAAAAGTTCTAAATCATTATTGATTAGAGAAATGCAAATTAAAACAACCTTCAGATATCATTTTATGCCTAACAGATTAGCTAAAATGATAGAAGAGGAAATGGTGGAGGGGATATGGAAAAATTGGGACTCTAATTCATTGTTGGTGGAATTGTGAAATGATCTAACCATTTTGGAGAACAATCTGGAATTATGCCCAAAGAGTTATTAAATTACCTATACTCTTTGACTCAGCAATCCCACTACTTGGTCTGTTTTTGAAGATATTTAAGGAAAAGGGAAAAGAACCTATATGTTCTTTCTAAAATGTTTATGGCAGCTCTCTTTGTGACAGCAAAGAACTGGAAATTGTAAGTATATCCATCAATTGGATTGAACAAGTTGTGGTATATGATGGTGATGGAATACTACTGTGCTATAAGAAATGATGAGCTCTATGATTTAAAAAAAACATCAATGACTTGCATGAAATAACGAAGAGCAAAATGAGCAGAACCAAGAGAACACTGTATACAGTAACGGCAACACTGTTTTAAGAATGACATTGAGTGAATAAGTTATTTTGAATATTATAAATATCCAAATTAATTACAAAGGACATATAAAGAAAGGTGTTATCTGTAACCAGAGGAAAAAATGATAAATAGAAGTATGTATAGAATAATTTTACGTATGTTTACCTATTTGGGTCTAATGGTAGCCATTACTAGAGTCTTGGGGTGGGGGGTGTAAAAGGGAAAGGGGATAAAAAGGAAACTTATATGATAATTTTGTTGTATATTTGAAAGGAATAGCAAATTGTGCACAGTAGATTTGCAGTTTCGTGCACAAACATCTTTTTTATTGTTCTATGTTATGGAACTCTTTATTTTATAAATTAAAAAGAGAATTAGAAAAGGATTGTAAGCTCCTTGAAGGCAGCCTTTGCCTGTCTTTTGCCTCTTTTTGCATCCTCAATACAGTGCAGTGCCTGGAGTACAATAAATAGTTAATAAATGTTTATTGGCTGATTGATCTTTAGACCATCAATCAATGTCAGTGTACACTTCTTCAATGCCCTATTTGCTTAGAAGGGGCATGTTAGAGGAGAAAGTTGTCACAAAGGCACAGGCATAAAGAGATATCCAAGGTGTCCAATGTATTTCCAGACAAAATAATCTCATCATCATCCACTCTCTTATATATTGTGACCTCTGCCCAGGCCATTTCCCTTACCTGAAATACCACTTTCTGTCCTATCATTTACAACCCATTTTTAAAGGCTTTTTGAAGCTTTTGAAGCTGACTCCAATCCAATCTCCTCCAAATAAATGGCCCAGTTATCACATCCTCCTTTGAATAATCTGCATTTATTGTCTGAGTTAATACTTAGTCATGTACTTCCTTATAACATTTCTTATATTTCTTTCTTGAATTTTAACTTGCTTTTTGCTTTTTTAGTCAACTTTTCACATAGTTCTCTCTCATTTTCTGAATGTAGTTTAAGCTGTTTTAGGACAGGAACAGTGCCTTCTATTTCTTTGTGTCCCTATTAACATCTTCCCAAGACGCATGCACATAGTCAGATACAGAAATGGATTTGTGATCTCATCCATGTGAATATTCCCTTCATTGATGCAAATCACAACTCCTCCATGCCTGCCCACCCTATAAGATTCTTGTCCATGTTCCTTTTTAAGTTTGATATAGGAGATCCACTCAATCCATGGGAGGCCTTCTTCCCCTTCTCTTGGCAAATCTGAGTAATTGTCCTCCACTCTCACCAAATGCTAACCTCATCTTCTTTCTCTACCACATATTTCCTTACATCTTTAACTCCCATTCTTCTTTAAAGCTTCTTGTTATATGTTGAGTTTCTTACCTGTTATATGTTGTAGCCCCCTGAATCATAGCAAATTTATATATGTATATGTTTTCTCCCATTAAAATGCAAAACTCTTTGAAAACAGAATGTTGCTTTGATTTTTGTCTTTGCATTCCCATCACCTGAAACAGAAGTAGGCACATTGTAACCACTTAAGAAATGTTTGCTGAAGATTAAAGCATACATTTAAAAATGTATTATTCTTGTGTCTGTGTGTTTTCTTTTGCAACATGGCTAATATAAAACTATGTTTTGCATGACTTCACACATATAATCAGTATCATATTGCTTACCTTCTCAAAGGATGGGGGAGAAGCAGGAAGGAGGAAGAGAATTTGGAATTCAAAAATTAAAAAAAAATAAGTGTTAACATTTTAAAAAATGTAATTGGAAAGCATTTCGTGAAATAAATAAATTATTTTTTTTAATCTGTTGATTGATTGATTATGGGACATGGTTGGTCTTCAAACTTCTTTGCTTACTCCCTGCTCATCCTGAGGTCAGTGTGTCAAACTTTTTGGCACGGGTCCTCCATCTACCTCCTCAACACACTAGATACATTAATCCTGGGGATCTAGAGTCCTCCCTTGAGGTAGAAAGTGGTCTCATTAAGTGTGTTTAAGAAATAAAATGCTTGAAAGGTTGCTGTTGTATCCCTCAGATATAACCTTCAGAGGACACATTCTATCATGGGTGGGACCCAACTCCCACATCTTTCCTTTTATTCCTCTTCTCCAATGTTCTTTCACTTAGTATAGAGTGGGACTCAGAAAGAAATCTTGCAGAAGATGGATTTTGAAGTAAGCTGTGAAGAAAACCAAACACCCTAATACAGACAATATACCAAAGAGAGAATCATGCCCTCTCCTATTGTGCCAAGGTCAGTAGGGAGTGTGTTTTTGTCTCTATATTTCCCACACTCTTGTT
>CM053594.1:309647206-309672242 GCA_028646575.1 Pseudocheirus occidentalis
ATGGTAGTTTGCACATTGTTTCCCCCACAAGAATGTGAGCTGCTTGAGGTCCAGCATTGGTTCTTTTTGATTTTTTTTTGTTGTTGTTGTTAATTTGTTTGGCTTTTGCCTTTCTTTGTAATTCCATAATTTAACACAGGTCTGTCTATGTCACTCTCATATTCAGTAAACTCTAATGGGTCCTTTTTACCTCTAAGATCCTCTGCTGAGCTTTTAAAGCTTTCAACAACCTAGTTCTTTCCTACCTTTCTGGTTTAGTCTTGATTCTGTTCTAGTCTTGTATGGATGGCCCTCTACCAGCTACACTCCAGAAACACTGGCCTCCTGGTTGTCCCTCACACTATTCTTTTCCAGCTTCTGGCCTTTTTACTGGCTATCTCATGTGCTTAGGAAGCTTATTCTTCCTCAGCAGTGCCTACTGGTTTCCTTCAAAGCTCATTTCGAATTCCATCTTCTCCAAGATTTCTGAGTGCCCTTCTTTGATAAGGCCTTCTCTCTGAGATTATCCCCAATTTATCCTGTCTATCTATACATGTTTGCATGTAATTGTTTGCATATTGTCTCGTACATTAGACTATGAGCTTCTTGAGAGCAGGGACTATTTTCTGCCCATTTTTCATATCCCTAATGCTTGGCATGGTTCGTGGTACATAGTAAGCATTTACTAAGTCTAATAAACTGACGGTTTCAGCATGACCACAGCTGCCCCCTTAGCTTTTTCTCTTGAAGTGGGACTTCTTTGGCTTGGCTCGATGGCATAATAAACAGTCATGCTACCTAGTGCTGCATCACAAAGAATGCCCTGAGTCTTGCTCTATTTGGGGGATTTGTAGATCAGTAAACTCACAGAGTAGCACTGATTCACAATAGCAAAATGCCATTGTGCATATATGTGTTCTGGCATGACTCTGTTTTGCTTCTTTGTGGAAGTCTCCTTATGCAGCTTTAAGTATCCATTAACCCCCAATATCTGGAAGCATAACCACAGCCATTAATTAAGAGGGAGAGAGACAGAGAGGCAGAAAGAGACAGAGAGAAAGAGACAGAGACAGACAGAGACAGAGACAGAGAAACAGAGAGAGAGAGACGAAAGAAAGAAACTAAAGAGAGAGGCAGGCAGAAAGAGATGGAGAACTGGCAGAAACAGGACCAAAAGAGAGCAGAGAGTTAACAGCTAGAGAGATAGAAACAGAAACACAGACAATGAGAGAATAACAGATATAAAATACAAGAGCAAAGAAGAAGAAAAGTGGGCAAAAAAGGAGAAAAAAGGCAACAACTTTAGAACACTTGAAGCCTATAAAAAGCCAAAGTAACCAAGCTCAAACACAGGATGCACAAAGAAAACAAAAGAGCCATAGGTTTCTCAGAAGAAAACAAGTAAAAACAAAACAAAACAAAACAAAAAACCAAACCAGAATGCCTTGCTCCACAACAAAATATAGAAAAATTTCCCAAACTTCTGAATACATATAATAAAACATCGATCAACCAAATGTACAGATCACCTTGAGAGAAAAAAGCACTTTTGTAACTCCAAGCAATGTAGACATTAAAGCTCACATTTTTCTATAAGAAACAACAAACCAATATGAAAAAGTCCATTTAAATAATCCAAAATTGTTTTATAGTCACAAGAAAATGAAGAGAAAAGAATAGTTGATGAAAAAGCAAAGGAAATCAAGCTGCAACTCCTAAAAAACATTCCTTCAAAGAAGAGCCTAATCATTAATAATAACAAAAATATGGACCTTCAGCAAAATAGAGGAATTTGAGACATTCCTGAAAAAATAAAACAGATTATTAGAGTAAAGGAAGGAGAATTTTGACATTTCTAAAAAAAATATCCTTAATAGCTGACATACATGCATCATTTTAAAGTTTCTAAACCCTCTAAAAAATACATTGGGTTAGAAGAGATCATCTAAGGTCCCTATTAGCTCAATATGTGACCCAAAGTTTATATTGATCTTACAAATATACCAACCTATATTTAAAAAATTGGTCTACATCTCAAAAAGGAGGTTCCTTGGCAATAAATTAAGTACAATCCATGAGCTGACAAAGGTAGGCATGGTGTGAATACTAAATAAATACACAAATAAAAGATAAAATTTATGTGCTTTACTAGTCATCCAGCATAATTTCTCATCCATTAAGGAGTGGATGGCTATTCACAAGACATTGTCTGGGACTGAAATAGGGGAAAACAAAGCAGTGAGGTTTTCTTAAATCAGTAATGAAAATGAACATGACTTGCTCTGGGAACTGTGTTACATGTCAAATCCTGTTACAGAAAATACCCTCACAATAGAAACCTAGGCATAACAAAAAAGATGTCCATGCCTTTGGCTGATGGCCTGCTTATTGCAAGCAGTATTCAATGCAATAAAATTCCAGCCCAACAGTCATTTGGAGTTCACTGTAACAGAATTTGGCCTGTGGTGTGGTGTACAAGCTGCCAGTGGATTTACATCTAGCTATTGGCATCCGGTGATCCTAGAACTACATTCTTCATGATCCCTTCCCCCTTTTTCCACTGATTCTTTCTCCACATTCCCCCAAGCTTCTTACTATAGTCTAAATTCTACCACCATTGACATCTTTAAGATGGATAATTAAGACAAACAAGAAATTCTCTAACAAACTTACTTAAATCTAATTACTCAGGATAAGAAATTTTTGCTGGTTTATAAGATTTATGAACATAACCTACCTATTTTTCCTCCAGATTTTAGTTGTCCAAAGAATGCTCTGACCAATCTGAGTTGGGTCATGGAATCTCTGCTTCATTGGACAGTGGTTCTATAACTCAAGCAATGTGTTTTGTTTTATTTTGTTTTGTTTTAAATGACAATTTCAGTATCTCTCCAGACAGAATGGAGTTGAGACCTGATGATACCTCCTAAATAGAAATGATCTCTAATTCTAAATAAGTAGATAAACAGACAGACAGACAGACAGACAGACAGATAGATAGATAGATAGATAAGTAAAGTATCATACAAATAAATCCTGGACACTAAAACTTCTTTGGGAACATCCAAAGTTTCCTTCCTCATTTGTAAGGTACCACCATTGGAATATTAGGAGGGGCACCTTAAAATAGAAAAACTCTGCTTGCCATCTAGTTGGATATGAATAGAAAAACCCTTGGGTGACTTCTGAGAGGCTTGACTTGGAGAAACAGCCTAAACAAACATTGCCAGAAGATGTAGTTGGCTGAAAACTGGGAGCCATCCTTGCCAAGACTAACTATGCTAACCTTTCCTGGATGGAGATTAAAAAAAAAGAAAAAAAGTAAAAACCAATAAACTTAGCATTATCTTGGTGAGAGGAGGTGAGTATAGATTGAGACTGAATTGAGGATTATTGATCCACTCTACCACTCTGACCTCTTACTCAGTGTTATTTGTCAGACGTGTTCCAATGCTGTTTGTCATAAAGATGTGCAGGACATGTTCAAGTGATTGGGAGCTTTGGGTGATAGTTATGGAAAGAATGGAGAAAAAGAAATGCCTCAATTGGGCATGGGGGAGGGAGGGAGACAGGGACTGGCTGCTAGAGTAAACAAAAGTCAAGTGACTTTTCTTTTCAAGGTCGGCTTGTAAAAGTCTGTTACTGAAGTTCCTTGAAAACAGGTTCCATCTCATTTTTTTTTTTTGCTCTCAACTTCTTAGTGCCTATTATAGGTTCATGTATATACTAGATGCTTAAAAAATGTTTGGTAAATCGAATTGAATTTAACTGAACTGAGCTAAGTTATGAAGAAAAATGGTAAATGACCTGAGAGAGAACTTCTTTTCATAGATCACACACACCCTTTTGACCAGACACTGGTCCACTTTGTCCCAGAAATAAGATTAGGTGACAGAACAACTGAAGTGATACAGACCTTGAAAGGTATAGAGTTTTCCTACAACTCCTTAAGAGCCAAGGATTTATGCATTTATTTACTTGTCTGTTTAACAAACACTTATTAAGTATTTCCTAGACTTTGGGAAGATAAGAGATAAATTCAATTATGTCCCTGCCCTCAAGAAACTTATACTCAATGCACACAAATAACCATAATAGAGGATGTAATATGCTAAGTACACGAAAATTGTAGTAAAGATGTCTTGTTCCCTAACTCCCTTAAGACACAAAAGGATTGGGGAAGGGAATACCCAAGTGGGCATGGTGGAAAAGTCAGAGAAGTCCCAGAGTAGGGTAGCCAGGTGAGAAGTGAAGTGGTATCTGAGCTGGACTCTCTCCTCAAGTGGAAGTTTGTAGTTCATGGTCCCACCCTCCAATCAGAGAGGCAAAGGGTAGTGATGGGGTGAAGTACACAGACTAAGGGGATCTTATAGAATGATAAAGCCTGTAGATTTGGAATCAGATCTAACCTTTGCCCGTGGGACCCTTGGCAAGTCATCAAAACCATAGTTTCATTACCTTTGAAATGAAGATAATGATGCTTATACTACCCACATCACCAAATTGTTATAAGGACAGCACCTTGTGAAATGCAAAACAGTTGGTAAAAATGAAAAAAAATGAATACATTTTTTTTATCTTAAAGCTGAAACTATGAAGTTTTCCTCAGAGGTCTCTATCTCTGCCATTCCCTATGAAATGAAACATCTATTTAGACATGTGCAACTAGGCGTATGTGTGTGTGTATGCATGTGTGTATAATATGTGCATATTATATATATATATGACACATATATAATGTATATATACACCCAAATGTAGATTGTTCTAACATCTCTGTCCTTTTTAAAAAGAAAACTCTGCATCTTAGTATTATCATTATGTTCCCAGAGGTCTGATGTTATGGGTCCCAGCTGTAAGAAATCTAACAATCAATCAATACTCCTCAGAGCATCATGTGAGTTTGGGTCTGAATTATTTATCTCATTTTACAGATGAGGAAACACAGAGAGGTCATAGGACCTGCCCCACCACCATCACAAGGTTAGTTAGTGGCTCAGGTAGAATTAGAACTGACAGACGAAGACGGCTGCTTAGTCTGTGAAGGGAACAGTTGCCAGTTACAATAAGAATAAGCTTCACAAGTGAAGACCATCGCAAAGAGGTATTTAGAGAGGACAATGGCTAAGCCTCTCACTTCGGTTTTTCACAGACTGAACTGGAGATTCATTTATAGTGTTGGTCTTTCAAATGGCACTTGTAAACCTTATTGACCACCAGACACTTCTTTGCTTAATGGCTATGTGAACTTGGGGGTATAATTAGTTTCTCCTTTTTTCCTGAATATCCTCATTTCCATTTTTAAAAAAAAAATGGATCAGCTTTTGTTACAGAATGAACTTATTCTCATATTCCCATATTAATTTCTTAATTTAAAAAGAGTACAGTTTGGTTGAATGATTTTACAACATTGCTTTGAGGAACTGGAGTAGAACTATGTATGTTAGAAATCATGAGCAAAAGGTTTTTCCTATATGTATTTAATAATCATTAGAAAACTCAATTTAAAGTACATTGTTTAGTAATGAGCCCCATTGTTCTTAGAATATGCTTTATATGTTAATAATTTCTTACTTTTCTCTCTTTACTCAGAAAACAAAAATGAAACGTTAAAGGCTTTCCTTCCCACCTATAGTTGCCTCCCACCTATACGATAAATTGTGCAAGAATGTATCATAGAGATATGGAGATGTGTAGATAAGCAATCTTTTAAGTATTGGCATTGAACAGGTCTTAAACAGGAAGGAATTTTTAAATGAAAGAAAAACCTTCTAATAATGATGAGGTTCTCCTTGAAGCCTCCTACTCACAGAAGACATTATGCAAATTACATCAAGCTGGGACACTGCAAAGATTTCTCAGTGTAGCATAGGATTGATTAGAAAGAGGTCAGGCTAAGCATTCACACAGTAAAGTGGATGACAGAAGCCTACCAAGTTAGTCCATCAGCATATCTGTATCTTGAAAAGAGACTACAAATAGACTGTGAGCTAGGTCAGAAGTTGAACAGTTAAGTTTGGTTATACTGAGAAAAACTGATGAGTTTTTAATTATGTTAAACTGTTCTCTAACATGAAACTCATTTATTTAAAGCCATTCTCCCCATCATATGACTATAAAACATAGAATACCATGATCTCAGAAAAATCAAAGTTACAATTACAAGGTGGAATCGAGGGGATTAAAAGGGATTAGTACAGCAAATAGTTAATTGTGGGACTTGAGTGAACCACTCTGATTCCATCTTGTGACTCAGTTCTGGAGCTAGTTCAGTTCCCTTTCAATTATGGGTCTAGTCCAAATTCTGTCTTGTGAGAAAAAAAAGTGTATTCAGTTGTGCAAATTGGGAGAAAATCTTACTGTATTGTTTGAACCTAGCCCTGTGTGACTGGGAAGCTGGATCACCTCTACCTGCTGTCTAGAGACCTTTAACGAAGGCCCTATGTCACATTGACCAGAAATCCAGTCAGATTCAAAAACTGATACAAGGAGTTTTCTCACAATTATATATTTAAGCAACCCAAAAGTTTTATTGTTTCCACGTCCCTTTAATTGTTTACAGACACTTGGGGAGAGCGGGACACCTCTTTTTCTGAATTCAGGGAATTGTACTAAGTCCCTAATCTTTCATTCAATTAATAATCACATTACCTAATGTTTTGTTTCCTTTTAACTGGTTGGTCTTATTTGATTCATTGTTTTTAATGTATAAAAGCCAGTTTCCTCCAGTATTCAGGGTCCCACTCTGAGCTAAGGCCTGGTCCCTGTTGGCTAGGCAGTTGCCATGTACTGCTTAATGAATCAATACGCTTGGATGGCTGAACCTTCATTTCTCTAAGTCATTTCGTCTTTTACCTACCACAAAACCAAAAGTCATGTGATATGTTTAGGGTTTTTCTCAAATATTATCAATGATGATTTATGCAAAAAGTATTAAGAAAGATAGAATTAAGACCCGCGTAACCAGAAAAGGAGGCGAGACGGCCACGTAGCGGAAGTCAAAGAACTACTGAGGGCACGGAAAAAGGAAAAACAATTAAAGGGGAGTACAGCTGTCTGTGATTTCTGAGCCTCTTTCAGGGCATGAGGAATTAAACCTAAAGCTAGTACTGGTCTCTTTGGTACAACTGGTACTTTTCCCCAAATCTCAAGGAGTTTGGAAATCAGCCTGGTTGTTGTAAATATAGGAACAGGAATGTAGAGTTAGCATTTGTGTCGAGTGATTAGGAAGCCTAGGCGCTGCTCTGGGTCTAGGCAGGCAATTTCCTGCACCACATACAGAAGTCCCAAATGTCTAGTGATGAGAATTGAGGATTTCCCCTTCCAAAATGAAACCTCCACTTTGTAAACTCTTTGACTAGATACAAGCTATCATTCTTTTAATGATAAAGTTATTGAGTCAGTTGATAATTCATTAATCCATGATGTGTTTTTAAAGTTGGCCTTTAAAAGGAGAGCTGGAAGAGATACAGAGAGAGTAATTGCTGGAGAGAAACGCAGAGATCAGAAAGACCAACGACAAAGAGAAAAATAGATTTGGATCCTTGGTAGGGATGGCAAATAGGGGGTATCCATGCAGCAATATCAAGGAACCTTTTTGCCTCAAAGAGGGCAGCAGTGATAGTGGCAGATGAATGAAGGAGTTTCTGGATCATGTGGAGTTCCTGGGACTCCATGTGGGAGTGGAATCAAGGAGTAGTGAGGAGCGGAGAGCCACAATGGAGGGCAAAGTGGCAAGCTCTTTCCTTTCACTAATATTATAAGTTATATAAATTATGCAGGTTGTGGGGAGAGGGGTTGACTCTTTGTTGACTCTGGCTTCTTTCCTTTTTGGAGTAGAATGCTCAGGTTAGTCTGTAGACATACCAATATTTCTTAAGGACTGTATGGGACGTTGGGAAAGTGGGGCTCACCGGAAAAAAAGATTTCTTGATTCTCTAGCAACCCTGTCCATTCTGGGAAATCCAAACAGGGTATTACTATAAGTCTGGAGGTTATTGTAGATGTTCCTGCGAAGGTTGTCTTCAACAAGGGCCCTCAACTATAGGTGATACTATAAATCTGTAAGATTTAGTTCCCTGGTAAAGTGAAGTTTACATAAGAGGAAATATTTTTGTCAGGTGAAATAAAGTCTATCCTTTATTATATATTTTCTTATTTTATGTCTTACTTAACCTGAGTGGATCATTTACTTTTGGAAAAGATACAAGTGAAATTCTGTTTCAAGGGGGGAAAGCATGAGTAAGGACAAAATGAGCCACTTCATGACATTCTTATGAGACACCTTGAGTGGTAGCATCAATCAAATTGAGTAACTTGTGAAAAATCCTGAGATTTAACATGAAGTTTGTGAATTCAGAGCCTTCACTACTTAGTCATGAGTAACAAGTGTTTGGCAGTTCATAAACCAAAGCGGTGTGGAAGAATTGATTCAATGGTTGTGTAGGAGCAGTGAGTCATTGTGTTTTGAGGAGAGAAAAAAACAATAGCATGAATGAGAGTTCCATGTGAGAGGATTCAGTGTGTGGAGAAAGAAGGAAAAAGGGAGGAAAGAAGAAAGGGAAGGTGGAAGACAGGGGAGAAAGAAGGATGGATGAAAAAAGGAAAGGAGAAAAGAAAGAGGGAAGGAAGGAGTGATGAAAGGAAGGAAAGAAGAAATGGAAGGAAGGAAGCAAGGAAGGAAGGAAAGAAGGAAGGAGGGAGGGAAGGAGGAAGGGAGTGAATGAGAGAGGAAGACTAAGTTGCAGACAGTGCTAACTGGTGTCAGTGAGGTGTTCCTTATCTGGGAGTTCCTTGTATAAATGCAGTCATAGATCTAGTCCCTATCCCTTTCCTCCATTCTTGTTTTTGCATCACCCTAATTTTCCAGGTCTGAAGCAATTTCTATCATAGTTTTCGGCTATAAAATTCAACCATATTGGAGAATTGCTGGTTCTTTGTATGTTTACAAATATTCCAGATACAAGACTCAGAAAACAGCAGCAAATTAAAGGCTTTCATGACTGCCTGACTTCTTCCTTACCCATCCACCATTCCCGTGTACAGTGAAGGATGAAGCCACTGGCAGGTAGTTAGTTTGGGGTGTAGGTGGTTGAACTGTTTTTATTTTAAAATCAATTTACACAGCTGGTTCCAATGTTAGACCTTTAAATGTAGACAGATTGGAAGGGCAGTGGGAGCTGTTATTTATTTTATATTCATAACTCCATTTCATTATTGACTTAGGTAGTCTGATCACTAACCAAAAACATCCTTATGTGGAAAGAAAAATGTCTCCTCAGTCCCTAGTTCTTAAGTTACTTTGGCTAGGTTTCATGGTTTCATAGATTCATAGAATGTTAGAACTAAAAGGGACCTCAGAGGCCATCTAGTACAACTACTTCATTTTAGAACACCCCCCACCCCTCCTCCCCGGATTACTCCCTCAATTTGTAGTCTCTGACTCGTGGGTCAGAGCCCAGGAAGGCAGCTGCCACTCTGATGTTCTAGGGTATGATCTGTGAGTCTTGTCTCCTACTACAAAAACTCATGATCCTCTGCTGGTCTGTGTCCCATTAATAGTATGCCAGTAGATACAATTAGCTCTTAGGAAAGGCCTTTATTAAAATGTCACATTAAGCCCAGTAGCTGTAAAATGTTTCTCCCTCATAAACCTAGGGTATATTGTCTCATGTAGGATGGCATGCTCTGGCTAACTCTCTCAAGACCAGTGGCACTCTATCTCCTCTTATCTTAGGGCTCCAGGACACTGGTGGCTTTTATTCTATTGCCTTGGCCCAAACCCCTACTGGCTATGTTCTTTCCATTGTTAGGGGGCCAGGGATTTGCAGCCCAGTTCCATTTAACATTGATTATCTTTTACAAAAGGATATATATTTACTTCATTTACTGGTCAAAACAAAAATATGAACATTTTCCCCAATACCTCTGGGGGTAAACTCTACCTATGGGTGTGTCGTATCAGGAAAAAATTCAGTGAACTTCCCCACAAAAACTCCTCCAGACAAATCTAGGAAAAGTACCAGACCATATCCTGATGAATAAATACAAGAAAAGTGATACAATAATTTTTCATGACCCAGCATAGGGAGAAAGACAGGTCTGTGGACACTGGGGATAGGGTCTGTCCAGGAGTACAACAGCATTGGAGCACTTTAGCACAGGGAAAGGTAGCACACTTGGGCAAGCAGGGAACCCCTAAACCCATACCAGAGCACCTCAGCAGAAACAGGTTCTAACTGGCTGACCACTACCCATGTTGAAGTCAAGATACATGGTGGAATGAAGAGAAGACCTGAAACCAGGGGTGGCATTCTAGGATAAGCAGCAGTCTCAGCCTCTACATAGTATATTCAGCTAGGAGCTGGTTCAGGAACAAGCAGCTTCTGCTTTGCTCAGACCCTAGAAATAGCAGAGTTTCTGTTTCAGCTTCTTATTCATTCTGAAATCTTCAGAGGAATAACCAGGGCAAGAATATCAGAGTAAATGGAAACCTACAGGTCTGTTACTCTAAACCAGTAGAACTTTCCAGCTGGCAGGGAGTGGATGAGGCTAGTAGGAGCTACTGTTTTTATATTAAGGAAGAGATCATTCCTAAGCCAAACAAACTTCAACTAAGCATGCACAAAAATATGTATAATGCTTGTTCTGGATGGTAAAGAATGGAAATCTGAAGGAATGCTTATAAACTGGAAAAAGGCTGAATAAGTTGTGGCACATAAATATGATGGAATATTATTTTTGCTGTGTGGTGGGGATGAAATGAATGTATTCAGAGAAACGTGGGAAGATTTATATGAACTGATACAAAGTGAAGTGAATAGAAGTAGGAGAACAATTTACACAATGACAACAATATGATAAAGACAAACACCTTTGAAAGACTTAAGAACTGTGATCAATGTAAACAATCTTTATCCAGAGGATTAATAGTAAAACATAGTACTCACCTCCTGATGGAGAGAGGAAGGACTCCAAGGCAGAATGAGGCATACTTTCGTCTTTGGACATGATCAGTGTGGACATATGTTTTGCTTGACGTGTTTGTAATAAGGATTTTTTTTCTTTCATTCTCAACTGGCGGGGGAAGCATTTGGGGGACAGAATAGAAAGTGAATTTTTACATACATATGTATGTGTGTGTATAACTTTTAAAAATGTACTGCTCAGAACCAAACACAACAGCCCAGGTGTGGTCTGACTCAAGCAGATACAGTGTGATTGTCCCATTATCCCATTTAAGCACTGAGCCTGTCAGTTAAGCTTGATTGTATTTGATTTTTTTGGTTGTCATTCTATTGACTCATATTGAGCTTTCAATCTACTAAAGCCCCTGAGCTTTCTTGTAAACCATTACCTAGCACTGCCACTCCAAACGTGGATTATTGCAGCTGATTTTGTCAAATGTTTTACAAGCCCTCACATCCTCGATTCAGTTCATCACTAACTTACCAAGAGCTTTTGGGACTCTTGTTATAAGAGCTATCATTTACATACATCTTTAAGGTCTTTAAAGTGCTTTACAAATATCATCTCATTTGATTGGCACAACAACCCTGGGAAGTAAGTGCTATCATCACCCTTATTTTACAGATAAGGAAATTGAGGCAAATAGCAGTTAAGTGATTTCCACAGGATAACATAGCTATGGAGTGCCTGAAGCAGGACTTGAACTCAGGTCTTCCTGACTCCAATTCTAGCACTCTACTACAGCCAGTCAATCAATAGCCATTTGTTAAGCACCTACTGTGTGCCAGGCACAGTGCTAAGCACTGGGGATACCCCAAAAAAGCAAAAGACAGTCCCTGCCCTCAAGAAGTTTATAATCCAATGTGGCAGAAAAAAGCAAGTGAATATATACCAACAAGCCATATAGAATAAATAGAAAACAAGAAAGGGAAGTCACTAGGACCAAGGGGATTTTAGCTGTGATTTAAAGGAAGTCAGAGAAACCAATGGAAAGAGATAAAGAGGGTGAGCACTCCAAGCATGAGGAATAGCCAGTGAAAATATCCAAATATGAAATGGAGTGTCTTCTCTGTTATATTCTGTCATTGCACATATTAACTATCACTATCTGAAAATTGGATAAACACGTCATCTATGTCAAGCTATTCTCAATCATTTTTGGAAAACTGAGAGGAAAGGTAACACCAGACTATAGATGAACAAATGTTGGTTCTTATTAAAAAAATAATAATAATAATCAGTGTCTTCAAGGTGAGTTTGACTTTAAAACCTGGTGAAGTTCTAGAACATAATTTTAATGCTTTGGAAAGAAGCAGGATGTAAAATAACCTTACAAAAATCAACAATATTTCTACATAACAATAATAAAGTTCTGAAGGGAATAGGAGAAAGAAATTCCATTCAAAAGAATTACACAATGCCCAAAATATCTTAGAGTCAATCTACCAAAGCACACTCAAGATCCATTTGGATAAAACTATAAAATACTTCTTAAAGAAATAGTGACTTGAATAAGTGAAGTGATATTCAATGTTTGTAGCTTGATCATAACAACACGCTAAAAATGACAATATTGTCTAAATTAATTTGCAGGCATGAAGGAATACAGCTCTCCTAAAGCTCAAATTATATTATAGAATAATATCTTCAAAGAAACTGGCAGAGCACAGTAGACAGAGACAAATCAAGTAAAAACTGACTATAAGCCAGTGTTCAATAAATCCCAAACATAAACTACCTAGGGAAAAATTCCTTATTGCATAATAACTTCTAGGAAAACTAGAAGGTAATCTGCCAGAAATTAGTTTTACATTACCTGCTTATGCCACATACTACAATAACAAAATGGATAAATGGCCTAAGTATTAAAGGTCATATGATTTTAAAAAAATAAAAGTAGAGGAGAACACTATCAGGTATGTTTCATAACTATGACTAGAGGGTGAATTCATAACTAAACAAATAATATAGATTATCACAAAAGATAAAACACAGGAAATTGAAAAGTTTTTGAATGAACAAAACTAATACAACAAGGACAAGAAAGGAATCAGCAGCCTGGGATAAAATCTGTATATCAAATATTTGTGCTAAGTGTCTAAGATCTAAGAACACTTAACCAAAAAAAAGTCTAAAAGGCATTTCCCAACAGACAAGTTCAAGGGATATAAATAGTCTCAAAAAGAATCGCAAACTTTTAACAATTGTATAAAACATTGCTCCAAATTACTACAAATAACAGAACTGCAAATCAAAATTACTTTGAGGTTTCACCTGGAACTGAGCAAATTGGCAAAGATGACAAAAGATGGGAATAGCAATTGTTGGAGAGGTTGTGGATTGACAGGCACTCTAATGCATTGCAGGGTTGTTTTTTTTTAATGTTTTTATCAATGAGTTTTGTTTTTTAATATTATAATAAAATGTAAAACTAAAAATGCAAATCTAATAAAATGTAAAACTAGTGATCTTTTCTAAAATTGCATGCAACATTCTCACTATCTGTAGCACCTCCCTACCTCTCTAGTTTTAAAAATTGCTTTCTTTAATTAACAGAAATCTATTTTCTCTTCCTCCCTCTTCCCATCCTATTGAAAAAAAGGAGAAAAGGAAAACAAATTCCTTGTAACAAATATGCATAGTCAAGCAAAACAAGTTCTCTCAATGGCTTTATTTTAAAAATCTACATGTCTCATTCTGCACTCTAAGTCTATTCACTAAGAAGTGAATAGCATGTTTTATCAACGGCCCAGAATCATAGGCTATTGTTATAGTGATCACAGTTCTTATGTCTTTCAAAGTTTTTTCTCTTTAAAATGTTTTTGCTGTTATATAAATTGTTCTCAGGTTCTACTCATTTCATTCTTTGTTGGTTTACAAAAGTCCTCAAAATTGTTCATTTTTTATAATATTGATGTTATAAAAATAATTCTTCTGGTTGCACTTACTTTACTATGCTTCAGTTGATAGAAATCTTTCAAAATCTCTTTGAAATCATCTATTTCCTTATTTGTAATAGCATAATAGTACTCTATTCCATTCATATAACATAATCTATTCAACCATTCCTCAGTTGATGGGCATACCTTTAGTTTCCAGGGGGTTTTTGCTTTGTTTTGTTTTGTTTTTGCCACCACTAAAAAGCTGCTATCTTTGTACATAGAAAACCTTGTGCTATTTGTTCCAAATCACTAGCAACTGGAAAAATGAAAATTAAAATAGTTCTGAGAATTCATCTCATATCTATAAGATCAGAAAAGAAAAAAAATGATGAGCATTGGATGGGATATGGGAAAACTGGCAAATTAAGGTACTTTTAGTGGACCTGTGAATGGATAGACTACCAAGAAAAGCAATTTGGAACAAAAGAAAAGTTATGAATGGTTTATTATATTTGGTTTATACTTGTCACTACTAGACCTATACTCGCAAAAAGAATACTACAGCATTGTTGGTGTAGTCAGTTGGTGGTCATTTGATCCAGCTGCTCTGGAAAGTAATTCTGAATTATGCAAATAAATGGACTAAAATGTCCATACCCATTGACCCAAAGATCTCATTGATATGTTTGTATCTACTTCTTTATCTATCCATCCATCCATCCATCTATCTATCTATCTATCTATCTATCTATCTATCTGTCTGTCTGTCTGTCTGTCTGTCTATCTATCTATCTATCTATCTACATATACATAAATGCTTGTTGATTAAGAAATAATTAAATTGTGGTACATAAATGTAATGTAATGGTAATGTACTTTAAGAAATGAGGACTATGGTTCTTTTACAAAGACACCTGAAAAGACTTATGTGAACTCATGTGAGATAAAGTAAGACTCATCTTCTTGAATTCAAATCCAGCCTCAGGAACCTCCTAGCTGTGTGACCCTGTGCAAGTCACTTAACCCTGTTTGCCTCAGTTTCTTCATCTATAAAATGAGCTGGAGAAGAAAATGACAAACTACTACAGTATCATTGCTAAGAAAACTCCAAATAGGAACACAAAGAGTCGTACATGACTAAAATGACTGAACAGCAACAGATTCTCACAATAACCCTTAGAAATGGATGCTATTACTATCTTCATTTTATAGTTGAGGAAACTGAGACAAATAAAAGTTCAGTAACTTGCCCATGGTCACACAGTTATTAATATCTGAGGTTGGATTTGAATTCAGATCTTCTTGACTCAAGGACCTAGTGCTCCATGCAGTGTGTCACATAGCAGCTTCGGTAAATGAAAATTAAGGTGATGTAATTAAAAATATGAATAAATCTTTTAAAAGAAGATGTCTGAGTAACAATTTAGTTGTTGACATGCTAAACACGAGTTCTTTGTTCAATGTCCAGTAAGTAGAAACAAAACTAAATGAAAAAGTAGATCATCTGGATTCAAATTTTATCTCTCACATATATACCCTGTGTGATCACAGACAAGTCATCCAGTCTGTCAGTATCCCTATGCAACTTTCTAATGCTACAGTTTACAAATGAACTGCTTATCTGCATTGATGAAGGAGCTATCCATACCAGCGAAATCATAGGTTCAGAGAAAGATAAAAACAAGTTTCAAGATGATTAAGTAATAAGGTTGTTGGTGCTCTAAATATGAGATCATTGTCCAGTGATTAATGAGTGACCATCCACTGGGAAGAACTAAGTGGTATCACTCTTGGTATCTCTAATATGAATTAAACCAGAGGACAAAAAGAAGTTATAGTTAAATAGCAAATAAAGGAGTAGGTGGAATTGGTTTAATCTTATGTTTAAAGGTAACAATGAACATCATTTCAGGTGTATTATAATACTCATGATAGGTCTATTACGTTACTCATGATTGGAAGAACACTAGGAAAATAAGGTCAGCTTAAGTACCAACATCAATCATAAAAGAAGAGAAAGTTGAGGAATTCTATGTAGAACTTGATAGTATTGATCAAATTAAGTCAGTATTTATTTTCAGAAATGAAAAGATCACCATCCATGGAAAATTCTTCTTCCATTTTGATATTCTCCATGATAGTGGGAAATGCCTTTGGAGAATACACACTTCTCTGATTCATACTTTGCCACTTGGCGTAATAGATAGAGTATTAAACCTGAAGTGTAAGCCTACTTGAGGTTTTTACTAAATGTAGGACTCTAGGCAAACCACCTACTTAACCTCTCTCAGCCTTAGTTTCTTCATCTTTAAGATGGAAATTAATAACATCTATCTAGTAGGATTATGGTGAGGATTAAATAAGAAAAATGCAAATAAAGTCTGTCACAATCCTCAAAATGCTATATAACTGGTAGCTATAATCAAAGGGTCATTGAACAAAGTTATTTGTATTCTTGTCTTTTTTCAAAGAATCTTGTATGAGTTTGACATATGCTTGGGAAACAAATTGTTGGAGAAAAGTTTTTGAAGTAGTATTTTGATCTACCAAATTAAAAGGTGTTTTTTATACTCAATAAACAATCAGTAGAGTGGTAACTTGCATTCTCTCCAACTTACATAGTGGGTGATATCTAATAACATGAGCCAGGTATCCATCTTTGGCTCTGTTCATGGGCAAATACATTTTTATTGGCCTTTGTTAGAGCATGCTCTCTTTTCCTTTCAAAAATTACTGGATGACTGCTCTCCTGATGGTACCTGTGTCTTCACAGCATCATCCCTTGGAGCACAAGAAGTTGCTTCTTCCTCAGATGTTATAGTACAACCATCTGTGTGGAGACTCATACTTATGATTTACTCCAAATGTTTAGTGGTTCTTCTTCCATCTTACTTTGGGTTGCATTCTTCTACCCTCTAACTTCCTGCCTTAGATTAGGACCTCTTTCTGCCTCTTCAGATCCATCCACCCTTCTTAATGAACTTCTTTCATTTATCCCAGAAATACTCCATTCTCCTTGATGAGCTAGAGAATAAAGAGAGATTCCTCCAGCACCTTCACCTTCTCTATCAAGGAGACTAATTCACACTTTGTATATATATATATATCTTTTACATGGCATTGGTAGAAATACAGATAACGTGCCCTCTCTGCAGATCACTGCAAATTTCCCCATGCCCTCCATTATTTCTTGGAAACTCTTACCTTTGTTCTCTATTGCTCTTATGAACAACTGTTGATATGGACTCTGTCTTTTGATTTGCACTGAGATATCAATGGGCTTCCATGATTATAAGAACTAATCTTTATTTAGTTCTCTAATCTACTTTATCCTTATAATAACACCAAGAGGCATATAAAGGAGTTTTGGTTAATCCTAAGTTTACAGATGAGTAAACTGAGATTCTGAGTTTACTGAGACCACATAACTATTAAATAGTAGATCTGGCACCTGAACTCAGTTTATCTGCCTTTTCAAGTCATGTGTTTTCTTGCAACACCAATGTCCCAAAAGTAGTTGTATTTTGACAGATGATAATGTCTACCCAAAGGAAAGAATCTTTAATGACAGAATGTCTATCATCATCAATAGATTGGTTGCACAGATATTTGGAGTCTAAGGGGTTGACATCTAAGGTCCAAATGTTCTTCAAACCATATTAAGTATCAATTCCATTTGTGAATGAATCCAAGATCTCATAAAATCAAAGATGATTCTTGTAAGTGCTTAGCACAGTGCCTCTAACATAGTAGGTGCTTAATAAATGCCTGTTCCCCTCTCCTCTCCTTCCCTTGCCTCCACCACCTTCAATTGTGCCCAAAGAAAAACTCATGTTCAACTTTCTTTCAAAGGAGATACCCTCTAGATGAATTCAGTTGCATTCATCAAGCATTTATTAAGGATCTACTTTGTTCCAGGCATCATACGAAGATCTGGGGACACAAAGCCAAAAATGAAACCATTACTTCCATCAAGTAATTTACATTTTTTTGGTGGTGGTGGGGAACAACATGTACACATGATCTATTTATGAAGTAATAAAAAATAATTGGAGTGGGGAAGAGAACTAATTAGGACGTCAGAAAAGGCTTCATTCCAGGTCTCCCTACACTGAAAGCAAATTGAAACCTCCTTCTGTTTCAATAGATTGTCTTCTCAAGTAAGTATGGCAGAAAAGTCCACCCAAAAACCAACTCAATGAAGTGCTGATCATGGGATGAAGATACACGGTGGTGACCCAGGTAACCACTACTGGATGCAAGTCCTTTGAAGTTTGCCAGAGCTGACTCTCCCCAGAATAGCCTTCCAGAACACAAGGTTCCCTCCGTGTTTCAATGAGACGTCAGAGCATGACTCGAGTCCTGTTTCACAGACTTGTAATCTCTAGGATCCTGCTTTCACTATTTAAGGGAATCTCATGGTGAATTGCTTTTCAATTCTATCCTTCATTTCGATCTAAGAGACTTTTTTTTTGTTTTTTGGAGGAGGAAAGACCCAGGGCAATTAGGGTTAAGTGACTTGGCCAAGGTCACACGAATAGTAATTCTTAAGGGTCTGAGGCCAGATTTGAACTCAGGTCCTCCTGACTCCACGACTGATGCTCTATTCACTGCACCACCTCGCCACTCCCAAAAGACCATTTCTAAGAATTCAGGTGATTGTTCCTGTAACTTGTAATAAGGCACAATTGTAATATTCCTAGGAAGTGAAGGTCTGAGACTGGGTGGTGGTTAGTAAGATTTCTGGCATCCCAGGAGACTTTTTAACAGCAGGATTTTGCGTGTTTCAGGCTGTGAGTAAGCTGCTTTTTCTCTCACATGTTGCCAGTACTATGCCCTGGGCGGGGGGGGGGGGGGGCGGGGCGGGGGAGAGAGTAATGTAGCGCCTTTCACCAACCAGAAAAGGCGAAGGTTCAAACCTCATGCGGTAGGTGTGCCTCTTTCAGGAACTTGTGAGCACATGCAGTCTTCTTCTACCTGGAAAGGAATTTCAGATACACGCCTGAATGGGAGTGCCTGGATAAAGGGCAGAATCAGTGACATGTCTTAAGAGGATCCTTGATGAACACACACAGTCTGAAATGGCAACTATGAGTATCCAGTAACCTAATTCTGACTCTTACTGACCCAGTAAGTTCCTAGAGCAGAGCCTGAGTGAACTGTGGAAAGTGAGATGAGAACTTTGTATCAGAAGGATGACTGGAAGGCAACCAAAAGGAAAACTGGGGATGAGGGCAACATTAGCCTGTAGGATATGTCTTTTCACTTGTGATTATGAGACAAACCTCCTAAAGAAGGTTGGATTTAAAATGTCTTTAGAAAAAAAGCCAGGAGGAGATTGAGGTGAGGAGGGAGAATAATCCAAGCATGGGAGAGACAACTAAGGAAAAAACGCTTTGTCAGGAGATGGAGGGTAGAGAACAAAGAATAAGAAGGTCTGAGTTGCTGGGTTGGAGAGGCCCTGGAGGGGCGCAAAGTATAAGATTGGGAAAGGAAGAAGAGGTCAGATTGCCAAGGACTTTGAAAGGCACACCAGCTCTGGTAATTCTTCTGATTAAATATTTAATTTTAAAATTGTCTGTATTGATATTCTTGTACTACCCAGAAAACCAAAGAAATCTCAGATACCTGATGTTCAATAATAATGAAGTTAATCCAGTTGTTTTGTGTGGAAGGACAACACAACATCACATCTATGGGGAATTCACTTAAGAGGTTACAAAGGATCAGGAGAACTTCAGAGATAGAGGAATAGACTGGGAGGAGTGGGAAAGGATTGGAAGTAGAGAAGTGGGGAGAGCACACAATAGAAAAGAGGTGGATAGTTGTACAGTCATCAACTCATCAATCAACTGGCATTAATTAAGTGTCTATTGTGTGCCAGGCACTGGGCTAAGTTTTGGGGATGCAAAGAAAAACAAATTATAATCCCTGCCCTCAAGGAGCTCACAGTCTAATGCAGGAGACAGCATGCAAACACCAATGAACGAAATGTTTGTCACAAATAAAGCAAATACTTTGTTCAGGTGCAGATTTTATTTTACAGATTCCATTTGTAGAGGGCCCTGTGAGGTTCAGAGATCTTTGACATCCCATCTCTATTGACACTCCCCTGCAGGCTCCTCGTTAGTGCTCTGATTTTACAAGGGATTCCCTACAGCTGTCTCCTTCAAGGATTCTCAGAGCCTTGCTAGAGAGCTCTGGGGAGTTTGCTGTGGTCTTCTGGGGAGATTGCTGTGGCAGGCTTCCCCTCTCTGTTACCAGACCACTGAGATAACCCAACTCCTCCCCTCTGAGTCACTGAGTACGGATTGGGTGGTTTGGAACTATTACAAAGTTAGATCTAGACTTGTGATTAAAAAAACATCAGAAGGCTTGGAGCTCAGGTCTAAGTACCTAAAAGCATGGACACATTTCCAATCTAAATAATTCTTTTAATCTTGCAAATCTGGACTGGAAATCTAACAGAGAGGATTTCCCATGAAATTTTGAGGACTTCTTGTTTTGCATCAGGTCATAAATGTCATGAGAACAGCTTTTCTTGCTGTATTTCAATGCTTCCAATGCCAGTCCTGGCCTTGGCCTACAGCCAGAAATTCAAGAGAGGGAGAAAATGATGGGGGGGGGGCGGGTGGAGCATTGAAATACTTAGAGCCTTCTAGAGGGTTCAGTTCAGATTCTGTACTAGAAGATGCTAGAGGGCTTTTTTTTGGGGGGGGAAGCTGATTCACTCTCCCCTTTGTCAAAATAAAAGACATAGGATATGGAGTTTGGAGAGATTAGGCCAGGAAGCACTAGCTCATGTCCTCTACGGCAAGATCTGTCCTCCTGCAGGGAAGCAATTTCTAAAATCAACAAAATTAGGCCTCTCTGCAAAGACTCTCAACAGGCAGGTATAGGTTAGACTCACAAATCCCTAGACAATGACCTGCCGAGTGCCAAAAAACACACTCAGCCAGAAGATTTAATTAGTCTTCTGGAATGTGAAGAATCACTAGGCTTGCGGGTGTAGAACTCAGAGGAATGGGAACCTAAGGTGAGCCTGTGAAAGGTGGGAAGTGACATTTTGCTCTCCCACCCCACCTTACTGTAATCTTCTCTGTGGGATAGAGCCCAGCACTCAAGGGAAACCTCTTGAGCAGCTGAGGACTTTTTTTAAAAAGAACTTTATGAATAAGCAGGGCAGCTAGATGGTGCAGTGAATAGAACACTCAGTCGAGAATCAGGAAGATCTGACTTCCAATCCAGCCTCAGACACTTACTAGCTGTGTGATCCTGAGCAAGTCACTTAATCCTGTTTGCCTCAGTTTCCTCATCTGTAAAATAAGCTTGAGAAGGAAATGGCAAACCGCTCCAGTATCTCTGCCAAGAAAACCCTCAAATGGGATCATGAAGAGTCAGGTGTGACTGAACCACAGAACATGAATAAGCAGCAAGAACCTTAGAAGTATGGAGAAGGTGGAGTCAACAACCTATAGCTGATGATCCCTTAAAGTGACAGGGATCTTGATGAGACTCTTTGGCTGTAGAATGCTTTCCTTCTTTTTAACTTCCAGTCATGACCTCCCTTCTACTGGGAGGCAAATAGGATCCGCTAAAGAGAGATGTCTGCATAGTGACTCCATTCTCAATATCCATTTATGAGCTAATTATGTCTTACTTTTAGGTTTGCTGTGCTCTTCAGTGGCTCTGTATCCCTTCCAGGATCAAATATCCAATCCTTCATTTGGCATCTAAATGCCTTCATAACCTGCCCCCTCCCTGCAACCTCCCTGGGTTCTTAGACCTTACACCCCACTAGGTACTGTCTGGTCCAGTGACACTGGCCTTGTTGCTCCTCTCACAAGACACTCCATTTTTAAACTCTAGACATTTTCACTGATCATTTCCTGTGCTCTCCATCTTTGTCTCTGCCTCTTGGCTTCCTTCAAGATGCAGTTGAACTCCCACCTTCTACAAAAAACCTTCCCCAGGCCCCTTAATTCTAGCACCTTCTCTCTATTCATTATTTCCAACTTACCCTTTTCATAGCTTGCTTGTTCATAGTTGTTTGCATGTGATCTTACCAACTAGACTGTGAGCTCCTTGAGGGCAGGGACTCTTTTGCATTTCTCTGTATCCCCAGCACTTAACACAGTGTATAATATATATTATGCACTTTATACTTTTTTATTTATGGCAGTTTATTATCTCATTTGATCCTTTAAAAGCAAAAACCCTGAGAGATAAGTACTATAATTAGTCCCACTTTAAAGATAGAGAAATCGAGGCAGGAAGCTGTTAAGTGTCTTGTAGTTGGGGTCAATTAACTACTAAGGGTCTCTACACAGATATACACAGATACATATACATATATGTGTTTAAATATATACACATGCATACACATATATACACTATATATGGCATGTATATGTGTGTGCATATATGTATATTTCATAGTTGTTTGCACATTGTCTCCCTAAGACTTTGAGTTCCTTGAGAGTAGGGACTATTTTTTGCTTTTCTTTATATTTTCAAAGCTTAGCATGGTGACTAGCACATTTCTGGTTCAGTCATTCAGTCTCATTTTACTCTTTGTATCCCCATAGACCATACTGTCCTTGTTTTTTTTTTTAATTATTTTTATTTGTTTGTTTTGTTTTGCTTTTTAAAGCAAAGATACTACAGTAGATTGTCACTTCCTTCTCCAGGGGATTAAGGCAGGAGTTAACTGACTTGTACAAGGTCACATAGCCAGTAAATGTCTGAGGCAGGATTTGAACTCAGGTCTTCTTCCTGACCACAGCTCCAGCATTCTATCTACTGAAGCCACCTAACTGCCCCATACCATCCTGGCCCATAGTAGGTACTTAATAACTTTTTGTTGATCTGACTTGAATATCTACTGTTCTACTTAGCAACCATACTTTTCTTGTATTATATACTACTTTTTTTCCTCTTGCACTGACTGACTGCCTGTAAGAGCAATATGTGTATTCTTTACCACCAAAAATTTTTTTCTCCTAATTAGAAGAATTTCTAAGCAAGAGCTATAACAAACTGAACTTGGGAGCTAAACCTCAAAAAAAAAACCCCACAGGGACAGAATTAAAGTAGGTGGGCTTTAGTTATCCAACTTAACAAGAGATTTAGAGACCAAAAGGACCTTAAGGCTTCCTAGTCCAGTTCCATTTTACAGATGAGGTGTAAATGGAGCCTCACAAAGATGAAGTGACTTGACCAAAGTAGCAAGTGGCAGAGGAAGAATTTGAACCCAGGTTCTCTGACTCTAAATCCAGCACTCTTTTCACTGTACAAAACAATGTTAGGGCAGAAATGAGAGAATAAAGGAATAACGACAGTACTCTGGATACCTTAATGGAATAACTGAATGTTTTTGTTCTGTCATACATATCAATCTCTTTGGCAAGTTCATAACAATAGCCTTGTGTCTTTTAGTGAAACGGATTTTTTTTAGGAAGCTCAAATTTAAATGTCAGAGTTGAGGGTTGGAATACCAAAGATTTTCATTTCTCTCCTTAGATAGTTTCCCCCTTAAAAATGTTTTTAAAATCTAGATTCCTAGAAAATGTCTTAAAAGGTTTTGAATATATTATGAGAGTAATTTTCAAATGTTTTCATCCTTTGAGTCTCTTGTACTTCTGCCCCTATTCCACATAATCTCTCTGCTGACACTTCCTGACCCCCATGGAAAGATTTCTTTACCACTGAGGGAGGCGGAATGTTCATGGCTTCCCGTAATATCACTTCTTTTAAAAACGTTCACTTCATATTGTGAGCTCCACCCTAGGTATATGTAACATCAAGACTTGGTATGAAAGGGAAAGATGAAAGACTGGCTGGAACCAGAGGGAGGGGAAAAGTAGGGAACCAAGTCAAAATGGGCGACAAAGTCTGGTTTGCAGAAGGGAAGGTGGGAGGCATGTTGAACCTTGGACCAAATCTTACTATTGTAGGTGTGATCTAAAACAAGCTACAACACTTCTTGAGGGACTAAATTAAGAAACAAAGTGTGATGCTAAGATAAACCGTCTGGAGGAAAGGATCACATTAAAACAACAACAACAAAAAAACCCTAGCTTCTAAATATTTGATATGGATAATTCCCATGGAACATTGCCATACAGCTTCGGTGTGCGTCTGTACAGGTAAGTTCCTGGAAAAGGCTGCATGAATAATATTTTTTTTCAAAAAGTTTAGCAAGTCCCCCAATGATGATGGATTAAAGCATGTACTTTTATGACTACTCTGATAGTTTCGGTCGCAGTTTCATGGATGAGTGTGTGCATGTTTGTGGGTGTGGGCACCAGACACAAAGAGGAATAAGGACACAGATCTAGGCCTGGCTTGGTCTGTTGTCATCACCATTATCCTTATGTTCCCGCATCCTCATCTAATTCCATGAATGTGGTGCCACAGGAGTTGCACAAAGTAAGTCAAACTATATATCATAACTGTTGCCTGGGAGCTAACCATTTTTAAGAGATGGTCATCCACATACAAGATGAATAAGCATGCAGAAAAATACACACATAGAACCACATCATCTGAGAAATATTTCAACAGTAAGAGCCCTAGCTTTGGGCAGATCAAATTCATGTAAAGAGCTCATTGGCTGAGAGAGGAACAACTGGTCACTGCAGAATCTTTCAGAGAAGTTTGTGAAAGTTGTGAGTTTTGAAGAAGTCCTTGATAGAGGAGACATAGAGTGTCTCATGAAATTGGAGAAGGATATCCCCGACTGCTGGGAATCATGGACCAGTACACTCTTTTTTTCCCCCTTTTTCCCCATTTAATAGAATTTTATTTTTTCCAATTACATGTAACGATAGTTTTCAACATTCACTTTTATAAGATTTTGAGTTCCAATTTTTTTCTCCTTCCCTCCTTTCTCCTCTCCCCTCCCCAAGATGGTAAGTAATATGATATAGGCTACACATGTACAATTATATTAAACATATTTCTGTATTAGTCATGTTGTAAAAAAAAGGAATCAGAACAAAAGGAGAAAAACCACAGGAAAGAAACGTTTTTTAAATGGAGAGAAAAAATAGTCTGCTTCAATTGGCATTCAGACTCCATAGTTCTTCATCTGGATGTGGATGGCATTTTCCATCATGAGTCTTTTGGAGTTGTCTTAGATCATTGTATTGCTGAGAAGAGCTAAGTCTATCAAACTGATCATTGCACAGTGTTGCTGTTACTGT
>CM053594.1:309672742-309688270 GCA_028646575.1 Pseudocheirus occidentalis
TCATCAGTTCATATGAGTCTTTCCAGGTTATATTATATATATATATATTGTTGCTGTTTGGAGGGAGAAGGTAGGGCACATGGGGTTAAGTGACTTGCCCAAAGTCACACGGCTAATTTTTGTGTTAAGTGTCTGAGGCTGGATTTGAACTGAGGTCCTCCTAACTCCAGGGCCGGCGCTCTATTCACTGCACCACCAAGCCATGCCTATAAATATTTATTGTACATGTATGACCAGCACACTCTTAAAGAAATGATCGGGATAATTAGAGAATGGAAATAGCCAGAAGGGAACACAGAAGATTTAGGTAGCAGAAAAATAGAGAGGAATGTTACTACAAGGATTTGTCTGGGAAGGTTTCAAGGACCTTGAAGCAGACCAGTAAGCATTTGGTTGCAGAAGTGGAAGTGGATGGAGAATCTACTCATTTTTCTATGCATTCATCAATTGCATTCATCTACAATCAAAACAACTTACTTTGGGAAATGAGTATACATTAGCCAAGTGTAATGGCCTCTTTAGTGGGATGGTATCTCTTGGACTTCTACCGGATTATAAATTAGCAAGAAAACAAAACAAAACAAAACAAGGATTCCAGGTTTTTCTGAAATCAGCCTGCTCATGATTGCTTATTGCAGTGTAGTACAGAATCAGAATTTTAGAACTGAAATGAACTTGGAGATTCTCTATTCTAATCCTTTCATTTTATAGACAAGGAAACTCAAATCCAGAGAAGTTATCTAGCTTGTCAGAGTCACAAAGACAGTCAGTGGCAGAGGAGAGATAGAAACTTAGGTTTCTTTACTTCCAGACTACGGTTTTTTCTACCTTCCATTTTAATTCTTTAAAAATTTGTGATTTATCACTGTGGGCATTTCCTTCGCTGGTACTGAAAGCCACTCCTCTAAAATTTATTATATGATCTTCCCAACTTCCTTTAGTCAAAAAACCTACCCCCTTTTAGCTCAATTATAGATGTCACTCTGCACATATCTGAGCTCCCTTCAAAAAACAGGAATGTAGTCAGTCCATCATTGGGCCCGAACTTTCAGTTGGTAGGACCTGCTAGGATTTGCATTCCACTGACAGAGCTTTAAAGACCCCAGTGGTCACTGGTATACCACAACAAGGCACTGGAGGGCAACTTGGGAGATTTACCACACATAACAAACTGAAGGAAATATTTACTGTAGATAGTAGTTTTTTGGGGAAAAATACAGTGGGAAAACACATTAAAATAATTTGCTAATAAATGGACAAATTTACTCTAAGTACAGAATGTTTCCAAATGTACAGATCTTAAGGGATTCATGCCACGATTTTGTACTTGCCATCTGGTCCCTGCCATTGCCATGAATTAAAGTGGTTTCCTTCTCCACCCTTCATACTTCCTCCCATTTTACCTCCTAATCCTCTCTCTCTCTCTCATGGATGGATGGGTAGATGGATGGATGGATGGACGAATTCCAGCAATAGATTAACGCTTGGCAATGATTGAAATTAAACTAATATTGTTCTGATGCCCCTAATAAGTACGCCAGCCATCAGTTAGACAAACAGAATATTCCATATTGGCACAGAGCTTACAATTTACTGATTTCTATCAGACATTACCCAGTTTCTGGACAATGTCCCAGTAGACATTGGAGCTAAATTTCATGGCTAAGCAAAGATTGGATATACCAGGCCAAAACTTTATGAGTTCCTACCTCCTCTATTCAAAAGTACAGGAACAGACTGTGCAGGTGTTACTAGGCAAAGGGTTCTGGGAAAATACTAGTAAGTTCAAATTGTAGGAAAAGTTTTAAACTTTGAAATTTCAAAAAACTTGTGATTTCATCATTGTGGGTAGTCCTTTCACCAATACAAAATCCAGCCCCTTTATCTCATCTCATGCTATTTGATTCTTGTGTTGACGTTTCCCCATAAAGCCTTTATAGAAGACCTACTGAATGGAAATCTAATTACACATAAAGTTAATATACTACTGTTAACAGTGAATTGAATAAAACTAGCTTCAAAAAGAAAAAAATTAACCAAATTGCTGAAGCAGAGAGTGTGGAAAGTAAGGTAGGTAAAGAAGATAAACACAATAATATGGCAACTATGCTGTATTTTTTCATTTTTAATATTTCTACTGTATAATTCTGAGTAGAGTGCAACATTTTTAAAAATTTTGCATTCTGAATTTAGCAAACACCAAAAAAGATAACATTTCCACGTATAAATTAGGACAGAAACAGAATTAAATGGAAAACCATGAATGTTTGTTACATGTAGCTTGCTTTTGGATTATAATGTATAAAGTAAATTCAACATATTACTTTCAAAGCTGCCCTGCTTTTCTGTGGTTCCCTTAGAAGTTCTTTCTATTCCCTTCTGTACATTTTAAAAAGATGATTCAATGAAGCTCTTCTGTTTCTTCCCTTTCCTTTTTTGCAACACTATTGTTTGCTCTCCCCATTCTAAGTCCCCTTCCCTAATAAAAAAAGGGTAGAAACAGCTGTAAAAATGAGCATAATCAAACAAGCCCAAACCACAATATGCCTTATTCTGCATCTTGAGTCTATCATTCCACTTTGAGAGGTGGTTGGGATGGTTCCTTCTTCATCCTCTGCAGGGTTGATCAGTAATTATACTGATTTGTTAAATCTTCCAAATTGTTTTCCTTTACGATGTTGTTGTTACTGTATACACTGTTTTGGCTCTGCTCACTTTCCCTGAAATCACTGGTCTTCTTTGAAGCTATCCTTTTTCTCTGAATCCTTATCAATTTTGAACATTAGAATGCATTGACATTCAATTCCACTCATAAAGCAGAATTTACTTAGTCATTTCTCAATTGATTGGCACTCCTTTTGATTTTAGCTTTTTTTCTTTTCTTTTGTCTTTTCTTGCTACAAATAAACAAGTTTCTGTATGCATTTTTGTTCATATAGGTCTTTCCCTATTTCTTGCTCTGATCTCTTTAGGGCAAGAGTACACACAGGTTAGTGTTTTCTGGGCTATAGTTCCATATTGATTATTGACTCTACAAATTTAAGTGTGCCTATATTTCCACAGCCCGTCCAACAATTGTCAGTTTCTTTTTTAGTCTTCTCTCAGCCTGATATATATGAGACAGAACCTTGAAGTTGTCAATCATTTCTAATGTATATAATATGTATGTACCCAGGTGTTTCCAGTCTAATGCATCTCATTTTAGAGTGGAAATTCTACCTCTTGGGTAGAGCCTTTCCTCATGCTACCCCATCTATAAGTGGATCACTAACTGAAGATTTGGGTTCAAATCTTAACTCAGACACATACCACCTGTGTGATATTGGACAAGTCACTTAACTTCCTTGGTCCTCAGTTTCTTCTCTTGTATAATGGGGGACTTGTGTTAGATAGCTGCTGAGGCCTCTTACAGCTCTAGATCTATGATATTAAAGTCTATTCTAGCCCTGAGACGTTGCTAGAGTTAGGGTATTATTAATAGCATCACTCTTACTTCTCTATGCAAGCATGTGGTTTGGACAAGATTCAGTCCTGGGGTGAGCCTGCTTTTAATGACATGGATTGGGTTCCCCTTTCTCAATCTTTTCAGCTCATTAATTTCCTCCAGGAAAATTTCTTATGTCTTAGGCGATAATTCACAAA
The DNA here is from genome assembly GCA_028646575.1 of Pseudocheirus occidentalis. Lineage (NCBI taxonomy): Eukaryota > Metazoa > Chordata > Mammalia > Diprotodontia > Pseudocheiridae > Pseudocheirus > Pseudocheirus occidentalis. The sequence continues at coordinate 309,676,385 of CM053594.1, forward strand.
TCTAAGGTTTCCCCAAAAGGGGGAAGAAAAAAAGACCCCAGAGTACAATATAATCAGGTATGGGGTCGATAATTTATTCCTATACACAAAACAATGCTAGACACAAAAGAATTACAGTGGACATTAACGGGGTGATTTGCAAACAGTATTTAATAAGTTAACTTACAACTCTTGCTACAATGTGCTAGGAGAGTAATGCTCAGATTTCATTAGAATATAAAGCAGTTTGTGGGACTGCTGGTTAGGCATTTTACATTTTATCTCCTCACTGAACTATCATTCCACTCAAAATTAAACCTCCCTTGAACTTCACCATCAATCACTTTACAATTGACTTTACACACTCTATCATAATTGTGCCAAAACAATTGCTTTTCTCCTTGGCTCCAGGACTTTGGGACCTTTCAAACTCCTAAGGTCACTTGCAAATCTGGGCACATCCACCTCAAGAACCATGTTTGGTCACCTATTCAGGAAAGGAAATAAAACAGCAAAGACAGGCCTAAAGGCAAGTTAGGTCCATACTGCACATGGGGAGTAGAAACAAGAGAATGAGTGGCCTCATCCCCTCTTACAGGAGTGTAGAGACATTGCACTAATAGCCACACAGAAGAAAGTACTAGAATCATTATGTGTGTCTATCTGTCTCTCTCACCCGTCTCTCTCTTTCCCCCACAAGTCTCATCCCTCTCCCTTCTCTCTATTTCTCTCTGTGTCTATCTGTCTCTGTCTCTCATATCTCTGTCACTCTCATCTCTGTACCTCTTATCTCTCTCTGTCTCTCTCTTTCCCCCCTTCATCCAACACTTATCCCTTTCCCCTTTCTCTATTTCTCTCTGTATCTGTCTTTCTGTGTGTCCCTGTCTCTCTCTCTGCACCTCACTCTGTGCCTCTGTCTCTGTCTTATCCTCTTGCCACTGTAATGGTGTCATAGAGGATCATTGCACTATTCAAGCTTTGCCACATTATGTTAAAACCCCAAATCCTTACAGCACTTTGTCCCTACATGGTTGGAAGGAGGCAGACATCCCAAAGTCCCAAGTTATGCATCACCATGGCCTTTGAGTTCCTGGAAGTTTCCAATGAACTCTACGTGTATACTCCCTGGAAGGACCTTGGTATACCAGCTCAGCCTCAGAAACACCATGATCCTGAACTCCTTTAGTGTAGAGTCAGAACTTCTCTTGTGGACTTAGTATATCACTTTTTTATTATATTCATGCATATATCTCTGCCATAGTGGGGATACTATGACCATTGCTGTTCTTACTTGGTTTTCAGGAGCAGAGCATTTCCTGTTCACAGAGCACTCATTCCCAGTTGTCATGGGTGACCAAACACCAAAGAGTCCTTGGGGCAATCCACATACTGTCTCTCTCCAGCTACTCCTCACTGCTTGCCTCCACTCCTGAATCTCTAGTGTTCTTTCCATCTGCCTATCTCTTATCTCTGTCTGTTTCTGTCACTTATGTCTCAGTTTCTGTCTTATTTCAGATGCGCTCATCTAGTTTGCATCTCTATCTTTACACTACCAAATCTCAGGGAGATTTTCCTCCTCCCCTCATTCCCCACTGGAGGCAAACTCTCCCTGGCTACCGCAGACCTGCCTGAGGGAGACATGGGTGCAATCAGGTGGCCATTGTCTGAATCCTCCCCTCTATGTTATAACTCATCCCCTTTGAATCTCCACACCTGGGCCTCCCCCCAGAGCACGTGCACGCTGGCACTTGCCGCTGAAGACTCCTGGCTGGTTCATGAGGCTGTCTGTGTCTCATCTCCTTTACTGTCGGGTAATAGCCTTGAGGGTAGATACTGTGCCTTCTTTGTCTTCGCATCTCAATACTTAGCACAATGTGCTGCACATAGTAGGTTCTTCCCCAAGTGTTTTATTATTTGAATGAAGCAAAAGGGGAAAATCATATTCATTTGAATTTGCTTTGCAATAAACATTGTCAGCAAATATTCAGTTAAATGAGGATGACTATAATACTTTTTTCAAAAGAAAAAAAACAGGTAAAGAAATGCTGATTACCAACATTATAGTTTTTCACCAAATGGCATTTTTAGTGATGAAATATTTTTTGTGAGAGCCTGGTCCTCTGGACAAAGTGATTAGCACAGATTTTTCTTTTTCTTTTCTTATTTGGAAAGAGAGAAATCCCTTGCTGCCATTTGCAGTTGAGTGGGAAAGGATGGAAAGAATCTAAGGCTGTGGATTTTTGAGATTTTTGATAGGGAACTTGCTCAAAAGGGGAGGCGTTACATCTATTTCTAAATGTCCCATTGTTGGAGGACAATATCAATGCCGAAGTTGTGTGTGTGTGTGTGTGTGTGTGTGTGGTTTTTTTAGTTTTTGGATCAAACCTGTGATTTCATTATTGTAGGGAAGTCTCAGTGAGGGGTCTTTCTTTTGCTCCTGTACACGAACCCTTATCTGCCCAGCAACTTATCTTAGTTGCCCAAGATTCTGAGAGTTTCCATGGCTTGTCCAGAGCCACACAGACAATACCTGTGACAGGTGGGGCCTGAACCCAAGTGTTCCTGGTTCCAAGGCCAGTTTTCTGTCTACTAGATCAGAGATGTTAACCACAAAGGCAACCATTCCAAGTGCAGCCAGAACTAGATTAAAATGTAATTGGAAAATACTTAACAAAAATAAATTAAAATACAATAGAAAATAGATAATGTTAATGTATTGTTTTCTAAGTCAATATGCCCCAGGGATGTACAGTTTAGTGACCTCCATTTCTATTTGCATTTTTAAATTTATTTTATTCTGAACTTAAGAAATGCAACAAGCATTTCCATAAAATAGAATAGAAAAAATATGATTGTACACAAAATTCTATTTGAGTTTTATTATATCTGTACTAGACTTCTCTGATAGTAAGGTTAAAGAACCAAAGCCTTTTTCGTCATGTCTTATACCAGAACAATGACATCAAACCAAGAGTGGAATTAATCCTTGGGACAAAGCTTAGCAACAAATAACCTAGGAAGGTTTCTGCACAGAGAATTCAGAACTGGTTGGGATTATGTTTGGAAAGCTGGACTCCTGTCCACTTCTTTGCTGATCCCTTGCTTCCTCTGCATCAAAGTTTGTCTATAACTTCTGAGTGGTTAGCCTTAGATTTGTTATATTCTCTAAGGAAATTGGGGTTTTGGTGGGAAAGGGGGGAGAGAGGATAGAGGGAAGAGGGAAGAAGGATCAAGATGGGAGGGGCAAGCTTTCCCTTAGGCAGTCATGATCTAAAGAAAAACTTCAGGAGTGTCTGTCTCTACAGGGCACTCCTGTTCTTAATTTCAGTTGAAACCATGCATGTGTCTTTGATACAGTGGCTTTACTAACCCACACCTCCCTTTCCGTGCCAGCCATATGAACTTATTTACATCACCAGATTCAGCCAGAGGCCAGGAAAGAGAGACATACAGTAATTTCAAACGCAGTCAAAAAGGAAGTGACTGGGTAGGTTTCATATAAGTCCATGATACCTATGAAGTGGCATTGGAAGCATTTTGGGAAGAATATTCATGATGGCTGCAAACTGACATGATCATACCTGTCCCTAGTGAAACTACACATGAGTGAGTTGTATTTTAGACATTCATTTGAAGGCAGGGACAGAGTCAGGCAAGACAGTCTAAACTGCCTGCAAAAGCAGATGTTCAGTGCTGATGGTACTTTGAAACACAAATGAAATCAAGGATCTTCTGCTGCTTTTGAGGAAGACAAGCTGACTCAAAGAGCAAAGCAGGTCAAATGGAAAAGATTCATTTTATATTGTGTTTTCTTACTCATAAATCACACTGGGAGGTCTTCTCCTATGTCCCTGTCCATCTTCTCTAATTAGCACCAAGTTCTGAAGGCAAAAAATACAAGGAAAATGTGTGTAAAGGACAGTCAGTGATACTAATAAATTCTCTGCACCTCTGTGCTGCCTAGAGCCCTGGGAGACATTATGATAGGATATAAGCCATTCATTTTCAGAACATATGCTGAGTGGACAGGCAGAGAATACTGTCTACTATAAATGTGCACACACTTCAGTTTATGAACTAAATATAACAAATGTATCATATACATTGCTGACTCCATTTTAAAAATAATAAAGCTTCCATAGGATTTAATTTTAGTCTTCTCCTTTTCATTTTCCCAAGAAAATTCCCTGTTCTCTAAGATCTTCTAGCAGTTGAGGCAAGCTTAGAAATTCTCCAATTGAGTCTTAGATCCCACTTTAGGAGGCTCTGTGCTGAATGTGGTACCAGGAAACACATTGAGGGAGCCACGCTAAAACATGTTGTTCTGCAGTTTGCTTTTTGCTCAACAGGTTGAATTCTACAATTTTGTTTGTTATGTGTACCAATAACAGCTGCCTGATAGAGCTTGCAGAAGGTGATCTGGTCTCACAGAATGTCCATCAGAAATAATTCAAGGCAACCATGGTAATTAGATTGGAGGGTCTGCCATGCACCCTCTCTGAGGGTGGAAGTCACTGTTGCTGCTTCCTTAATTGAGAGCAGAGTGCTGACTCAGCCCAGTTTGAGACAATAACGATCTCTGACACTGATTGAAGGCAGGGTGGCCTCCCAGGCTACCCTCTATGACTTGAGTGCCCGAGGAATGCAGGGCTATTGTCTTCATTCTGGCACTGACTATCCAGGAGAGTTTAGCCTACATGTCTGTGAGTGTCAGGATGTACATAATCCCCAAAGCCATGTGAAGATGTCAGATGGCACCCGTACTGGGTAAGTGGTGCATGATGTGCTAGGGCATTATTTGGTTAACGAATGATCCAAAGCAGAGTATAATAGACGCAACTAAATTCTAACTGATGGTCCAGTTGTTCAAAAAATATATACTATTAAAAAAATTGGGGCAGACTCTCCATGTCTACATTAAGTCAAATACCTGCAAGAAAAATGAGGGGAAAAATCATACAGTTATCTTGATGTGATTAAATGTCTAAATATTTGGCATGGATTACCTTTTTCCATTTTCATTTAGGTGTTTGATAGCATGTAGACAGAAAATGCAGGCTATCAGCCTATTATATATGTGTGTATATATATACACGTATATGTATGCCTGTGTGTATGTACATGTATATATGAACACATACAAATATACATATACATACATACACATATGCTAATAAGCGCTGAGCACCAAGTGACCATGACTTTGTCCATGGCCTAAAATATATCAAGTAGAACAAAAGGAAATTAGGCAGTAGAACAAAAAGAAATTAGACAAGAAACGTCATGTGCTGAGGTTTAAAAGAAATGAAATACACTGTAGAAGACACCTCGAGGGAATCTCTGTGCTAGCATCTGAGGACTGGCAGGTTTTCATGTCACTGAAGGAAGCTCACAGCTGCCCAATCACCGTGTGTTGAGTGACTCCCCCCATTACTCTTCTCTAAAACCACAAGAGAAATACTGTCTTTCAATGACACTGGAATCTATGCCAGAAGGGTGGATTGTTGAGCCAGCTGTCAATGGATGTTGTTCCTCATCCCACTGTTGTTCTGGAAGGATTGATTAGGACAATTCAGAAGTTGTGGGAACTATTTTGGGGTCTTCTGAGTAGCTTTACAAATGGTAGATGAGTCCAATGCAGAGTAAGTGCAAAACATCCCCATTGTCCTGACAAGAGAAGTTTAAGGCACTCTAAGGGTGCTTTATTTGGGAATGGAGGAGCAGCCCTTCTAGCAGGTATGCTTTCAATATGATCCACATTTTGACAAAGGGCACATAAATAGAAGTAGAACTGACTTCTTGAGGGGGCGGTTGAAATATCAATAGTGACATGGTCTGGGGTGGTGGTGGTGGTGGTGATAATTCCAATCCCTGACTACATCCAGCTCTTTGGGGTTGGCCATTGTTTGAGTTTTCTTTGAGGGTAACCAGGGCAGCTAAGTGGTGCAGTGGTTAGAGCACCAGATGTGGAGTTAGGAAGACATGGATTCAAATCTGACCTCAGATACTTACCAGCTATTTGGTCCTGGGCAAGTCACTTAACTCCTGTTTGCTTTAGTTCCTCATCTGTAAAATGAGCTTGAGAAAGAAATGGCAAACCATTCCAGTATCTTTGCCAAGAAAACCCCAAAAGGGGTCAGGAAGAGTCGTATAAGACTAAAAACTGACTAAACAAAAACAAGCCAACAACCTGGCATTTGGCCAGGTCATACTGGAAGCCTATGCTTGGATGGACAAAGGAATTTTATTTCAGTGCCCTTCTTCCTCAAGAGTAGATGCAGGAGAGTGAGACTGTGATAACTTCAGAGCATGTCTGGGAGCAGGTTTAAATGGAAGAAAGAATAGATACACAGCTTACTAGTCAGAGTGGCGAGGATCATGGAAAGGAGACATCTGAGCTGAAGGAAAGAGCCCTTAAAGGGCCACAGAACTGTGTATACCCCCAAGGAGATAACAGTAAACACCCAGCGGTAGCATAGTGAAAAGTCCTCAATGATAAAGAAGGTACAACTGAGACTAAGGTTCGTTTGAAACAAAAAATAAAAATTCTCTCCATTGGAGAATTCATTAGGAATGAAAAGGGGAGTTTTGAGCATTATCACTATAAATCTATCATATTAAATTCATTCCCTACCCCACCCCATATCCCATCCTCACATCCCAAGACAACCAACTCAGGATCCTGATTAGATGTGAGGCAGTGTACATTATGAGTCCTTAACATTGTGCCATTGAAAGAATTCCAGGAACGCTTAGAAAGTGCGCAGTAATTGGTACAACTGACATATAAGGGATGTTTGTTCTTGATGCCTTGAAGCTTGTTGTGTTCCAGAATACACCCCTCCCCTTTCCTCCCTTAAGGTCACTGATCTGGACTTTTCTTCTCTCCCTCTCCTCCCCTTCTCCATCCCTTTCCATCAAAACTTACCTGAACAAGTAGCCCATACCCTTAGAGACAGTTCCATTCAATTCAATCAGTACTTATTAAATGCCAGACACCGATGTAAGCATGGGGACTACAAAGATAAAAACAGAAACAGTCTCTTCCCTCAAGGAGCTTACATTTGACTGGAATGGAATTTTTAGCAGTGAATCTAATGAATTCATCCATATCAAGGAATATACCAACCCAAAGGAGAGATTTAAATGGGGGAAATTTCTGGCACTTCTAAATTTAAGGAGTCCTAGTGAGAAAAATATTTCTGAGTAAGCCTAAAGGTTCTGCTTCTTCCATATCATGCTACATATCATTGTCTCCTGCCTATCTGGACAACATCCATGCTGTATTTATTCTACAGTTAAAGTGAATGACAGAAAGAGATGGGAATGGCTAGGAGGAGTGGGGATGGTCAGTGTAGAGAGCAGTATTATAACATTAAAACCAAAGAGATTTTTCTGCAATCTAAACATTTGATGGACATCTGCAAAACTACAAGGCCTTAGGGACCTGAGAGGGACAGAATTATTTTCAACAAAGGTGTACATAATTAATGTGGCCAACTAATTAATTAGAGAAATTAAATAATTAGAATTACACATGCATACATGTATATCTTTTTGTTTTCTGGGTTTTGGTGACATAGGTATTGTTCATCTAAAAAAAAATTGATCTCTATTGCTGAGGCATATTACTCACCTACCCCTCCCTTTCAGCCTTGCCTGATCCATACCACCAAAGCATGAAAGCATGCCTTTTCTTAAATAATAGAGAAAGTCATGAGGCTACAATTCTGGAAACATGGTGATTAAAAGTCAGTCTGGGAAAAACTCTGAAGTGACATTATTAATTAAAGGTCAGAAAAACATTTTTATTTATAGAAAGATATGCACAATTTTAAAAGCCTCCAAATTACCACAGCTTTTTTTTAAAATCTCATTTGAAAGGCAGCATCTCCTAGAATGCAGTTCTTCCTTATGACCCCCATCCTGGTTTGGAATAGATCAGAGGAAGTATGAAATCCTCCAAACCACTTCCTGCTGCATTTCTTTTTTTCTTGGAAGTCCCCCATCTCAGTACTAGACATATCTGGCCTTTACTGGTTGATATATTCGAAGAAGCCTGTGGACTAAGGTGTAATGATTGCCAGCCAAAACAATATGTAATCCCAGAATCCTTTGTGATTAAATGTTTTAATATCTTCACCCCTCTCCCAATACATATAGAGGCTGATAGAAAGAGCCTAAGGATGGTATGGAGGGGCAGGGGCAGGAGAAGAAGAAGAAAGTATTTCTTTTGGCCTCTTGCTCTTAGGAAGTCTCCCTCTCCCACCACAACAAAACTGGAGTAGGAGCAGGGCCTATAGATGAGATTCTATTGGCAAAGTAGCATACTCTAGATCCCTTGAGAACATCATGTAATGCACAGGGAAGGGGAAAGAGGAAATGGTCAATGAGGTCCTAGTCTTTTGAGCACACACGATTTACTCTGCCTGGTGCTAGCCCATGTGGATGCAGGGACTGCCCAAGTCTGGAACTGTGTGATAACTATCACCATTGGGAAAGCAAGCAGGATTTTACCTGTTAGTGCCTTTTCTGTGTACACTTGGTTCTGGGTTCAGTCACCAATTAAAAGTCTTTCCATCAGCATATTAACAAAAAACCATCAGCACATGCTCTGCAACAGAGAGCCAATTCTTTCCCCCACTCCCCATTTATAGTCATCATGAACTTACAGAAGCAAGCCATCTATGCTTCCACGTGGGTTGGCACTAGGTAAGGCAGACTGTGCATGCACCAAGGACCGGGCTTTCATTGATCAATTCTCCCCTACCATGCAGTGGAGCTATACATTCTTGGAAAGGTCTTATCTGTTCCTTTATCTCATCCAAATTCCTCTGTTCTGCACCTAAACCTTGCCTTAAGATACTGACATAATGGAAAGACTTCACACACCAAGTTAGACTTTCTACAGTTCCATACCTGGATAACCTCATTTACTTGGCATTTGTTCTCTTTCACAATTTCTCACATGTTCCTGGATCATTAAGACTGTAAGCTAACCTTATTTGTCATTTTATTGTGGAGCTGGATAAAAGTCAAAAGCTGAAAGGTCGAAAGATAGTTGCATAACAGCTATAGAACAAGGAATGAGCAAACTAGCTTAGTTCAGAGTTGGCCCAGATTTTCCTTCCATGGAACCAGATAGGAAATTTGCTTGAAGTTTGAAAACATTCCGTTTTTGTCTTAAAATAAGAACCACTCTTGTTTCTTACATTCAGATGAGAAACAGTAAACTACACTGATGGGATTACAGCCAGCTCTTGATAGTCTCTATTCATGGGATAAAAGCGCAACATGCATAAATAAATAGGAAAATAATTTACCCAGTGTCTTTGATAGATTTATTCTATCCTTAAATCACTTTCAATTTAATGCAAAAAGCATTTATTAAGTTCTTATAAAAACCACAGTAAATACTGAGAATGAAAAGAAAGAAAAATAATACCTGTACTTATTATATTCACTAGGGGAGGTGAAGAGTTGGGGGTACATTTGTATGCCTATGTATGTGTGTATGTATTTATGTATATATGCATATCACATATGCACACATATTTATATATGCACATACACTGTATACATATATGTGTGCTGTATATGCATTTAATACAATAGGCACATATATAATACACACATGTAATGCATTGTATGTTTGCATAATATATGTTTATGCATATAACATACATGTATGTATTGTGTGTATGTATACATATTATAAGTAAATATGTGTTTATATATATACACATCTACATCTACATCTACATCTACACATACACATACACATACACATACAGATAGATAGACCAATAGACACAGGATGGAGCAAGGGAGGAAAATATGCACTCCAAGTATGGAGAGCCAACAGTGCAAAGTCATGGAGATGGGGGATGGAGTTTCATGGGTGCAGAAAAGAAAATAACCCAGTATGGCAGATAAGAGTTCATGAAAAGGAGTAATATATAAGAAGACCAGAGAAGGAAAAAAGTTCAGATTGTGAATGGCTTTAAATGTCAAACAGGCTTGAAGCCAAATTTTAAAGGGTTGAAAAGTGGGGCCTGATGCCAGAAACTGTAGACAAAATTTCTTCCCTAGCAATTTGGCATCTAATGTCATATTATATAAGATATTAACTTTAGAGGATTTAAAAACTGAGTATACCTGAACATGTTAGTAGGCATGCAGGAAAAGGCCTACAGATAGGGAGAAATTGAAGATGAGAGGGTGGAGGGGATGATTGATGGACCTAGCTCATGGAAGATGTAGAAGGAAATGAGATCCTGGTTTGTAGAGAGGAGTGATCCTTGGCACAGCTACTGCATCTTCAGAGACAAAAGTAAATGAGACGAGGATAAGTGAAGATGCAGCTCTGTCTTGAGTTAGGAAGAAGGGAAGAAGAGGGAGGTCACAGCAGATGGTCTATCTATGCTTTGAAATAGGAGGCACAAGTTTTCAGATGAAGAAATGAAAGTTATCTCTAATCATATGAAAACATTCAAAATCTCTTATTGATTAGAGAAATGCAAATTAAAACAACTCAGAGGTACCACCTCACATGTATTCCATTGGCTAATATGACAAAAAAGGAAAATGATAAATGTTGGAGAAGACGTGGGAAAATTGAAACACTTATGCATTGTTGGTGGACTTGTGAAGTGATCCAGCCATTCTGAAGAGCAATTTGGAACAAAGCCCAAAGGGTTATAAGAATGTGCATACTCTTTAACCCAGCAATACCACTACTAGGTCTATATCCCAAAGTGATCATAAAAATGAAAAAGGACTCACATGCACAAATATATTTATAGCAGCTCTTTTTTTTCTGATTACATAGTATGGTGAACACTCTATTTATTCAATAACAAATCAGGGCAAAACATTCACAGAAAATCAAGATACAGCATTCAGAATATTACAGCTTATCCCCCCTCAAAAAATCAAAATATAGCATTCACAACAACTTATCACTAAAATGGCCATATAGTTTTCACCAAAGTGGTCACATAGTTTTAAACAAAGAACATTCATTTAGTAAATCACTAAATTCTTAATTCAATAACTAAGTACAAAAGTCAAATTCTCCACCCCTAGGTCATAGTAAATCATCATCTTCTCAGTCACTACACAGTATCCTAGTAAAGTCTTCTTTCAGCTTGATTTAAGGCTGGCTCTTCCATGGTTCTTCTTCCATGGTCCCAGCTCCAACATGTCACCTGGGTTCAAAGGCAGGCAGCTCCCACTTTTTTGTCCAGATCCTTGTCCAGTCCATGTTCCCTACTGAAATTCACAGTTTCCAGTCCACCTCAAGTCCTTCACAGTTCCTGTTTCTGGGAAGACAAAGCTTGACAGAGCTACAATAATATTCATACACATTGCCGGCACCATCATCAATTCACTATCTGCCTGTGAAATCAACTCAGACCCACCAACAAGGTCTGAGAACTCAACACAAATCATCAACACAGAAATCAAGAGACCCATAAACAAGGTTCAAGAGGTCAGCACAGATCATCAGTAAAGTCCCAGGACCTCCAAAACCCTCCTCCAGGACTTCTGTAAACATACAACCAGAAAAATCCTCTTTCAGGGCTTCCAGTAAGGTCCCAGTACTTTAGTACAAAGTATCACAAACAAACATCAACACAGACAGAGAAGACAAACAGAGTGCCGGGATACCACAAGTTTTCTCCTTCTTGACTCTGCCACCACAGGAGTTCTCTTCTTAGTTCTTCTGTCTTTAGGCTGGGCCTCTCCTTATATATGGTCATTAGCTCTTCCCTGGGGTTCTAGGCTTCACAAGTTCTGTTTCTTTTTTTCTTTTTTTTTAAATTTAGTTTTTATTTGTTTTCTTGTTTACATTATTCATTTTCATTACATTTTTTGAATTACACATTTTCTCCCCGTCTTGCT
>CM053594.1:309688770-309705515 GCA_028646575.1 Pseudocheirus occidentalis
TGGAAAATTCGACTTTTTAAGGCATTCTTCTCCTCATTGGCTTTCTGGGCCTCTTTTGCCATTTGAGTTAATCTATTTTTAAGGTGTTGTTTTCTTCAGTCAGGTTGTTGACTCTCTTTTCATGATTTTATTGCATCATTCTCATTTCTCATCCCAATTTTTCCTCCACTTCTCTTATTTGGTTTTCAAAGTCCTTTTTAAGTTGATCTATGGCTTGTAGGCAATTTTCATATTTCTTGGAATTATTTGGTGTGGGAGTTCTGACTGTGTTGTCTTCCTCCCATTACATGTTTTGATCCTTTTTGTCCCCCAGAAAGGATTCTAGAGTTTTATTGCCATTCTTACTTTGCTTCCTTTTCCTCATGTTGGCCAGTCAATTAATTGCTTGTTTTTTTTAGCTCTGTGGAGCTCTTCTTCCAGGAGGGAAAGCTCTGTCCCAAATTTCTGGCATTTTCATAGCTGCCAGAGCTATTAGGGGGGTGCTGCAGCTCCCACCAGCTTTGGCTTGCTGAGAGTGTACCCCAGGACCACCACCCAAGACCAACATCCGGATCCAGACTTCTCAATGTAAGGGCCATTGGCCCTGATCAATTGCCTTGGTCCCCCTACTATCTGCAGGCCAGGAGCTCTGAAGCAGTCCAGTGGAGGCAGTTGCCGCTTGTGGTCGTTCCTGCTGCTTCCTGTAGCTTCCCTGCCCTGGGGGCAGTTCAGCCAGACTGCTTTTTTCCCCCAAAATTTAGCTTGAATTCCACTGACCTTTCTCGTAGCCTATTTCTTCTGGACTGATAAATGTGGAGACTGCCCCAGGTGCCTCTGATCTGCTCTCCTGTGGACCTAGTTTATACATGTGGTCTGACTTCCTCCAATAATATTCAGTAGCTTGGGAATATGGGGAGAGAAGATAGAGGGTTGTGGTGATCAAAAATTGAGGATTAGTAAACATAAACCCATTGGATAAGAGGTCGAAGGAATTAATGGGTGGGGTTTTGTATATCCTTGAACTAGTCAACTATAGAATTAAGATTGTGAAGAGTAGAAAGTGGAGCTACAGCAGGGCTGCTGGACTGGGAGAACAGGGAGGGCTGAAGAGACTGGAGGTCTAGTTGAGGATGAAGATTAGGTTCAGGAAGATTAAGGCAAAAAGGGAAAAGGCATATAAAGAGCATTTAGTCAGCACATCGTGCCAGATGCCTAGTTCTTTAAAACTATTGTCTCATTCAATCTTTACAACAACCCTGTACATTAGATGCTGTTGTTATATCCATTTTGCTGAGGAAATTGAAGCAGAAAGAGAGCATGTGACTTGCCCAGGGTCACATAGCTAGCAAGTATCTAAGGATGAATTTGGACTTGAGCCTTCCTGATTCCAGACCCAGTCATCTGTCTGCTGCCACCTAGCTGCCTCATCCCTTTGGACAGCTGGGGTACAAGGAAGTTCTGGGTTTCAGAAACTAAGGATGCTGGTGCTGGAAAGTCAGGGTTCTACAAGGATCATAAATAAATGTACTGTATTTACCAAGTATAAATAAAGGCATGGTTTGTATTAGAGGGGGAAAAAACTATGATCCAGATAACTGAGAAAAGAGGGAAATTGTTAGAAGACGGGTTGATCACAGCAAACAAGGATCTGGGCGCAATGATATAAAATGATATAGTGAAACGCAAAGAAGGAAAGATTGCTGAGAGATGGGAGAGGGGAGATCTGGAGAGTGGCAATGGAAGACAAGCAATATACCAATTTTTCCTCCTAGCCAAGTAGGTTAAAGAACATACATGAATGAAGGAATAACCATCCCTGAGCATGAAAAAATGAAGAGTGAAAAGAAGACATCCAGGAGAAAAGCAAGTTTATTCACAATAGAGTAAGGGTTTCCAGAGACCTCAATAGAAATTGAGGGCAGAGATGGAAAAGGACTGGAAAATGACAGAATCGAGCCTGATGAGGTTGTTGTTGTTGTTGTTGTTGTTGTTGTTGATGGTGGTGGTGATGTGTGTGTGTGTGGAGGGGGGGGGTTGTCCTTTGTTCTTGAAGAGGATCATGAAATCAGGAAGATGATGCCAGGACTTGCAAATGAATTGCATTTAAGTGAGGGAGGGCTGTGCAAAGTCACCAGCCTCACTTTCTCCTCCAGAACCATCTGGGTCCAGTGGCCAGATATAGATCAGGATAACTGGAGATGGCCCAGGATTGACCTTTTTAAACTAAGGCCTTTCTGAGTTCTCATTTTGACTAAGATAATATCTATTCAGCGATTAAGGCTGTTTAAGGAGTTAGCTGAGGGATGGCCCCTTTAATAATAATAATAATAATAATAAATGACAAGAAATATTTAAACTGGGAGGGGAAGACCCTCAGAATTTCTGGCCAGAAGAGAAATGATTACTATTTACATTCACTCTGAGCCATCAGAACTCTCAAAATAAGGACAAGAGCATGGAGAGATAGAGCAAGGGACTAGGGCTTCAGAGGGTCTTGGGGACTTCAGTTCTGTTAGGAGCAAATTTGCTACCCATAAGTACCAACTGTGTAACAGGTGTTCCATGGGGATTTCCCACCCACTGAGTTTCAGCTGATGAGGCAATGATGGAAAGAGTCAAAGAAAAGACAGAGTAAGGATCAACTCCATCAATAAATGACCTCAGGAATGGGCCAGGCACATAAAAGGCTAGACTTATAATAATGAGATTAGTGTTACTACTTGTAAAGGAAACATAGTAAGGGGAGGGAGGTAACCAGCTCTCTGAGAAACTTAAAGAGCTTAGCATCATCCCCCACAGTGCCCTTTGGTGTCCGGTGGATAACATAACTGCTAGGGTGAATATATGATTGAAAGCATTTGACCCTAATTGCTGAACAGGGGAAAATACTTGGTCATCAGTAGCCCTAGTGGTTAAAGTTGTTTGAGGCCTCTAATTTGCAGGATCCAGGAATGATGGATGATGGTGTTGGTGAGGTGTTTTCTCTCCAAACATGGGAGAACCAAGTGATGATGCCAAATAAGTTCATGTTCAATGACTAGATCCTTAGACTAGACTCAACTCTCATGTGACACCAGCTCAATAGTTTTATTCCAAGAAGGCAGCAGATGAAACATACCCTAAAGATATCTCAAATGTGGCATGTGTACTCAACTCTGTCAGGACAAATGCCTAAGGGCCTAAGTCTTTTGGAGTTTAGTCTGGTGCCTGAGATCCTAGGCAGACCAATATGGGGTCTTTGTTTTGAGTTTTGAATTCCTACCCTTTCCAGTTCCTGACATAGATTTCAGGGCTACAGTTAACTGTATGAGATCTCTTCCCTTTTTAGATCCCTTGTTAACCTTCTGTGTGGGTGACAAAAATCAATCTAGTAGTTAAAATGTAAAGAGATTAAGCAGACAACACTTTAAATATACGGCAACACTAATCAAACCTAGAATGAGAGAAAGGAGGTCTACCTTAGACAAATAACCAAGTCCTTGAAATCTGTCAATTCTGCCAGGTTTTTAATACCTCTTTTGTTTTGTGTTTGTTTGTTTGTTTAACCAGGCTTTAAAAGAAGTACCTAGCTTTAGTATCTGCCCCCTTAGGACAAGGGAGTCATCTGGTTTAACTCCCTCCAATCAGAATAGAATTTAGAGAATGGAGTTGTTTATCATAATCTCAAAATGCTACCCCTAAATCAGGAGTTCTTTACCTGAGGCCCAGGGACCCTTTCCATGGCTAGATTTTAGAGGCTCAGTGAAGTCGGATGGAGAAAAAGACTTACATGTTAATTCTCAATAACTTCTAACTGAATTTCAGCATTTCTTTTGATTAGAATATAGGCAGTAAAGGCTTATTCTGAGAAGGGGCTCATAGACATCACTGAACTACCAAAGAGGTCCAGGATACACATAGGTTAAGAACCCCTGCTCTAAGAAGATCCTAAGACTTTATTTGTAAAACTCTCCCTCCGTTGGACAATTCTTACTATCAAGAAATCCTCTGTATTTAGCTTAAAACATTCCAGGTAGAATTTAAATTTTTTTTTTCAAAAATCTGGATTGCATATCAATAGTTGCTTTCATGTTCTTGCATAAACTATCTCCTGGACAATCCTTTTCCACAGATAACCCCACACCCAAGTTCTTTAATTTTTTTCTGCCTATGGTTGCTATTCTCCCATATTCTTCAATCATTTTAGTTTCTCTGTTCTACCTTGCCATCTTCAGTCAATCTGTCAAGGACCAGGGATTTCATGGAAGTGGGACGTTCATCCACCAAAGCATATCACAGCTCACTTACAATATGTAAGTTGTCTTAGGCTCACTTCAGTTAAACAGATTTTTTTATTAGCACTTACTGGGTACCAGGCACTGTGCTAGGTCTTAGGATCATGCAATATCAACTGCTTTGCAATCTTTAAAGCATAATATTAATTCATGTAATGACATAAATATTAATAAAGACAAACGAGAAGTAACCCTTATCCACAATCAGCTGAAATTTTGCAAACAATTTTGCAAAATAAGGAGGCTGGAGTAGATGGCCTCTCTTATCCTTTTTAATTCTAAAACTATGGTCATGAGTCTCCCGTAGTCAAACACTGAGTGACTGTCCAAGTCAAGACTCGAACCTAAGTCTTTCTGACTCCAGGTCAAACACTCTTGCCCCTCTATCACACTGCCTTTCCCAGGGTTTTTACAACCTTCTGAAAAAATGAATTGAATGTTGTTAGGACAAGGCTTGACAGAGGAATAATAATACCACTGACTAACGTTTTATAGCATTTACCATGTACCAGGCACTATGAGAAGGGCTTTTCAGTTGTGATCTCATCTGATCCTCACAACAACCCTAGGAGGTAGGTGCTGTTTTGATCCTGATTTTATAGTTGTGGAAACGGAGTCCAACAGAGGTTAAATGACTGCTGCTAGTAGTGTCTGGGGCTAGATTTGAACTTAGGTCTCCCTTACTCCAGGCCCATTACTCTATCCCTGGAGCTGCCTAGATTTTTCTCAGCTCACGGCTTTTTCCCTGTCCTTTGTCAGAAGACACTGGCGTGATACAGGGATTTCTATTCAGCTATGAGAGCAGAAGATAGGAAGAAGCAAGCAATGAGAGTGTTTCTTTAGAAGACTTCTTATGATAACAGCTGAAGACTGGACTTGTTTGCATTAAAGGGCTGGCAGGAATCAGTTAATTGATCATCAAAAGGAACAGGACAAGTAGTGCCAGCTATGTGCAAAAAGGCTGGAAAGCCCAAGAAAAAATCCAGTATAGAAAAGCTTTGCTTAGGAGTCCTTGGCAATAGAAGTCCCAGGTGTAGGGAATAAACAGAGCCAAATGGGCAGCTTGCCACAGCCTGGAGCAGTAAGAACAGGCAAGATCTAAGGCTTTCAGCTCTGGCAAGGGTGGAGGGCAAGGGGAATGTTCCAGTGACCTGTAGAAAGTGCACTTGTTTGTGTTTCTCTAGAGTCAAGTAACAATTACCCATGTAAAAAATTCAGAGAGAAGGTGATAGGGCTGGAGGGGTGCCTCTTTGCCCTCTGGTTTGTCAGAGAAAATGAAATGTTACTTGAGACAAAGGAAGATACATCTCAAAAGAAGATTCCAAGAAGAAAACAGGGGAAGAGAATGAACACTTGGCTCAGGAGGTTAGTGGGAAAGGAATATGTCTCAGAGGAGGAAGGGAAGAAGAGGGCCTGCTAGCTGTTATAGTTTTGAGGTTCTTCCCATAAAGCAGGGGCTCTTCTTTTTTTGTGCCATGGACCCTATTAATAGTCCAATGAAGCCCTTCTCAGAATAAAATTTTTAAAAGAAACAAAGTAAAATGAAATTACAAAGGAAACCAAACATTTTGAAACATAGTTATTAAAAGAGTTTTTTTTTAAGTTCCCAGACCCCAGGTAGACACCTCCTTTAGAAGTTAGGGAGACATCTGAGAGCAAGTCTCTGGCCAAACTCCCTGGAATTATAATCAGATTCTACATATTCTGCTCATCACGGGGAGAAAAGATGAATCTTTAGAGTTGGGGGCTTCCTACAGAGAAGAACAAGCCTAAAGTACCCCATCTTCCCAAAGCATATATGTTAAGAGGTGAAAGAGAGCTTCTGAGATTTTTCTAACCTAATTACTAAAATTTACTTTTGGTGATTGACGTGCAGACACAGGATAACATCAGGAGTATGCTGCAGCCAGCTCAAACCAGCTTGGGAGAGGCAACTATCAGATTTTCAATATGAGCCTTGGAAATCAGCAAACAGCTACAAATCAGGGCTTTATTTATTTATGTCTAGACTTAAGAAAGTGTTGAAGAAAATGCTAATAATGAAAATTAAATGGAAGTGTTGAGAGCTGGTTGTTAGACATTAGCCAGCATACCCATGCTATCAGAAAGAGGCTTCAAATCAGACATCAGAACAAGGCTTAAAAAGTACAAGCATTATGAAGTCCTGGAAATTGGGGGAGGGAATTGTTGGTATATTCATCCTGATGATGATTAAAGGTAGGGAATATGTCCAGTCCATTACCCCTGCTTCAGTTTTATTTTCCTTCCTTCATAGTCTTGATGCTACAGCATCCATTTCAACAGTGTATCCTCCTCTACCCTTGAATCCTTTGCCCTCTTTACCTTCTGCTGTTCTCATCCTCCTAATGCCCAACCCTTAGTTATACCCACAATGAGCCATCCCAAAGTTCCGTATCTGCCATTCTACCCTTCCGTAGCATCCCTACCCTGATGCTTCATTGTGGCAAGGGGTTGACTCACCCCTGGTTCTTCAGACACTTTGCTGGTAAATGGAAAACTGACAGGTTATTCCAAGCAGTGAAGACTTTTTGAATACAATTTTGGAAACAACAAATACCTGCTGCCCAAGGAGCAGCCTTGCTAATTTCTGAGAATTTCATGCAGCAACACTGTTGGTCACCAGGTAATAAATTCACGACAATCATGAATCATTTGATAAGCAAGTGTCTTATGACTGGGGTGGTTTCGGGGTCGTTTGACCTCCTGGTGACTAACTGAATTCAATGAACAATGATTAAGTTTATTAAGTGGGGCAGGTAGGTGGTACAGTGGTTAGAGTCCTGGAGTCAGGAAGACCTGAGGTCAAATCCAGCTTCAGACACTTACTAGTTGTGTGACTCTGAGTAAATCACTCAACCCTGTTTGCTTCAGTTCCTCATCTGTAAAATGAGCTCAAGAAGGAAATGTCAAACTACTCCAGTATCCTTGCCAAGAAAACCACAAATGGGGTCAAGAAGAAAAAAATGACTAAAAACCAACAACAAACATTTTTTAAGTGCCTACAATCTTGCAAGACACCATGCTAAGTGCTTAAGTATACAAAGTCTCTAAAACAAAACAGTCCCTGCCCATGAGGTGCTTACATTTTCCTTCTCTAAGACCTAGTAAAAAAGAGAAGCCTTGTCTTTATGTTTAATCATTTCCCATTTTTTTTCAGTCAGCAGGTTGTATAAATAAGTAAAATCGAAACAAGTGAAAAATAAGATATGTCCTTCATTCTATGGAGTCGGTCCAAGCTCTTTTCTGCTTCTGCAACTACAGTGAAAGAGTAGCAGCACAGGACCCCAAAGGTCCTAAAATCATAGGCGTTTCCCCATGAATGAATGTTTATTGTATTATAAATGTGGAACCTTTGTCCAATGAAAAACAAGGAGATAGATTACTAAAGGAATTGAACTACATCCGTATTGAAATTCTCATCACAAATGAACCCAAAACAAGACAGAAGGACAGAGCAAGAGTTCCCCCTTGGAAAGGCAAATAAAACAGTCAGTAGAGTTGGGTTTTTTATATACATGCTTCAAGATTACAAAAACAGAATTTCATAAGATACTTGGTCCATCTCAGCTTATGAGTTCCCTGAAAGGGGATGTCTTTTTTCTTTTTTGTATCCTCAGTATTTAGCACAGTACCCGGATTTGGTAGGTACTTAAAATACTTTTTGATTGATTGATTGATTAAATGTGGTATTCATGAGGAGAAGCATCAAAAAAGACCATCCTTGAGAATAATGCAACTTACGTATCAATATTTGTCACAGAAGAGAAAGTATAGAAATCCTAGAAAGAACTTGACAGTCCTTCAAATCAAATCAACATAGTTTTGATACACAGTAACTTTCTTTGTGAAGTTGGAAAGGAAGAAGGTGGAAAATATGGTAGGATGACCATTTTGCAGATTAATAAGAGAAAGACACTAAAGGCTTATAAAGCAGCCCAGAAAGTTAACTCTCACAGATCATGAATACTTTCCTTAGGAAGAAAGTTCAAAGGGATTCTGGATGTAGTGTGCACTGAAGAACATCACAAAAATGAAATTTATCATATCTTAAAAAGACAGTAAATGACCAGATACAGATGAGGAAATAATTTTGAAAATTAACTGTTTGTGAGTCTCAGACCATAGTTACAGCAAAGATTATAAACAACAAATTAGAAGAAAGGTTAAGATGAGAAGACCTTCCATTCAATTGCAACATCTTTTAACCTTTTTAAACAAGCTGATGACTTGAATATGGGAAATTAATATAGAGACATTGCTTCTATTTAAGAATTTTTTCTTAGAGAAAGAGAATATAAGTGCCTTTGTGGGCAGGGATTGCTTTGTTTTTGGTTGTTGTATCACCATCACTTAGTTTAGTGCTTTTCATATAGTAGGCACTTAATAAAAGTTTGCATAAGCTGAATGGAATTGAATTATAACTGATATAAAAGGCCTCACCATAATGAGGAAGTCAAAAGAACCCAGAACCTGTCTCAACCAGCAAAAACTTGGCTTACTTATTATAGAGAGAGAAATTATAGTCAAAGGCAACACTTATTTTGACTGTAGATTCATTTGCAATTGTAAGGAAGAGAATAGTAGGAAAATTAAAAAGGTGATAGGAAAATAAACCTCTGCAATGGTGTGATACTCAAATAAGCTAGATCATTCTAAGAGTACCTAAAAGAATCTAAAAGGAGGATAACAAAGAGATGCAAAATGAAAGGGACTTGGCAACCTAACTAAAGCAATCTATTCCTATCATGAGTGAAAATGGAAGCACTACTCTTGAACTCAATGCTCAAAGTATTTAAATGATGGAGAAGGCATTTAAGAAGATAAAATCAGGGAAATGAGCTGGCTTAGATCAAGTACACTTAGAAGAAATTTGTACTTGGAGGTGACACAAAATTGGGAACCCTCAGAAACTGATTTAAGATTCTGGGGAAAAATTAACATGCAAGAAATTAATGCAAAAAAGGAGGAAGAATCATACTATTAAACAAAGTAAAAATGAAAACTCAGAGTATCAGGGAAGATAAATAGGGTAACCACATTATTTCCAAAGGAACCATAGACATGAACTAAATGGCACAAGCAGAGGAGAAAATTAACTGAATTGTGAAAAGGCACAGATATCAAAATAGTAATTGTAGGAGACTTGAATGTTCCTTTCTCTGAGCTGGAAAAAATCAACATAAAGATAAATAAGAAGAAAAATATAGAACTAAAAAAAACTGTAGGAGGATTTGGAGCTAAATGACCAGTGACATTATTTTAATGGTAAAATGAAAGAAAATACATATCTATTCGCCACATAAAGCACCTTCACAAGAACAGACCATTTGCCAGGGCACAGAGAAGTTATGTTGTTGTTGAATTGTTTAATTGTGTCCAACTCTTCATGATCCCATGGATCATAGCCCTTCTATCCTTCACTATCCCTCAAAATCAGTCCAAGCTCATGTTCATTGCTTCCATGACACTGTTTTATCTCCTGCTTTCTCCTCCTTTTGCCATCAATCTTTCCCAACATCAGGGTATTTTCCAATGAAGGGTCTTGTCTTCTCATTATGTGGTTAAAATATTTAAGCTTCAGCTTTAGTATTTGACTTTCCAGTGAAGAGTCTGAATTCCTATTGACTGATTTGATCTTTTTGCTGACCATGGGACTCCTCCAGTACAAGAATTCAAAAGCATTGGTTCTGCATTGCTCAGCTTTCTTTATAGTCTAACTCACATAGCTATATATTAGCACTGGAAAAAAACATAGCTTTGACTACTGAACCTTTGTTGGCAAGGTAATGTCTCTGCTTTTTAGTATGCCATCCAGATTTACCATAGTTTTCCTTCCAAGGAGCATCTTTTAATTTTGTCACTGCAATGACCATTTGTAGTAATCTTTGATCTTAAGTATATAAGATCTGTCACTGCTTCCATTTCTTCTCCCTCTATTTGCCAGGAAGTAATGTGACCAAATGCCATGACTTTAGGGGTTTTATTAATGTTAAGCTTAAAGCCAGCATTTACCCTCTCCTTTTTAATCCTTATCAAAACACTTAATTCCTCTTCATTTTCTGCCATCAGAGTGGAACAATCTGCATTTCTGCAATTGTTGATCTTTCTCCCAACAACCTTAATTCTGGTCTTCAGTTTGTCCAGACTGGCATTTTACATGATGTGCTCTGCATATAAGTTAAATAAACAAAGTTTCGATATACAGCCTTGTTATACTCCTTTTTCAATCCTAAACCAATAAATTCTTCCATGTTTGGTAATAACTTTTGCTTCTTGACTTACATACAGGTTCCTCAGGAGACAAGTAAAATGATCTGGTACTACCAGATCTGGTACTCTTTGAGAACTTGCTACATTTTACTGTGATCCACAGAGTTAAAGGTTATAATGTAGTCAGTGAAGCAGAAGTAGATTTTTTTTTCTAAAACTCCCTTGTTTTCTCCATAATCCAGAGAATGTTGCAACTTGATATTTAGTTCCTCTGCCTCTTCAAAAACCAGTCTACCCTTCTTAGTTCACATATTACTGAAGCCTAACCTTCCTGGAAGGTGAAATGAGTGCAACAGTTGTTCATCTGAACATTCTTTGGATTGCCCTTCTTTAGAATTGGGACATAAATTGATCTTTTCCAGTCCAGTGGCCACTATTGAGTTTTCCAAATTTGCAGGTATATTGGGTCCAACCCTTTAACAGTAACATCTTTCAGGACTTTAGATAGCTCAACTGGAATTCTGTCACCTCCATTAGCCTTATCATTAGCAATGCTTCCAAAGGCCCATTTGGCTTTATTCTCCAGGACATCTGACTCTAGATTGGTAACCAAATCATCCTGGTTGTTGGTGATGTTTCTTGTATAGTTCTTTTATATATTCTTGCCACCTCTTCTAAGTCTGTTAGGTCCCTACCATTTTTGCCTTCTATCACATCCATTTTTATATGAAATGCTCCCTTGATTTCTCTAATTTTCTTGAAGAGATTTCTTATCCATCCTATTCTATTGCTTTCTTCTATTTCTTTGCATTGCTCCTTTATGAGAACCTTCTTATCTCTTGTTGCTATTCTCTGGAATTCTGCATTCAGTTGGCTATATCTTTCTCCTTTACTTTTAACTTTCTTTCTTTCCTCAGCTATTTGTAAAGCCTCATCAGACAGCTATTTTGCTTTCTTGTTCTTCCTTTCCTTTGAGGTGTCTTTTTTTTTGCTGCCTCCTGCACAATATTGTGAACATAGTTCTTCAGACACTCCATGTACCAGATTTAGTCCATTTAATCTACTCATCACCTCCACTTCATTTCCCTAAGAAATATATCAGAATGTCAAGATACCAAGATAACTTTAAAAGGATAATATTCTTACCAGAAAAAAAGGTGACTGAAAAGACATAAACAAATAATACCACTTTGGCTACATTTTCATTTCTAAAATATTGTTATGAGAATAATCAGCACACAAATTGAGGTCCTCCTAGATCAGCGGTTCTCAACCTGCAGGTTATATTCAATTTGTAACAATGAAAATCCATCCTGCATATCAGATATTTACATTGAGATCCATAACAGTAGCAAAATTACAGTTATGAAACATCAACGAAATTAATTTTATGGTTGGGGGTCACCACAACACAGGGACCTGTATTAAAGGGTCGCAGCATCAGGAAGGTTGAGAACCACTGTCCTAGATAAACATGACAAGAGCAATTTTCCCAGGTGATTTTTCTTTAGCAGATCACATATGATAACTGCAAAGAATAAAAGATCCTACCACTTGGCTACAACTTTTTTTCACCCAAGTTTACCAATGATGTCTTAATTTGTAATACCATGGTCTTTTCTCAGGTTTCATCTTCTGCTAACCTTCTGCAGCCACTTACATTGTTGGCCATCCTATCCTTCTGGATAGTCTTTCCTCCTAAGATTTTCAGGACACTGATTTCTCCTAGTTTTATTTCTGTTTGTCTGACTAATCCTTCTTACTCTCCTTTGCTGAATCTCATCCATGTCCTTCCTCCTGTATGTGGGTATTTTCTTTAGATTCTGTTCTCTCTCTGTCTCTGTGTCTTTCTTTGTGTGTCTCTGTCTCTGTTTCTCTGTCTCTGTCTCTTTGTCTCTGTCCTTCTGTCTCTGTTTCCCAGCACCACATCTCTCCCTCTATTAACTCTCAGGTGTTCAATTATCATGTCTATACAAATAATTCAAACTGATATATCCAACCTGAACCACATACCTAAATCATCAATTACCTGCTAGATATTTCCACTAGGATGTTTTTCACAGTTCACAGAGTTAGAGCAAACAGGGATTTAGACAACATCCAACATTTTATTTTACAGATGGGGATACTGAAGTTCAAGGAAGATAAATAACTTGCCAGAGGGCTCAAATGTAGCAAATGGTAGAGACTGGATTGGAACCCAAGTTCTCTGATTCCAAATGTTTCCATTGTACCATGATGTTTCCCCTATGCCATTTATATCTCAAATTCAACATGTCCATAGTAGAACTCACTACTTTTCATCATTAAACCCACACATCATAATTTCTGGCACCACCAGTCCTTCTCTTGCACCAGTTTGTATCCTCAGTTATTCTGGACCAGAGGAGGGGAGCCTATGGTTTCAAGATCACATGTGGCCCTCTAGGTCCTTGAGTGCAGTACTTTAACAGAATCTAAACCTCACACAACAAATTCCCTAAAGAAAAAGATGTGTTCTCCCAAAGAGATCATAGAAGTGGGAAGAAGACCCATATGTACAAAAATATTTATTGCAGCTCTCTTTGTAGTGGCAAAAAACTGGAAAGTAACGAGATGCCCATCAATTGGGGAATGGCTAAACAAGTTGTGGTATATGAATGTAATGGAATACTATTGTGCTATAAGAAATGGGGAGGAGATGGACTTCATATTTCCCTGGAGAGGCTTATACAAACTGATGCTAAGTGAGAAGAGCAGAACCAGGAAAAATTTATACACAATCACAAACACATCGTATGTGTAATGACCCACTTTGAAAAACTGGACTTTTCTCAGCAACGCAGTTATATGACCACTCTACAAGTCTCAGGATGGAAGGAGATGTCTACATTCAGAGAAAGATCTAGAAAGAACAGAGTTTAAATGGAGACTGAAACAATCTACATGCTATCGTTCTTTTCCATGTTTGGTTTTCTTTCCTTTTTCCCATTGTTCAAAAAGATGTGTTCTATGAAACTTGGACTCAGTCAAAAGGCTATACCCAAGGACCTAGATGGCCACATGTAACCTTGACACCATGGTTCCCCATCCCTGACCTAAACTTTTCTCTCCCTCTTTCTATCTTACTCTCTCTCTCTCTCTCTCTCTCTCTCTCTCTCTCTCTCTTTCTCTCTCTCTCTCACACGCACACACACACACACACACACACACACACACACCATATCAATCGTCAAAGCATTTATCGATTCTAGTTGTAGAAAATTTTTCATATTGTCCCTTATTCTCTATTCACAGAGCCCTGACTCTAGTTCAAGCTCTAAGCACTTCCTGCCCAGACTATTCCATACACCTCCTAATTTCTCCTACCTCCTTCCCATTTCTCCCACTCTGATTCATCCTCCATGCAGTGATCCAATTGTTATTCCTAAAGTACAGGTAGGCTATGTCAGTCCTTCCAACAACATACCTGTGGGGTGTAACGCCAATGCAATATTCACAGCATCAATAGTCACTATAAATATATCTGAATAGTGCTCAATTGCAAAATATAACAGACTCTCCATATACAAGAAAGAAGCAAAACATTTTATTCAGACACCAGAAAACCAAATCCCAAAACCAATAAGCTGATTCCATCATAGTAGCATAACAGTAACCATAACAGCACAGAGAGCCACAGTATCTTTTTCACAAACCAACATTTACTCACAGGTCTCTTGGATTCATTCTCTCTTCCCTCGAGCCTGGTTTTTCTCCCTTCCAGATTCCTGTGGGCTCTGTTCCACCCTTCAGCAAACTCCTCCCACCACAGGCTCCATGTGATTACATTCAGCCTATTTGGGGCAGGGTCTATCTTTAAAGCAGGGAAGATCTTCAAATTCCCATTACCATTACATGGGGCTCTCTATCTTCTCCAGGATAAAGTACTAACTCATCTGTTAGTAACTTAGAAGTCTTCATAATCTGGATACAACACATTTTTTCCAGACTCATTTCAAGGTTCCTCCCATATATTCTGACCTTGCTGTTTTCCATTCTTGACTCTCCAGCTCTCACTTTTCTGCCTTTTCACAAGTGGTCTGTCTTCCAAGTCTGGAATATACTCCCTGTTTGTCTCTTGAAAGTCTTGGTTTAAGACAATTAGGAAGGATTTGGGATGAAAAATGCTATCTACCTACAGAGAAAGAACTGATGGAGTCTGAAAGCATATTGAAACATACTTTGTAAATTTTCTTTATTTTTCTTGTTTTTTTCTCTGTGTTTTCTTTTGCAACACAGCTAATATAGAAATTTTTTTGCAAGACTGCACATATATAATTTATATCAAGTTGCTTGCCTTTCTGAAGGGTGGGGTGGAGAAAGGGGAAGGGAATTTGGAACTCAATTTTTTAAATTAATGTAAAAATTGTTTTTACATATAGTCAAGACAAATAAAATCATAATTAAAAAATAAAAGTCTTAACTTCTATTATAGCTCAGCTCAGATTAAGTACCATCATATTTTAGGCCTTTCCTGACTATCCCATTTGGTGCTCTTGACCAACCCCTGTTGAAATTGCTTTGTATTTATTTATCTATGTACAGATACTTGGAATCAGGAAGACTTGAGTTCAAACCCAGGCTCAGACACTTACTAGTTGTGTGACCCTGGGCAAGTCACTTAACCCTCTTTCTTTCAGTTTCCTTATCTGTAAAATGAGCTGGAGAAGGAAATGGCAGCCACTCCAGTATCTCTGCCAAGAAAACCCCAAATGGGATCATAAATAGCTGGACATGATTGAACAACAACAACAAAAGTACATGTTATAGGTTAACAATAGGACATTAGTTCCTTGAGGGCAACTACTCTTTGTTTGTCATTGTATCCTAGCTCTTCACTAAATTACTTGTACATAATATATACTCAATAAATGCTTACAGAGGCAAATTGGGAAAGTTTGCTTTTTCCTTTCTCATGTTCTCATCTAGGATACCTTAAATTTCAATCTTCTACTAAATTCAGAATCCAATCTGAAATATCCCTTCATAATATCGATCCAGCTTCTTCCTGAGAGTTTACTACCTCATGTGGTAACTATTCCATTTTTAGAGAGCTGTAATTGTTGGAAAGTTATCGCTAAAATGCAATTGAAATGCATTTGTATTCTCATGATAGTCAATCTCTCTTTTGGAGTAATAGCATCAGAACTCTGAATCTGGAAACTTGTGTTTGAGTCTAGCACTTACTAGGTGTATGATACCTAACCTCTCTAAGTCTCAGTTTCTTTTTAAAAATTTATTTATTTATTTATTTTTAGTTTTCAACATTCATTTCCACAAGATTTTGAGTTCCAAATTTTCTCCCCATCTCTCCCCTGCCCCCACCCCAAGATGGCATGCGTCTAATTACCCCTTCCCCCAGTCTGCCCTCCCTTCTATCACACCCCTTCCCCTTATCACCTTCCCCCTTATTTTATTTTAGGGCAAGATGTATTTCTAAACCCATTGCCTGTATATATTATTTCCCAGTTAATGTAAAAACAATTTTTAACATTTGTTTTTAAAACTGAGTTCCAGGGGGGTGGAGCCAAGATGGCGGCGTAGAAGCAGCAAAGGACCACAGCTCCCACACAAACATGCTAAAAAACTAATAAAATGGGAGGCTAAACAGATTTTCAAGCTCCAAAACTCTCCACAAGACAAAAAGCACATCTGTTGCTACAGGCAGCGCAGCAGGCGGGGCTCTCCACAGCAGTCTGGGACCCGTGGCCGAACCCCAGCCGGCTCAGGCCCTGGGGCATTGGTCGGGGAACCACGGCTATAGGAGAGCAGATCGGCTGCACTGGAGGCAGAGTTACCACATTTATCAGGCCAGAAGACAAAAAGGCTAAGAGAAAGGTCAGTGGATTTTGCTAACTGGGGAGGAGAAGAGCGGGTCCGGCCAAACTGCTCCCAGGGCAAGGAGGCAGCAGGAGGCAGCTGTAGCTGCAGGAATGGCTGAAAGCCGCAGCGGCTTCCACTGGGCTGCTTCAGAGCCCTCGACCTGCAGATAGCAGGGGGACTGATGCGACCCATTGAGGCCAAGGGCTCTTGTGTTGAGCAGCCTGGATCTGGATCAGGGTCTTGAGTGGTGGTCCTGGGGTGCACTTTCAGTGAGCCGAACCTGGGGGGGGCAGCTGCAGCACCCCAATAAGGGCTCTGGCAGCTGAGAGGGCCCCAGCGATTTAGGACAGAGCTTTCCCCCTCCAGGAAGCAGAGTTCCATAGAGCTAAAAAAACCAAGGAATTAATAGACTGGCCA
>CM053594.1:309706015-309729197 GCA_028646575.1 Pseudocheirus occidentalis
AGAGTTTTACTGCTGTTCCTAGCTTGCTTCCTTTTTCTCATGTTGGCCAGTCTATTAATTGCTTGGTTTTTTAGCTGTGTGGAGCTCTGCTTCCTGGAGGAGGAAAGCTCTGTCCCAAATCGCTGGGACCCTCACAGCTGCCGGAGCTATCAGTGGGATGCTGCAGCCCCCCCTAGCTTTGGCTCACTGAGAGCACACCCCAGGACCACCACTCAAGACCACGATCCAGATCCAGACCACTCAACGCAAGAGCCCTTGGCCCTGAGGGATCGCCTCAGCCCCACCCTGCTATCTGCAGGCCGAGGGCTCTGAAGCAGCCTAGTGGAGGCCACTGGTGCTCCATTCCTGGTGCTACAGCCGCCTCCCACTGCTTCCTTGCCCTGTGAGCAGTTTGGCCGGACCTGCTCTTCTCCTCCCGAGTTAGCAAAATCCACTGACCTTTCTCTTAGACTTTTTTTCTTCTGGCCTGATAAATGTGGTAACTGTGCCTCCAGTGGAGCTGATCTGCTCTCCTATAGACACGGCTCCCTGCCCCATGTCCAAGGGCCTGACCCTGCCGGGGGTTTCAGCCACGGCCCCCAGACTGCTGCGAAGAGCCCCGCCTGCTGCGCTGCCTGTAGCAACAGATGTGCTTTCTGTCTTTTGGAGGGTTTTGGAGCTTGAAAATCTATTTAGAGTCCCATTTTATGAATTTTTTAGTGTGTTTGTGTGGGAGCTGTGGTGCTTTGCTGCTTCTAAGCCCTGTTCTACATTTTAAACTAATGAATTTAGAATAGGAATTTTAGAGCTAGAAGGAACCTTACAGATCATTCCCAGTACTAACTTGACAGACAAGGATACTATTACCAAAGGAGAGGAGAGACGTGGTCGAAGTCACAGGGTGAGTCTGTGGCAATTCTGGGTCTGGAACTCATCTCATGTTTCCCAGGATAGTAATCTTTCTATCGTCCTTCTTGGCCTCTGCTCTTATTTCAGAGTAGTTTGCTGTTGTTCCCTAGATGTAGCAGGCACTCCGAATTGAGTTGCCTCTGAATTTCTTCATTCATTCATTCATTCATTCATTCATTCATTCATTCGTGTAAGTTTAGAATCCTATCTTTAGTATAATTTTGTTGTTTTAATTGAACAGGTATTGAAAATGTACTTAAGCTAGATGAATCTTCATTTCATTCCAAGAGGGTGTCAACAATATAACCTCCTAGGTATGAAAGCAAAAACAATCTTTTCTGGCTCTCTTTTCAGACTCTCCCTCTTATCCCTAGCCTAAAAAGAGAATCACTCCTTGGCTCTAAGCAAGTTCTGCAGTTTCCAGCAAAGAGGCTTTGTGAAACTCCTTCGAGTAATCTAGCCTGCATATTAACATGAACCCAGGCTTCAGACAAATTTTCTCTGAAAAATATGGGGTGAGTTCACTCATTGGCACCTCCCCAATTTTGTCGTGCCTGATTCATGCCCCACTTTTAGAGGTCTGCATCTGGGCACCACATGGAGTATTCAGAGCTGTACAATGCCCATGTGTTGGACTATTTTCATTCTTACAGCTATCCTAGGAAGCATTTCCTAGGATCTAGTAATGGGGGAGAGTTTCTGGAAATTTAGCTCTCAGGAACCTCAGACTGCTGCTGGGATATAGCTAGTATTACACAGAAGTAGCAAGTCAGTGAGTAAGATAGGAGTGTGATTAGGCCAATAGGTTGTAAAAAATCACTGAAGCCTATGTGTCTGTATATATCCAAGACAAAGTGATGACTGGCCATGTGACAACACTACTATCACACTTCCACACATACCTCACGCTACATGTTATTCTTTGTCCATAAGATTATGGAGAAAACTGTTGAATAGTCTCTCTTTCAGTGTGCCTGCCTTTTGATAATCATTTTTCTTCTTTTTTTCTTTTTTTTGGAGGAGGGAAGGCAGGGCAGTTGGGGTTAAATGACTTGCCCAAGGTCACATGGCTAGTAAGTGTTAAGTGTCTGAGGCTGGATTTGCACTTGGGTCCTCCTGACTCCAGGGCGTATGCTCTATTCACTGCACCATCTAGCCACCCCTTGATATTCATTTTTTTTAATTTCACCTGAACAAAAATATTAGAACTGGCAATGATGGTGGGACACACATATAAAAGTATATGGAGTTACTCATTCCTTTTTCCCTCAATCTACTTAGGGATGGCTCTTATACTTGGCATAAAACCATAGATGTCAATGGTTTCTGCACATACATACTCTTATTGCCTTATGCATTCCCTGACCCTATTTAAGGAAAGAGTTTGGCAAATGCTCACTTAGGAGTTTCTGTATTCTCTGAGATTTTATGGGGAAACAAATGACCTTTCTCCTCTCCAAGTTTGGGAGTTAAGACTAACACACTTAAAAAATTCAATAAAGTCATGATAAATTTACTTAGGAAATATGAAATGTTATGTCAGAAAAGCAAGAACTATGATGGTACAACAGCTGATGAAATTACAGGCCAAGGAAACAAGGAAGACTAAATGGGGAAGATGGGAGTCACCTTATCATGATGGAACTTCCCCTATGTGTTGAAAGAACTGGGCATGTTTATTCTGGAGAAAACATGGTATGTGTGTGTCCATGTGTCTGTGTGTCTGTGTGTAGGAGGTATAATAACTTTCTTCAAATATTGAAAGGACTTTCATATAGAAGAAGGATCAGACTATTTCTGTTTGACCCCCAAAGGCCAATACCAGAAATAATGGGGGAAAATTCAATTTTTTAAAAACTGAAAATGGAGGCTTGATGTTAGGTGAAACTTACTAACAATTAGAGCCATCCAAAAGTGGGATGGACTGCCTCAAGAGTTGGTGGGTTCTTCCTCATTGCAGGTCTTCAGACAGACTCCAGAAGGTCATTTGTCAAGTGTGCTATAGTGGGCATCCCTTTCATGAACTAAATGGCTCCTCTAGCTCCTTCCAACTCTCAGATTCTATGTTGCTGTTGTTCTCTATCACTTAATTTGATCTGCATCTTAAAGGGAAGGTGGAACTTAGAAAGATGAAGAGCAGTGGTCAATGGACTGTAGAATAAGAAAACAATCTCATACAGTGGAAAGAGTACTGGCTCTGAGTCAGATGACCTAGGTTCAAATCCTACCTCTTTTTTTTTTTTTTTTTGCTTTTTGGAGGGCAGTTGGGGTTAAGTGACTTGCCCAAGGTCACACAGCTAGTTTTTGTGTTAAGTGTCTGAGGCCGGATTTGAACTCAGGTACTCCTGACTCCAGGGCCGGTGCTCTACTCACTGCGCCACCTACCTGCCCCTCAAATCCTACCTCTAACATTTACTAGTTGTATGACCTTGGGCAAGCCAGTTAATGTCCCTAGACTTTAGTCTTCTCATTTAAAAAATGGAGTTAGAATAGATGGCTTCTGACTTTCTTTCCATCTCTAGATCTATGATTCTATGAATTTTCTGCTAATCTGCAACTCCAAATAAAGCTGACTTCACAAGGACATGGAAGCCATGGAACCAAATTCAACACTCCATTTGTCTGATTGTCTAACTAACCTAACCTGGGTAAGGCTAATATAATCCCACTGGGTCATTCTCATTTAACTGTATACATTCATCTGGCAGATTTTACACTCTTTTGCTCATTAAATGTCACAAGACCTTGGGCATAATCATGGAGTTGGGGGGGGTGCCAATTATGGTATCTCCCCTAACCCTTTTTCTCAGTTTAACATCCTCTCCCTGGATGTCTCCCCTTGGCTGTCAGGTCAACTTCACTAATGCTTTCTGTATACACTAAGAATTTAGGAGTGAAAAGAAAAATCACAGGGCTGTACTATGGGATGTTGGAGCAATCTCTTAACAATGGTTTATTTCCCACTATCTGCATGAATCACCAAGGCTACACATATGGCTCCTCAGTGAAACAACATGGAATATTTCATCTCTGACATGAAAACATCCATCAAGTTTCTAATGGCCAATTGATGAATCATCAGTCAGTATTCATGCATGATTATCATGTAGGTGGAATGCAGGATGCATTAGTTTTTATATCATTTGATGTTTAGGTTTTATATTTGGGCTGTTGTTTTTTTAAGTGGGTGGATTGTACAAACTAGTATAATAGACAGAAAGCATACGTATGACACACCAACACATCAATTCTTCTCAAACTCATAATCAGATTAGCACAGTGACCCACTTGCTGAAATACCAACAGCCTTATTAGGATTAGTGAATGGCCAAGCAGGACTAACCAGAGCAGTTTGGGAAACCTTATTCAATTTTAGGAAGCATCACTCTTCAAGGAAAGCCTGAATCATGATGAGTTTGCTCTAACTTTTGAGGAACTGAACATTTGAGAATTGGAATGATATTATGATAGCCAGCAGCTCTTCTTAGAATGCTCTAACCTTAGGCAAAACAAGAAAGGTCTGGGAAAGTTGGATAAGTGAAAGTTATTCTTTCATTTACTATTCCTGTTCTTCCTTTGTCTTTAGGCAGCTAGGTGGTATGGTGTATAAAGCATTAGGCCTGGAGTCAGGAAGATCTGAGTTCAAATTCATCCTCAGACATTTACTAGCTATGTGATCCTGGGCAAGTCACTTAACTTCCGCTTGTCTTAGTTTCTTCATCTGTAAAATGGGGATAATAAAAGCACAGACCTTCCAGGGTCATTGTAAGGATCAAATGAAATAATGATTGTAAAGCACTTACTACAGTGTCTGGCACATAGTAAGTCCTATATAAATGTTAATCATCATCATCATCATCGTCATCATCATCATCATCATCATCGTCATCATCATCATCATTTGTTGGTAAGGCACTTAGGTGGTGCAGTAGATAAAGTGCTGGACTTTGAAGCCAAAAAGATCTGAGTTCAAATTTGACTTCAGATATTAACTGGCCGTGTGAGCCAGAGCAAGCCACCTAAGTTCTGTTTCAGTTTTCTCATCTGTAAAATGTGAGTAATAGCAGTATCTGCCTTCCACAGCTGTTAGGAGAATACAATGAGATAATATTGGCAAAATGATTAGCTCAAGTTCTTGGCACAGAGGAGGTACTTGATATATGACTGTTCCCTTTCCTTCTTTTCCCTTTCTTCACACTTCCTTCCCTTTACCCTCCCTCTCCAATATATTGTCTCTTGATATAATAATAGTGAAAAAAGGTAAAGTCAGGAAGACCTAGGTACAAATTCAACTTCTGAAACACCACTCTCTGTGTGACCCTGGGCAAATCCATAGCTTTTCAGTGTCTCAGAGAACTCTCCCAGAAAATAAATTCAAAAACAGTTATAGATTTCCATTGGTGGGAGGAAATAGGGAATTTCCTCATTGGGAGTTCTGTACATTGAGGAAATCATAGGTCCAGATGAAAAAAAAATCTTGCCATTACTTAAAACAAATCTAAACATAAAGTCACAGATAATATCTTATAGAACATTTAATTTATCCTTCTGACAAAACCTCACACACTGCCAAATTCTACAGTCATTTCTTCTCTATTTATTTAATTGGGAATGATCTCCATAGCATCCTCTTTAACATTTTCAAATATTTAGTCATTTGTTGTGGTTTCCAAATAGTCTCAAATTATGTAGTCATAAGTATTACTAAATGTTTATCATCACTAAGCATATCTTAAGATTACCAAATACTGAGTGCTAATGATTACTAAATACTTACTTTGAGAAATGTCAACTCTCTTATAGAGGCTTTTTCTTAGTTTTGTTAGACAATTGGTATTTCAGACTTCAATTGATAATAAAAAGAATTAATCAAGAAAAGCATTAACTAAGCTTCCTAACATTTTAAATCAGTGCTTTCCCCCAATTGCCAGGAAAAAAAATAAAGTTTTATGTAGTCATTTCAATAGACAAATGAGTTATCAGAAGAGAAATTTATATTTTATTTAATACCATGGTCCAGATGGATATAACTCAGGAGTTCAACACAGGACCCTGAGGTGGGGTGGGAGAGTCCAGGGTAAAACCAAGTGGAGCTAAGACCCAGTCAAAAGCAAAGCAGAGGGCATAGTCCAGCCCTGAAACAAAACTCCAATTTAGAAACTGAAGTTAAAGGGATGAGTAAATCCAAGAAACAAAAGTTATTACAAATCTACATATTCCCCCAAAGGAGTAACTCTATAATAACTATAAGAAAAGACTCAAAGGAGAAAGAATGGATGTTTCTATAAGTACAATAAAAATATCAACAAGAAGTCAGAAATGTTTTTAAAAGCAATTAAATAAGTGCTCTGGTAGAAAGATTTGGAAGGATTTTAAGTAGCTTACAAGAAAAAGTAGTAAACATTACTCAAGAAAAAGACTTACCAAAAACTAAAATAAACAAAACAGAAACCAATGAAATAACAAGAAATAGTAAAACAAAACCAAAAGACTGGAAAAAAATAGAAAATTTAAGATTCTGGATACCAAACACAACTTACCTTGAAAACAGGTCAATGAGAGATAATTTAAGAATTCTTGAATTCTTTGACTACTATGATTTTTTTAAAAAAATTCCTAGACATATTTTTAGCAATCATAGATGAAAACTGTCCAGATCTTTAAGATCCACATAGCAAAGTGAAGACAGAAAAAAATCTACATGTTACCACATCCGAGGAACAGGAATATTATGGCCCAAGTTCCAAATGCCCACATGGAAGAAAAAATATTGCAAGCTTCCAGGAGAAAATTGCTCAGGTACAAAGGAACCATAGTCAGAATCACACAAGACCTGGGAGCTTCTACTAAAAACCAAAGGCAAATCAGCCTGCTAAGTTTCTGTTGAAGTCTTAGATCAGATCTCTTCACTTCTTATTCAAGATTTCTCTACTGCAGGACCAACTCAATGAGCTGTCCATCAAACAGCACTTCACAATCTGAGTTATATGCAGTCTCCATCTACCAGATGTCTTCCTGTTTGGAATTTTCTTTCTATTATATTTATTTGCATGTTACATTTTCCCTATTAGATTACAAATGCTTCATGGGAAGAAATCATTCATGTCTTATTTCCTTTGTAGTACCTGAAGCAACTAATTTAGTGCCTTATATATAGTAGACACTCCATATTTGATAAATAGAATTGAATTCCCTTTTTACAGATGAGGAAACTGACTGTGAAAGGTGACTTATTAAAGGTCACATAGCTTGTAGGTGGCAGGGGTATGACTAGAACCCAGATCTTCTGATTGGTTGGACTGTATTCTTTCTACTACAGCACAGAGCTTTGAATAAAATTGAATTCAATTAAATAAACATTTATTAAATGCTTAATGTGTACAACATACTATGCTAAGTACCAGAGATACAGAGATAAAAACAAAATAGTCTTTACCTTTAAAAGCTTCTATTATATTGGGAGGGACTATTACAGATAAGTCTGATGCAAGATATGGAATAAAAAAGATAAAAGAGAAGAGAAAACATGATCTCAGAATATTTGGGGAGAGATCACCAATATTTTGTGGAAGGCTTTATGGAAAAGGTGGCAGTCTTACAAAATAATAAAGAATTTGAAAAGCAGAGATATCTTCCAGGAATGGGACAAAGCATCTGTGAATGAAGAATGGAGCTGGCAAACGACATGTCAAACTCAAGAAATGGAGTTATCTGTGGCCTACTTTGACTGGAAGAATACACAGGGAATGAAGGGGGATACTGACAGTTAAAATGGGAAAGGTGGGCTGGATCTAAACAATGGAGACACTTAAAGGGCAAGCTAAAGAACTGATAGGGAAGCACTGGATATTATTGAACAGTGGAGTCATATAGTCAAATATGAACTTTACAAAGATAATATTGGCAGCTGTGGGAAAGGTGGACAATAGAAGGGGGACAATACAGACCGGGAAACCAAAGAGAATGTTGCTTTACCTTGGTCCAGTCCCACTGAAGCTCTCCTCTGAATCCTCATCATGACACGGAGGCTGTCCCAGGATTTTGAAAACTATGCCAGACAGTGGAACCCAAGGTCTGACAGTTTCTAACCAATTGAAAAGGTTTCACATATGGGACCAATAATGGATGAATTGCTCATGGACTGTGGAATAGCCTAGTTAAGTTTGAGTAGGGTCATCATTGGATTGGCACCAAGATAATGATGTCTTCATCCACAGTGACTGTCAAAGACCATCTATTATATGCTATAGATAGTCTGTGAGTTGCACTGGTGAAAGGATTATGCCTTTTAACTTCACATTGTATCTGAAAATTTGCCTTCTATGCACAGAACACTGCTAAATGTTATGTAAGGGGAGTAACTAATGGATCGATGTCACTCTGGAGGGAAGTGTATTCCATTGATTTCTCCTTGGCCTTACCCTCTTTAAAATAAGTATATTCTATTTATCAAGTCTCTCCTGCTCAATACATTTGGTCCGTATTATCTCTAAGAGGGCAGGAACTCCATTATTTAGTATTAGTATTAAATGTTCTTTACAGCATAACTTTAACCTGTATTTCCAGCTTTCCTTCCTCCTTTTCTTTCTCCTTTCCAACCTTCTTCCATTTTACCTCTGTTTCCACAGTTTGACATGGCAATCAAAAAAGCTTGAGTGATTTTTGGCTACATTCACAAACACTTGGTGTCCAAGACAAAGAAGGTGATAGTCTTGCTGTACTTGGTCAAATCGTATCTGGAGTCTTCTGTTCAGCTCTGGACAGCATATTTTTAAAAGTTTATCACATCCAGAGAAGTGTGAACCAGACAGTCAACCAGATGAGGATAAAGTTAAAATAACTGAAACTAGTTTTTTGAAAGAAGAGAAGTTTTGAGGAGAGGGGTTAGGTTTTGAAGGGTTGCTGTGTGGAGTAGGAATTAGGCTTATTTTGCTCAACTCAAGAGGACAGGACTAGAATCAATAGATAGAAATTACAAAAATTTCAATTTCATATAAGATTTCAATTTATGTAAGAAAACACTTCCTAGCAAAACCTTTCCAAAGTAGAATGGGTTGCCTCAGGATATAGTGTGGCTCAGTGGTTAAAGGGCTAGACTTGGAGTCAGGAAAACTTAGGGTCGAATTCTGCCTCTGATACTTACTACCTGTATGAACTTGGACATTTCCTCATCTGTAAAGCAAAAAAGCTAGATTACCTCCAGGGTTTCCTCTAGCTCTAAATCAATGATAATGAGAATATGGGCTCCCTCTTATTTGGAGCCATCAAGAAAATGATGAATGCTAACTTGTTGGGAGCGTTTTAGAGGTCATTCTCATCTAGATTGGACTAGATGGCCTCTGAGGTCCAGCTCTGGGAAGTTTCATTAGATATAAACGTCTGTTATGGAAAATATGATTTCTCTAGAACTGCAATTCTTTTAGTTATTACAAATATCCCTTAAGCATCTATAAGGGCAATATATGGTACAGCATACATAGGTAAAATAGGCAATAGGTAAACAATATGTTTACTTCCCTTTGCTACTTGGATGGATCTGTGATTTTATGGTTATGGGGATTCCCTCTACAAATATAGGAAGATAGACTCTTCCTGTCCAATTCCTATTTACAGCATTCCACAGATCTTTTAGAGACTATCTGTCCAAAGTATTGGAGGCTTTCTTCTGGTTCTTTTAACATAGAGGGGGAAAGGTCACCAAAGTAGCACTTGGATTATCTATCTTTAGTCTGGCATTATCACTATATGCTTTTTCCAGACAAACATGTCTTCATAGACTTCTGAAACAAATGTTTTCAAACCTCCCAAAAGAAATTCCAAAAATCTTTTAAAGATTTCTGTTGAGTTTGGGGGCTCGTTTTGGTTCAGTTCCTGATTTAGGATTTCAGGGAAGAGGAAAGTAAAGTTGGAGTTAAAGGCAATTTGTTTTTGTGGGGAATAGGCTCATAGTGAGCTGTGTCAAAAGGAGAACAGTTTAAGGAAGAGGATGGAAAGAAATAATGACCAAAATAAGAATCACCCTCACCATTCTTTACACTGTTAATCAGTAAAATATAACACTTGTTAAACAGGCTTCGTATCCCAACTAATCACAAGACCAAGTTCTTGCCATTCCGAGATTCCAGGGCTGAATCCAGGAGATTCTCTCTTTGGCATCCAGAAGGATGCTAGCAGCATACCTCTCCTCAGCTGCTTAAGGAAGGGGGAAAAGGAGAAGGAAACAAAGGGAAAGGAAAGAAAAGATTTACTGGTGACTCAAATCTCACTATCAAATCACTGAGAAAATATTTCACTTGAAAGTACACTGACATAAAAAAGAATGTTAACCAACATATCTCTGATGACTCAGTATTGGTAGGGAAACCTAATTAGGGTTTTTTATAAAGGGAATCATATGCCAGAGTTATATAGTTGACAGTCACTTAAACTATCCTAAATAATTAACATATATGACTGAAATAGAAGTCATGAAGTTGGATTGAGGAAGGACTGTGTAGTTTATGCTGTAGATGAAAGCTTTTGCTTTGGGTTTTCCCTGGAACATTTCTCTGGTCTTTAGAAATGAAGGGAAAAGGGAGGAAGTTGAGGTAGAAAGAAAAAAAGAAGGCTTAAAAAAGAACAAAACCACTTAGAAATGTTTCCCTTTGTGGAAAAAGAATTTATTCAGCACTTACTGTGTGCTCAGCACTATGCTTAGTGCTTTTAGAGAGGTAAAAGGATGCTAACTACTGACGAATGTTGTAGTTCATAGGACCACAGAGGGAATTTTAGACACAAGGGTATGCGGTAAATCTTTAACAGCTGATTCTTGGTTGGGGGCAAGAAGAGTACTGCACACACTTTGAAATTTAATCTGTATTATTAACATTGTGTCCACCACTTTTTAAAGTCAAAACAGTCAATAACAGGATGAATCAAATCCTGACTTGTAGCCCTTGCAGATTTCCGAGGTATAAATAATCACACTGAAAAGTCAACAATCGTCTTCCGGAAGTCTTCTAGCTGGCTCCCATAGGAGACCATCTAAGCTAATCCACTCTTTAATAGATCATAAAACTCCTACCTAAGTCTAAAGAAAGAGGGATGGCTGGTGTAAGGTCCTTCTCCAAAATGGAGATTCCAAGAAGAGTTCAGCAACTGGAGAGGGCCCCTGCAGGATCTGTATCAGAAGGAATGTGGGGGGCACAGTCCAGAGAATCAGACTCCAAGGAGAAGGCAGGGTTTGGACAATGCGTGTGGGCTCAGAGCTAGTTTCTAATTGGATAAAGCCACAAATCTCCACACACACCCCTTGATAAAGACTCAGGTCTATTCTTCAGAGAGAGGAAAAAATCAGAAATACAAAGCTTCTGACTTAGACAACCAGAGGGATCAGGCGCTGTACATATACCTTCAGTCCTCACAGTGACTGCTTCAGGCCCCATGAGTCTAGCTATAAAGACCACAGAAATGGTTGTTTACAAGGTCAAGTTGAAGAGGTTTGAGGTCCAGGATGGCTGGATCAATGGGCAATAGCTTCTGCCAAACCAAATCTGCACTCTTCTCTTGAGTCCACCCAACATGCCCACATCCATCTTGACTGTCCTTGTAGTGGAAAATAATTCTGTCTATGGCTGTCTCTGTGATTGGTGTCCTTGTGCCAGGTTTCCATCTTCTCTCATCCCATGATTCTACATCCTTTTAGATGTAGTGGTTCTATTCATAGTTCTGTTTCTCATCAGCCTTTCTCTGAACTGCCTCAGACCTAGATGACCAACCTTGCAAGAGTGGTCTCTCACCTTGGTTCTGTAGTCCACATATGAAATGTTTTGGTTGGCATTTTACTGAATGTTTGGCTTATGTTCTCCTGGGGTTTCTCTTTAAGTCGTTTTATTTTTGTAATTATTTATATGTATAAAATATTTATATATTAACTATGTATATGTATATATATAAATTATTTATATATATATTTAAATGCATTTATATTATGTTTATACATTTGTGATTACATGCACATACATATATACTACATATAAACATATATGTATACATACATACATACAAACAAACAAACATATTTTGTTCAGGAATTCCTTGTGTCTGAACCTATTCTGTACCACTTTAAGTCAAATTAGTTGTCTTCACAGAAACATCTGCTTGCTACCTGTCAGTCCTCTGTTTACTCAGGACAATCTAATATTGCATGTATCACCAATCACTTGACTGCTAGGCTTTGAAATAGTCTCTCCTTACAAAGTACAAATTCAGAAAGATCCTCTCCTGCAAACCAGGGCATGTTGATGAATTTAGTATAAGCCTGCTATGGATTTTCTCCAATGTCCAACTGCTTCTTTAGCCTTTGCAAGCATTCCAATATTGTGACATCAGGATCTTTAGATTTCAGACCAGAAATCTATAGTAGTTGCTTCATTTTCTCCATTTCAGTCACCTGCCATTGATGTAACAGAATGTCTCACTGGGGACCGAACTGACCAGTTCCTATTGGGCAGTCCTTCCTTCCTTCCTTCCTTCCTTCCTTCCTTCCTTCCTTCCTTCCTTCCTTCCTTCCTTCCTTCCTCCTTTCCCTTGTCCACATGAGGAATTATACCCTTACATGTGGGTGCTCTGCCCAAAGGAATATAAGTTTTGATTGCTGAAACCTCACAAGATATCTTGGGGTTTGAGGGCTAGATTTTTTTTCCTCTTCCCTATTTATTTATTCTATCATTTTTTTTAAAACTGGGACAATGAACTCTTTTTGTCCCATGTAGTTTCATTTATGATTTCTTGAAATAGAGCTCTGGAAGACCAGGCTTTGATAAAGTTCATTGGAATTCAAATGAAACTACTTGATCATGCCTTAAACCCAAATCACTCTGGCTCTCACTGGTCAATAATAAGTCCTAGCCCAAACCTCACTTGGTCATTATTTGGCTCTGAGTGAGTGCAAATAGCAATTGTTTCTCTTCTGGTCAGAAACCCTGAGGGTCTTCCCCTCCCAGTTTGATTTTTTTTTCTGAGTAGGAAAACTAAGTCATCTTTTGCCTCATTTCTTACTTAGCCTTAAATCACTGAACGAGGGTTGTCTCAGAGAAACTGAGACCTGGGAAAAGGCCTTAGCTTGAAAAGGCCAAGGTCTACCACTGCATCCCGGGTTATCTCTCGTCACCCTGACCTATGTCTTGCCACTGGACTCAGATGACCCTGAAGGAAAGAGTGAGGCTCATGACTTTTCACAGTCCTGCTTCACTTCAACCCAATTCACTTGCAATGCCATCACCCTCCTGATGTCATTGGTTACCTTTGAAGAAGGAAGGACAAACAAGAGTGGCATAGTCTATCCAAGAGTTGAGGGGTTTCTCTTCAACTTGACATGGCAATGCCACTGAAAAAGGTTGTAACCTAACAGTGAGATCCTCTCTATAGCCTGTATCCAGCTTGTATACCATTTCTATATGTCAACTTTTTTCCATATAAATACATTTGTTAGTATCTCATTGAAGGTAACTCTTGAATTTTGGTTTCTATTTTTTTAAATTTTATAACAGCTTTGTGATTATGTATTCTAGGTATTCTCCCCAGCTTTAATCTCTCTATAGATGTTAGAATATGCCACCCATGATAGCATTTAAATAGCTCTTCAAGGCTTACAAAGTACTTTAAATGTTTCTCATTTTTTTTCTCCAAAAAAATCAACGAATTTTTCTTTAAAGACATCTAATTCTTAGAAAAATAAAAAGATACCCAGGAAAATCTGTAAGTTTCCCTAAAATATCTTTGAAAAGAAAAAAAAACAGGCATGGTGGACATGCCTGGCATCTTTCTCATCTCTGTTCCTTTGGAGGCTGAGATTGCTGAATTACATGAATTCAGAAGCTCTGAGATGTATTGGGACTAAAACTAGTCTAGTAGCCACACTAAGTCTGGCACCAATATAATAAACTTCTGGGAATAGAGGGACACCAGGCTGTGTAAGGAGATGTGGAATAGCCCAGACTGGAAAAACAGAGCAAAGTCAAAACTTCTAGGCTGATAAGTATTGGGATTGGCTCCATGAGTGACCAATCTGGGTGAGATAGAGAGACCCAGTCAAGAAAGAAGAAGTAAGAAAGTGAGGGAGGAAGAAAGAGAGAAGGGAAGGAAGGAAGGAAGGAAGGAAGGAAAGAAGGAAGGAAGGAAGGAAGGAAGGAAAGAAGGAAGGAAAGGAGGAAGGAAAGGAGGCAGGAAGGAAGAGAGAAAGTGAGAGAAAAAGAGAAATAAAAAGAAAGTAAAAAAGGAATGAGGGAGAAAGGGCAGAAATGAAGGAGAGAAAGAATGAGAAAAAGAAAAAAATCTACCAAAAAAATCCCAGAAGCCCCATATATAACCTCTAGGTGGCATTAATAGCCACTTCCATGATCTTGTTCAGCATTGAGTTTCTGGATCCTAGGAATTCCTACATTCACGTTGGTAGGTGATATTGCCCAAAAAAAGAGAGGTAAAACCGAGGAGCAAAAGTTGTTGACACTTTGAGAACCAAGGAGAACAGCTAGAAAATAGATAATTACTCTGCACTCACTGGGCATGCAAAAATCTCAGAGTTGAGTGTATGACTGCACAGGATCCAGATCTTCAGGGCAGAACAAGGTCATGTGAGTGTCTTTAATGCCACATGATAGTTAAACAAGGAAGGCCCAGTTCTTATAATACAGATTGTGTTTCAAGACTTAAGGCAAATCCTAGGTTTGAAAAACCTTTCTAGGATCCCTGAAATATTCGTTTTCTTCCTTCAAAGAAAAACTTTCATCTATCAAATGAGAAATCAGAGGTCCAGGGAAGTAAACTTGAGACCCAACATCATCTAGGTAGAAAATGTTAGTACCAGGATTCAAATCCACGTCCTCCAAATCCGACTCCAGCACTCTTCCCAAGGCACCACTCTGCCTTCTCTCTCACTGCCAGAATTACTTTGGAAAGATGAGACTTTAACTGGTGTGTCTAAAAGCCTTTTGGTTTTCTCTCATCTGAATTTAGAGGGCAATTGTCTTGGAATGACATATTCTGTTATTTCCTGGGAGTACTTCTGTTCTTCTCTTGATTTGTATATTTCTGACTTCGTTTTTCTGGCTGATCCCTGAGCTCCAGGTCTCAGAAATGTTTGAGAAGCCAGGAGGGGAAAACATTGCAAGGGAAGGCAAAGTGTCCATGGATCAGAAAGGCAGGCAGAGGTGGCTCATTTCTTCTCCAACTCTATTGCCAACTCTGATACTTTGTTTGAATTAGTAATTAGAATTAGTAATTAGACAAATTCTTTGACTTTTGTAAATATTTTTCATAATTTTTCTGATTTTGTCATTTTGCAGTACAGAACCAAGATTAGTCAACATATTTAAATGGAAATACCATTAAAATATAAAACTGACGCAATCTTAGGGATTGAAATGTAATCAGAAAAATAATTATTTCATTTTAATACTACATTATATGGGTCAAAACAAGATACATCTTTACCTCCATCTTTATCCTAGATACAGTGCCCTGATCATGGTAGAAATTTATGGGATTTAAAAAAATAATAACTTTTATTATTATTATTAGTATTAGCTTCCAGAGTGTGTATGTTTAAGTGTGTGTATGTATGTGTGTGTGCATGTGTGTGAAATAGAGAAGCAGAGTCAGAGGGGGATATTTTATATATATACATATATAAATATATATACACACATATATATGGAGAGAGAGAGACGAAGAGAGAAAGCAAGACAGAGATGGAGAAAGAGACAGAGACAGCGATAGAGAAAGGAGACAGAGTTACTTAACTTCCTAGTTTCCTTAATAACTCTTTAAGACTGAAATACAGAAAATTTGTCTATCTGCATTGGTGGAAAGAAAATCTTCACTATGACCTTTCTCTACATCAATGAAACCACAAGTTTGGATCAGCCTCCCCCTCCAAAAAAATTATATATGTATATTTATGCTAAAGTTGACACATAGTCCTCTACATAACTTTATCATGAATCACATTTTAAAAGACCTTTTAATGTTACCTACTAAAGAAAGAGTCACAACTTCAAAACATGTTTGAAGTTGTTGTATAGTCATTTTTAAGTTATGCCCAACTCTTCATGACTTCTTTTGGGGTTTTCTTGGCAAGGATACTAGAGTGGCTTGCCGTTTCCTTATCCAGGTCACTTTACAGATGAGGAAGCTGAGGTAAACAGGGTTAAGAGTGGCTTGCACAGGATCACACAGCTAGTAAGGGCTGAGGTTGGACTTGAACTTAGGGAGATGAGACTTCCTGACATCAGGCCAGGTACTCTATCCACTGTGCCACCTAGCTG
This sequence comes from Pseudocheirus occidentalis, assembly GCA_028646575.1. Lineage (NCBI taxonomy): Eukaryota > Metazoa > Chordata > Mammalia > Diprotodontia > Pseudocheiridae > Pseudocheirus > Pseudocheirus occidentalis. Next base: position 309,722,209 of record CM053594.1, read on the forward strand.
CCCCATGTTTGAGGTACTGGTTGATAAATTGATAAATCCCTGACTTCTTTTAAAAATTTTTTTTAATTTGGGGTACAGAGGAATGGAAAAGTTAAACCCCTAGTAGATTTAATATAATTTAATTTAATCCCTAGTAGGCCTCCATAGAAAGACAGCTCAGATGTGATTGTCTTTCAGATACATTTTGAGAACTAGAACAAAAGAAAAGAGATGACATGTGGTTTTAGGCACAGGGTCTCATAAGAATAGGGTAACGACAACTAAGGACAGATATGATGATGTAAGAGTTTGGTATAAATATTGAAGTCTCTGGGGAAAGGACACATGAACCAAACTAAAGGAAGCACAGAAGCCTGTCATAGTTCAGGGCTTAGAGGGTGTCTCTAGCCAATACAATTGGAGGTAGAAAGCTAGACAGCTATTCCCCTAATTTGATCAGGACAAGCCAAACCACGCAATTTTGGTGGAAAATTCAATTTGGACTTACAATTGCCAGGTTGCTCTGCCTATCCTTATCAAATGAGTGATATAACGTCTGGTTTCCATTTTATTTTGTATTCTGTACATAGTCTAGACGAAATGGTAAGGAATTCAAGCGTAATTTTTAAAAAGTTGGGAGAGATAATACCGAGAAAGGAATTTAAAGAGGAGAATAATTCAATAAGAAGACGGTCTTAGGAGGAGATTTGGGACAGCAGAGCGACGGAAACAAAGATAATTGACAGGGATACTGGGTTTTAGCAGACTCTAAGCTCAATATGAATCATGAGCCAAAAAAAGCTAATACAGTCTTAGGCTGTGTTGAAAGGCATAGCGTCCAGAAGGAGGAAGGTGTAAGTCCCACAGTACTCTGAGTAAGACCATATTTGGAGAATCATTCTAGGTCTTGGTGCCACATCTTAGGAGGATATTGACTGAGAAGGGTTTCCAAAGAAGGATAACAGGGGTGACATACCATAGGCTAGAAGGGAAAGGGGATGTTTATCTTGTAGAGAACAGGACTCAGAGAAAACATGAAAGCTCCCTTTAAGTAGTTGAAGAACCAACAGGTGGAAGAGAAACTAGATTTACTTTGCTAGATCCTAGAAGGCAGAATTAGAAGCAATGAGCAGAAACTAGAGAAAGGCAAATTTGAGGAAATTTTTCCAATAATTAAAGCTATCAAAAATGGAATCGACTGTGTGAGGAGGCAGTGCGTTCCTGATCAATGGAGGTGTTCAAGGCATTGTAGAGAAAATTCTGGCTCAGGAACCCATTTGACAAAATTACCTCAGAGATCCTTTCCAATTATTAGACTCTCTGACTCTAAGTCAAGCAAAACTGTGGTTTTAATAAATATCTTCAAACTGAATTATAAATGCTTTCATATAGCCTTCTTCTCCCTCAAGACAGTTTCTCTGAGTCACTACCCAGGTCAATATCTGTGGTAAGGCATGCTTTCTCTTCCCTCCCATGGCTACAGTGTGTGGAATAATCAACCTAATCGAGGTTACCTTAGAAACAGCTCTGCACCCAAGAAGTCAGATGGCATCCCTGAGATGCTGCTCCTCCATGTGACCACATAGAACAGCCTTGGGGAATTAGATGAATCTAATATTTTAATCCTTTCTGATCAGGTTATCCAATGATGGAGACAATGGGGTTCTGATAAATGTTTAACAAGCAACTCTCCAAAGAACAGATACACATTTAAATCGAATCTGCATATTAATGATTTCTCTATTTTTTTAAAGTCTAAGTGATCAACAAAACAGCCCTGATATGTAATATTTCCTGATTTCTCAGGTATAAAATACTCCCACTGAAAAAGTTTACAGTCGACTGGTGAGCCCAGTTGGGGCTGACTCCAGTATTCCCCTGGATAGAAATGACAGTAGCCTTTTGTTTCCAGTAAATCAAGAACCTGTTCCCTTAGTAGGTTTGTAAGATTATTTCCAATGTTCTAACATTTAAGAAAGGGAAAAGTTAATATGGGAAAAGATGGACTGATTTCTCCCACACAAGTGTGTCTATAGCTGTTGTAGTTCATAGAAGAGAACATTTAAGAGTCAGGAAGACCTGAATTCAAAGTCAGTTTCAGACACTTACTAGCTTGAGAGAACCTGGGCAAGTCACAATCTGCTGTTTACCTCAATTTCCTCATCTGTAAAATGGGGATAATAATAGCACCTATCTCCCAGGATTATTGTGATACTCCAATGAGAAAATAATCATAAAGCACTTAGCACAATGCCAGCCACATAGTAGGTGCTGTATGTTAGCTATTATTATTCCCAAATACTGAAGACGGCCAAGTTTGCATTAACAGCAAAGTTATAAAAATACAAGCAAATCTGACTTCCCAATCATTTATTTCCATGAAAAACAAACAAATTGGTTTTGGTTATTTATGTGCCAACAGTGGTCCAGTGTAATAGAATGAACAGAGTAATGAACTAGGAATTAGGAAGGTCTGCCATCATCTCTACCACTAACTTACCCTGTTACCTTGGGCAAGGTCCTTTATTTCTTTTAAAAATTGATTTATTTACTTTTAGTTCAAAAGATTCAGCTCCATAGTCCCTTGAGTTTCAAGTTTTCTCCCCTTCCTCTCCCTACCCCACCCATGACGGCATGCAATCATGTATAGGATCTGCAAATACTTTCACACTGGACATTAGACTGGTTGTATGGAAGGGTTGTAACCAATGGAGTGAACAATATGAAAAAGGAAATAAAACCAAATATGGAAAAAAGCGATAGCATGTAGGTTGCTTCAGTCTCCATTTAAACTCTGGTCTTTCTAGATCTTTCTCTGAATGTAGACATCTCCTTCCATCCTGAGACTTGTAGAGTTGTCTTATAGCTGTGTGTTGCTGAGAAGAGTCCAGTTTATCAAGGTTGGTCGTCATACATATGATGTGTCTGTGGTTGTGTACACATTTCTCCTGGTTCTGCTCTTCTCACTTAGCATCAGTTTGTATAAGTCTCTCCAGGTGAACATGAAGACCGTCTCCTCCCAATTTCTTATAGCACAATAGTATTCCATTACATTCATATACCACAATTTGTTTAGCCATGTCCCAAGTGATGGGCATCCCCTTAATTGACAGTTTTTTGCCGCATGATCCTTTACTTCTTTAAGCTTCAGTTTCCTCATCTTTATAATAAGAAGACTAAATTAAATGATTTCTAAGGTACCTCCTAGTCCTAAGATTCCATTACTATGACTTCCATCTAGTCCTGTAATCGTGTACCCTGAAACGTGTGTTTATTGCGAAAAAATCTGGTGTTTACACAGTAAGATTAAAAACAAACCAAGATAAAACAAAAAACAGCCCTCAAAACTTTTGAGGCTGTTTATTCTTTCATCTGTGTATCTCCTGGAAGGAAAAAAACCCTCTGTTTTCACTTATTACATAAAAACTTGTGAACCAATTAAAAACAATGAAAAGTATAACACATGCAAACAGAAGAGTTGAGTTTTCTTCACCATATGTTTCAAATTAGTCTAATTCCTTCATCAGTAAGAAACAAAGCAATAGATTGAATTTCTGGCACTAACCAATCTGGAACTATCAAAGTATTGAGAGATTGATAGTAAGTTAAAATCCAGTTAGGGCCAATAAGGTTTCCTTCCTGGAAACTCTTTATAGATGTCTCCAGAACACACGTATTTTTATGATTTCTGATAGAGCCAACTCCCCAGGTTTCAATTTAACAATAAAGAAGTATGTGGGCATGGGACTTTCCAATTTCTGCATATTCCTGACTCAATTCTGGTAGTCATGTTATGGGAAAATGCATTATTTTTACACTGGCTGCTTTCTTCCAAATAATGGCTCTAGATAATGTGGTTAGCTTGTCATACAAGGTTTAATACTCTTCTTCCATCTGCATATCTATCAGACAGCCTCTGTTTTCTTTCACAGAGTAATTGGGAGGGAGATGTTGACTTAGACTAACCCCACCCTGCCTAAACATGAGATTCCAGAGACCCTCCTTTCTCATTACCCAAAATATACTTACTCTTAACTTGTAGACAACAAAATCGTTAATCTTATTTGTGTTTGTATTTGTTCAACATCTTTTAATTTAGATGTTTGATTTCTCCGTGCACAAAGCCACTTCTCTATTTCAAATTTGTCCATCAATAAGCATTTGTTAAGTGGTTTCTACATGTAGAGCATCATACTAAAATGTTGAAAATAAGGCAAAAATGAAATAGTCCCTGACCTCAAAGAGTTTACATTCTACTTGAAGGGACAGGATACAAATAAATGCATATAATCTATACAAAATGAATATAAGGTGATGATGACATGGAAGGCTTTTGCAGTTTGCAGAAATCTGGAAAGGCTTTGCATAGAAGATGGTACTTGAACTAAATCTTTTTTTTTTGGCTTTTTTTTTTGGAGGGGAGAAGGCAGAGCAATTGAGGTTAATTGACTTGCCCAAGCTAGTAAGTCTAAAATGTCTGAAGCCAAATTTGAATTCAGGTCCTCCTGACTCCAGGGCCAGTGCTTTATTCACTGTGCCACCTAGCTGCCCCTTGAACTAAATCTTAAGGAAATCAAGAATTCCAGGCAGAGGTGAGAAGGAGGTACATTCTAGGCACGTGGTCCGGGTTGGGGTCGGGGGTGGAGGGAGGCAGGAAATGCAAAAGGATAGAGAAAGAAGACGGAGTCATCTGTGTGCAGAACAGTGAATAGACCAGTATGGCCAGATCACAGAATGTGGAAAGGTGAGTAACAGGTAAGAAGACTGGAAAGTTAGGAAGAGACTAGCTTCTGAAGAGCTTTCATGAAACAAAGGAGTTTACATTTGATCCTTATGCCAACTGGAAGCCATTTGGCCTTGTTGAGCAGTGGGGTTACATAAACAGGCCTGTGTTTTAGTAAAATTACATTATGGTTATGTGGAGAATGACTCGGAACAAGGAGAGAGTTGATTTAGTGAGTCAAAATAGGAGGCGAGCAGGAATGAAAATTTGAATTAGGGTTTTAGCTGTGTGAGTGGGGAAGCAGGGGCACATACAAGAGTTATCATGGCAGATAGGTGGTCTAATGGGTACACTGCCCAACTTGTAGACAAGAAGACCTGAGTTTGCATCCTCACTTAGACTTTTACTATCTGCATGACCCTGGCCAAGTTCCTTAATGCCTCTCACCCTCAGCATTATCATCTGTAAAATGACCTCCTTCATAGGGTAAATATAAATAATGCAGGTAATACAGACAGATAAATACAGATAGTATAGGTATTATTTTGAAACCTCAAAGCACTACATAAATACTATTATTTTTAATTATAATAATCATTATTTTGGTGATAGAAGCTACAAGATTTATCAACTGGCTGTGTTATATGGAATGAGTGAGAATTAAGAGTTAAGGATAACACTGAGGCTGCCAAATGGGTGCCTTGGGCAATGGTAGTGCCCTGAACAGTAATAAGGAAGTTGGAAAAGGGGTCACCTGGGGGAACAAGGGAATGGATTCTACTTTGAACATGTTGAGTTAGGGATGCCTCTGAGGCATACAGTTTGAAATGTCACAGGCAGTTGGTGATATGTGATTGGAGCTCAGGAGGAAGATTATAGCAGGGTATACATACTGGAGAATCATCTATATAGAGACAGTAATTGAAACTCTGGGAGGTGATGGGATCATGTAGTGAGAAGAGTGAAAAGAAAAAAGGGAAGGGGATCCAGCATAGAGCCTTGTGGCACACCCATGGTTAGGGAATGGGACATAGATGATCAGTATAGAGGATCAGTCAGACAGGTAACCTGTAAAAAAACAAAAATCTCAAAAAGTAGAAGGTATTCAGGAGGAAAATTTCACATCAGAAGTCAGATTGGAGAGTGCTGAGAGAAGAATATGAGGAAAGGAAGTGCAGAAACCAAGTATAAATGGATTTTTCAAGGAAGTTAGCTGAGGTATGAGAGATATAGGGTAATAACAGGGCTAGTGAAATCCATTAAAGGATTTTTAAGGATGAAGGAGAGATGTATGTTATTTATAGGCAGCAGAGAAGGGAACCAGTAGATAGGGAAAGATTGAAAAGATTGAAAATAAAAGGAAGGATGATAATGGAAACAATATTTCTGGAGAAGGTAGGAGGGGATAGGCTCAATAGTTTAAGCAGAGGCCAAGATGGTGGCGTAGAAGCAGCAAGGCCCTGCAGCTCCCACACAGCCACCCTACATGCCCATAAAATATGACTCTGGACAAATGCTAGGACTCTCAAACTCACAAAAATACAGAAAACACATCTCTCGCGGAAGGCAGCTTGGCAGCAGGGGATCATCGCAGCAGGATGGGAGCGAAGGCCAGCCCAGCCTGAAACCGAAACCACAGCCAGGCCAGGCCCCAGGGCAGTCAGGAGGAGCTGATGAGCCGTGCTGCAGCCAGTCTACAAGAGAGAAGATCTACAGCCTCCAGTAACTCCATATCTACCAAGGTGTGAAAAACAGGGATTAAAGAAAGGCAGCTCAGCAGGAGGGGCTCATCCCGCAGGCCTGCAGGCTGGGAGTCGTGACCAGCCCAGCCTGAAACCACCATGTGGCCAGGCTCCAGGGAAGCTGGGAGGAGCCAAGCCTCCCAAGCCCCAGCGTGAGTCTACTTCAGAGAAGATCTCAAGCACCTGGAGCAATCTGCACATCTACTAAGCCAGGATTAAAGGTCAGTGAAAGTGAGTGAAGCTTTCAAGCTAAATTTGGGGGAGGAAAAGCAGTTTGGACAGTCTACCTCCAGGGCAAGGGAGCAGTGGGAAAGGGCAGAAACTGCTGTAATCTGCAGATGCCCCCACTGGGATGCGTCAGACCCCCTGGCCTGCGGATCCCGCAGAGGGCTGAGTCAATTGATCAGGGCCAAGTACTCTTGTGTTGAGCGGCCTGGATCTGGATCATGGTCTTGGGTGGTGGTCCTGGGGTGTGCTTTCAGCAACCCAAAGCTAGGGGAGGCTGCAATACCCCCCTAATAGCTCCGGCAGCTGGGAAAACCCCA
>CM053594.1:309729697-309744112 GCA_028646575.1 Pseudocheirus occidentalis
AGGGATGCTGGATGCTTACACTTCAATAAAGAGACAGGGACAGGGTAGAGAACAGAACAGGGGGGGAGAGATAGGAAAGAGGGACATATGATCACTGTCACAATATGTCCACTATGAAGAGGTCCTGTATAATCACACCTACACAGCCTGTATTGAATTGGTTGTCCTTTCAGCAGGGGTGGGTGACAAGGGAACTGAAAGAATCTAGAATTTAAAGCTCTGCAATATCTGCAACTAGGAATCAAGATATACAGGGGCTGGGAAAGGGAGACCATCCCTTCCCTACTAGAAAGTTAGAGAGCAGACCAGGGGAGGGGCTCTACAGTGGGATTGCTGTTTTAGGTTTGGGGTAGGGGAAAGACAGGGAGAAAATTTGTAATTCAAAAATCTCATGAAAATGAACGATGTAAACAAGAAAACAAATAAAATTTATTACATTAAAAATAGTTTAAGCAGATGGTATGACTAGTGAGGAGGAGAGCAAAAGTCTTCATTAGAGACTGGAGAAAGAAGTGGTAGGGTATGAGGTCAGGGAGTTTAGTGATGAGGAAAAGGAGGAAGAGGGGTCATATGAAAAGTAAAGAAAAAGGCATGTTAGAGTAATTGAACTGAGTCTTAAAAGAAATCCTTTTGGGGGGTGTAGGGTGGTAAAATATGAGGGTAGGTCCTCAACTTAAGAGGCAGAGGGAGTACTCTTGGAGGTTTGAGGAAGAAGAAAAGATTTGAATCAGTCTCTGTGGGGAGTAGGATAGAGAATTAATTAGGGAACTGTAGAAAGAGCATCTTGCTTATTTGAGGGCCTAGTTGAGATTAGATAATATCAATTTGTAAAGAAATCATTTATCATAGTTGCGAAACTTCTCCAACTCCATTCAGCTGCACAAAAGTAGAAGTAAAGATAGCAGATGGTAGGAGTAACCCAGGGTTGGGGCTTGGCAAAGCATAAGACAAGAAATCAAGAGAATCTAGAGCAGAAGACAGAACAAAGTTGAACTTGTTCACTAAGCAGTCAAGATCAGGAAGGAAGAGCAGAGCCACGAGAACAGAAGAGATAACCTAGCAAAATATAGTGGAGTGCAAAATAGCAAGTCATGGTAAAGATGAAAGATAAATTTGGGAGAAGTTAGATAAAGGTAGAGTTTAAATGAAAGGAATGGCAAGTGTTGCCGATTACATCAGTGAAACATTTGTGATTGCAATATCAAGGGTGTGACCATCTTTGTGTAGATTAAGTGAAGTGGAGGTCTAAGTCATGGCAGTAGAGGAGATTGAGGAAATAGGAGGGTAGGGTATGGGGCAAAATGTATGTATATGGAAATCTTCTAGTATGAGGGCAGGAATTGGAAAGAAATAGTATGATCAAAAGGGGGAAGGGTGGGGCAAACAACTAGGTAGTACAGTGGAGAGAACAGAGGACCAGGAAGCAGAAGGACCTGAGTTCAAATCTGATTCAGACACTTGACACTTACTAGCTGTGTGACCCTGGGCAAAGTCACTCAACCCCAATTGCCTCACCAAAGGAAAAAAAGAAAGAAAAAAAGGAAAGAAATAGTATGAGCCAGACACTGTACTCATTGATCAAGGAAGTCAATCAGGACATACTCATCAACCACACTCTGAGTTTCATGAATTTAGATAGAGGAAATTTCAAAGAAGTGAAAGGTTCTGAGGGATGGAGATGAAGGGGAAATTGAGAAGTAGCAATGGTGAAGTTGGGATTGGGACTAGTGAATCAAGAGGTGTGAGAAAAAGTGTAGCTAGTACTGGAAAAGATGCCAAAATGTTGCTCCATCCAGAAGAGCCAGGTCTCAGTGAGAGCTAGAAGATGGAAGGAATATGAAAGGAAGAGCTATAAAAAAGGAGCTTCATTAAATATAAAGCAGGAGCTTCAGAGGGTATAGTAGAAGGGTCAAACAGATGCAAAGCAGGACCTCAGGGAAAGGAACAGAGTGGTGGATGATGGAGTTGTGGATTGTACAGCAAAGGCTGAAACACTTTTGATTACTCCTTCAATCCCAGTACTTTCTGCTTTACATTATATGTTTATATTTACATGTATCCCTGTGGTAGATTGTAAACTTCTCAAGGACAGGAACTATTTTGGATTTTGTCGTTGAAAGACATGAGCACTACAGTCTCTGAAGAATCAAAAATGTACATTACACAAAGCACAATGAAGGTGTACAAGACAGTTGTGACATAACCAATGAGAAACTCTGAAGAACAGGAATAAAATATGTCATCAGGTAAAAGTAGTTTAGAAGAGATGGACTGGACATACGGCAAGGACAATGGATGACAATGTATCCATCTAAATGCTCCATAATCTCCTTTTGAAGTGAGGAGATAGTGAAGAAGCCTTCCAGCATATTCCGTGGACCCCTTGCGATGAATTTCTGAGAGCACATGAACTCAAATTGCAGTAGACAGTATGCACGACTGAGTTATGATCTTCATCATTGTGGGGTACATCCAGAATGCTACCTGTACTGTGGCACATTGTATGTCACAGAGTGTCAAGCAGAACTCAGGAGAGTCCGTAGGAGCCTCAGTGTTAGGAGTTTAGAGCTGTTGCTCATTGTTTGACACTCTCCCACCCTTAACATTCATTTATTATGAAGAGAGAAAGAAGAAAATGAGAGGAAAATTATAATAGATCACCAACTCTAAGTCCAAGTAAATCACAGGAATTTGTTGTGACATATATTTGCAATGGGAATTCATAAAATACGGGATTTATTTAGAAAATTGCTGTTATGGATCACAAGTAATTTCAAGTCTGAGCTAAACAATGGCTAAGTGAAAGGACTATCCCCCAACATGGAAGTCATCAATCAGGGCTTTGGGACTGAAGATATCTTTTTTTTTCTTTTTTGGAGGGCTATTGGGGTTAAGTGACTTTCCCAAGGTCACACAGCTAGTTTTTGTGTTAAGTGTCTGAGGCCGGATTTGAACTCAGGTACTCCTGACTCCAGGGCCGGTGCTCTATTCACTGCGCCACCTAGCCGCCCAGAACTGAAGATATCTTGAAGAAGCTGGTGATCAATTTAGTCAAATTATTGCTACCCTACTCTCTCCGCAAGGCTTGTCTTCCTATGTCTCACTCTGTTCCTTTAACCAACTGTTTTAAATCTTCTTCCACTGAGCTGACCCATTTTTCCACACATGCCTCCCCTGCTCTCTCTTGGGCCCCTAGCAGCTGATCTTTCTGATTTCTTTATTTTCCAAAAGAAGTCAAACAAACCCAAACATATCATATCAATAAGTATGCTCAGAACACCTACCATGTACAGAGAGGTACTGTGCTAGATACTTGAGAAGACTACAAAGATGAAAAAAATATGCTGTCTATCCTGGGAACCATATGCAAAGTCTTTCCAGTATGCCATTAGAGAGTTTGCAATCTAATTGTTGTTCATTCATTTCAGTCTTGTCTGATTCATGACCCCATTTGCGTTTTTCTTGGCAAAGATACTGGAGTGGTTTGCTATTCCTTCTCCAGCTCATTTACAGATGAGGAAACTGAGGCAGAGTTAAGTGACTTGTCCAGGGTCACACAACTGATAAGTGCCTGAGGTCACATTTGAACTCAGGTCTTCCTGACTCCAGATCCAGTGCTCTATCAACTGCACCATCTAGCTGCCCTAGTTTACAAACTAGTTAAAGGGAATGAAACATATAAAAAAATACTTTTACAAATAAATGTGACACAAAGTTAAATGCAGAAGCAGTTGATAAAAGTATCAAGGGAATCAGAGTTATTGATCTTGCCCTCTAGAAGTTTCCAATCTAGGTGGCGAGATGAGGTATAGATTCATGAGAAAGGTAAATAATGATGTGAGATTTCAGGAAGAGTTCCAGAAAACCATAGAAGTCTTGCATAAGACAGTATGAAGCTACTGGTCCAGCTAGTAGTATAGACACAGGAATTCATAAGGCCTGGACCATGGGAGTTAAGAAGGAGAAATCACTTGAGGTCCTGTTGACCAATCAATATCTAAAGGAGAAAGTGGAATTTGAGCTGGATATTAAGGAATAGGTAGAGTTTGGACAGTCTGTGTTTCTTCCCACATCCTATCTGTCCTCTCTTTCCTTTCCCTCTCATCCTTCAATTCTTCTATCTTTTCTTCATCTTTATTTCTTGAATTTTCATAATTTTTTCATTGTACCTCATTAAGGGCTGAGAGTCTGAAGTCAGATTTTACTTCTCATTTTGTATCTGCTTCATTAACAGTTGTTAAACTTATAATAAAAAACATACTTACTAACTTTTGTGGGATCTTAACCTTTGTGGTCCTCAATTTCATCATCTATAACATGAAGCGGTTGAATTAAATCTTCTCTTAGACCCTTCAAGCAATAAATCTACGATCCTGTGACTTGTGAATCAGGAGCTCAGGAGGCTAAGAAAAGGAAAGATAAGGAGGAAATACTCACTTAAAAGATCGAAGCTATGATTACGGCCTTACATAAACTTACATGTGGAATGAATTTCTTAGGAATTCTACAGCCTTTTCAGGTAGAAAGAGAAGGACTATGAAGGTCATTTTCCCCCTTGCCTGCCTGCCACCCTTATTTGTTTGTGGCCTTACATCAGCTCCCAGTAGTGACCAAAATGTTTATCCCAGATCCAGTAATCTCAGGACAACATCGAATTCCAAGCAGGGCATATCACAAGAAGATGTGAATTTGCAGAAAGGGAAATGTTGGCAAAATGCCAGGAAAATCTCCCAGACAGTGAGATGGTTGTTTATTTATTTATCATATTTACTGGAATTGCCCATCACTTATTAGCCTCTGGGTACATTGGTATGTATCATAAAAGAGGCTGCGTCTGACATTATGACCTGCAATCCTTAGTAAACAACAACAGAAAACCAGGACAGATAAAACCCCAGTACATCTAAAATAAATCTAATTAGAGACCCAGAATCCTTAAAGGGAAAAAATGTTGTAAGCTGATAGTGCTGATTTTGAAAACTAAGAGTAGTGAGTCCCATCAGACTCCTCACTGATGCCTTAGATCCTGAAGATGAAAGAATGATTGGTATTTTTATACCATTTCTCATCTGAAAATCTCCAAACACTTGGTAGCTATTGACTCAGTGTACATAACTGTAATACTGTAGTTAGCCTGGTTCACTGTGGTCTTATGATCTTATTAGTGGCTAGGACCACAGAAAGCCTTCTCCCGCTTTACAGCATCTCAGTGTTTAAAGAAAACAAAACAACCCAACCACACAGGATTCAAATGGTATAGGAAAACAACACTGGATTTGGAGTGAGAGACAGTAGAGGAAAAACACCATCTGACGCTCCTGCTCAAGCTTAAGAACAAACTGAACTGGCATCTGAGTTGTGACTTGATGCCCAAGGAAAGCAGTCCTAAGTTGGCAGCTGAGTCAGTGCAGTCAGACTTCATCAGTGAGACTGACCAAAGTCATCCAACCTCTTTGCAGAGACAGTAAACAAATTCAATTTGCTTGGCACTGTGCCTGGCACACAGTAGGCACTTAAGAAATGCTTTTTGAAGACTCGTGATGGAAAATGCTAAGCACATCCAGAGTAAGAACTATGGAATTTGAATGCAGACTGAAGCATGCTCTTTTCCCTTTTGTGGGTTTTTGGTTTTTCTTTATCATGGTTTTTTCCTTTTGTTCTGACGCTTCTTTTACGACACAACTAATGTGGAAATATGTTTAACATAATTGTACATGTATAAACTATATCAGATTGCTTTCTGTCTTGTGGAGTGGGACAAAAGGGAAGGAGGGAGAAAAATTTAGAACTTAATGTCTTACAAAAATGAATGTTGAAAATTATCTTTACATGTAATTGGAAAATACTATTGGGGGGGGTAAAATGCATTTTGATTCAACTGGTTTTAGAGTTGAAATTCTAGCTCTACTACTTACTAATTGTAAGAGCTTGGACAAGTCACAACCTTTCTGGACCTCAGATTGTCCATTTGTTAAATGAGGGATTTGGACTAGATGCCTTCGGAGGACCTTTTCACTTCGGAAATGATAGTTCTATTTTCATACCAGTAACTAGGAAAGCTTGCCAAAGTCATATCAGACAAAAAAGTAACATTGCTCCTTGAAAATGAGTCTACACCTAAGTGTTCAGTTTTTCAGAAGAATAAAATTGTAAATAAATAATCCAATTTAAAATTGTTAAAAAAAAAAAAAAGAAAATGAGTCTACACAGTTAGCATGAATTGGAGAAATGAGAAAATTACTTCAAAAATAGAAGACCTCACTCCACTTCCATCCCTCCCCCAATACTGCTCTTAAACATTTTGACTGGAATGATCCAGGCTGGCTGTCTGCGCAACCCACTTTCACTGGGCAGTTTCAACTCTGTTCTTTCAGAATCCTCAATGTAAAACACAAGCATTATTTTTGTAATAGAGGTTGAGTCAAAGTTCCTGACTGATGGAATCTCAGCTGATTTCCTTAACCTCTCCAGCCGCCACCCCTCCACCTTTTGTTTTTTTTTTTAAACTAAATCGAATATGAAACATGAAAAGATATGCCCCAGATAGTATTTCAAATTCCCAACCCTGGTTTTATGACACCCCCAAGTATCTTCTACATGAAGGGGGCACTTGAAGGTCTCGAAAGATTTCTAAAATGGAATTCATTCTAATTTCGTTTTAATGTATGCCAGGCAACGCTTTGGGTGGAGGGCAGAGGGAGGTCATGAAATTAATCGACAATAATAAGATATCCAACTCCATCAAGGTGGGGAATCAGTGTTCCAAACTATGAAGGAGGTTGATAAGTGAAGCAAAAATATTTGGGTTTATTTTGGCTTAACTTTGATTCTGAAATTCCATGTTAATGAAAGGGATACTTTGAAAGATGATTTTGGTATTTCAAATTGCCCAGTGAAAGACTTTAATCCCTTCTGCTGGGAGCTTTCTCTACATCAGAGAAGTACTTAATTTCCTTAAACTACTAAGCCCTATGTTTTGGCCACGTGAACCTGAGAACATGATTGTTGTTTGAAAAGTCACTCGGTAAAAAATGTCACCTTCTTATTGAACCATAGCTGCTGTTCCCCAAGTGTCTGTGTATCCCATCTGTTTACTGACAGAGGGCCAACCTCTGCCCTCATTAACTCACACGCAACATCAGTACGGGTTGCATGTAAGTTTCTGACAGTCAAATTTGGCCCCAAACAAGTTCATACTACTGTTAGCCTCGTGGTCTGTACAGCTGGGAAACTGACCTGGACTTTGTCTGTTCAACCCTGTACCTCATCAAAAAGTTTTGTTTTGCTTTCTAAATTTTCAGCTAAGTTCTGATCATTGAAGCTTTACTTTATTCTAATGGAAGAAAAAATAAATACTGCAGGACAATTTGATTTTCAGATCTCAGGTTGAATTCGCTATGCTGGCTAAAATAATAAGCTTTATTATGCTTGTAAAGCAAGATACTTTGACACCAAATTGGAATTTAATGGTTAAAAGCAAAAGCATTTCATTTTCCCAGACTATCTGAGGGTACATTCCTCAGTCCCTTTTTCTCTTTAGTGAGCTCCTACCCTCCCACCCCCAAAAGGCAAGCAATTGTAAAATATAATGAGATGCTGGAATCAGAGACCAAGTGGCAGCTTAAGACCCTGTGAGATCCTTTCTGGCCCAAGCCTCAGTATGCAAATGTTTTGACAGGAAATTGATATAGAAGTGTTTGAGAGACAACAGATATGGAATCCTACTCACTTTGAGGGAGACTTTTTTTTTTTAATATAGTCAGATATAAAGTTGCACTATTTTTTTTCCTTTTGGCCTGAAACTGTTTGCCCCTTTGAATGAGTTTAATCTTAAATAAATAGCTCCCCTCATAACGCCTATCTCAAAAGCTGAATGTATAGGACTTTTAAAATATAGCTACACTCAAATTATTTTGGTACAGACCCAAAAAGAACAGAGCGGACACACAGCAATTATGGAGTTGTGGTGTCTCGATTAAAAAAACAAAACAAAACAAAAAAACCCTCTTTTTTGCTTTTGAGTTAGAGAGGGCTGCAAATTCCCACAGGCCTTGTGGGCAGCAATTACAATCATCGTCCAAAGGGCAGCTTATAATTGCAACCAGGGACATCAGGACATCTCAACAATCACCCATCAGTCTTCTAAAGTATATTTGTGTAGATGGGAAATAACATTGTCTGCTATGTTTCTGAGAACTTTATTCATGAAGATTTTGATGTGGTTGAAAGTAAGAGAGAGTAACATTATTGATAAGTTAGAGTAAAGGCAAACAGAGTAACATAGGGTCTCAAGACGATGCCATTTGAAGAGTAATGGAAAGAATTATGGATGTTGAGCATAGAGAAGAAAAACCTAAGGGGGAGAAGGGGAGGGAAACGTGATAGCTCTTTTCATATATTTGAAAGACTGTCATGAGGAATAGAAAATAGATTTGTTCTGTTTGGTCCCAAGAACCTGCAGCAATGAATGGAATTTTAAAAGAGTCTTGATATCAGAAAAAGAAAAACATAGCAATTAGAGATAACCAAAAGTAGAATGGATTGCCTTGAAAGGTAGTGGGTTCTTATTTCTTTTTAAGGTATGTGTTGGCCAAGACAGCCACTAAGGAGTTGGACACATTTTTGCCTAAAGAAGAAAAGCCTTAAGGGTGGGGTGGCCCTGGAGTCAGGAGGACCTGAGTTCAAATGCAGCTTCAGACACTTGACACACTTACTAGCTATGTGACTTTGGGCAGGTCACTTAACCCCAATTTTCTTCCCAAAAAAAAAGAAGAAACACCTTAGCAGGGATTGAACACGTGCCTTAGAAGCATGTAAAGGACAATCATGGGGGAAAGGGATTAGCTTTGTTCTTTTTGGGCCCAGAAGGTAGAAGTAGGAGAATGAGGGCCTTGGGTTTTATGTAAGAGGGGAAAATGTCTTAATAATTAGAGCTATCTAAGAGAAGATATAGTAGCCTCCAGATCTAGAGGATTCCCCTTCCCTGTGCTCTTCAAGCCAAAGCTGGATGACCAGTTGTTGCATATGTTATCAAGGGTATTTTTGTTCAGGTCCAGTTTGGATTAGATTGCCCTCCAACTATAAGAATCTGTGATGAAGGAAAAAATGAATTTAATTGCTTTGTCCAATTGATCAATTATCCAACATAGGCTCTAATCTGCAGATTATTAGGTGTAAAATATTCCTAAGAAGTCAGTAAGGAGTTACCAAGGAGAATTACCCTGGCAGGAGAACACCCTTCATTTATAATATCCCAGAGGGACTACTTAGGGCTGAATCATAGACAAGTAATTAACAGTCACTTTTCAGAAGTTACAAAGACATTCTAGTTCTGAGTGTATCATCAACTTGAAGCCACTTGTTGGTCAAATTCTGAAACAGGAGGGCCGTCTAATTAGAAACAAGATAGAAAAATAGTAAAGAATTTGAGAATATTGCATCTAGAGAAGAGTTAGTGGAGGGGCAGGCCATTACCATCTTCAGATATATGAAAAGTTGAAGGACGAAGCTAAAGAAAATGACTGTAAATTTAAGCTTAAGGCACTGAACATAAAGATGAGTGCTCTTCTCACTAAGGCAGTTAGGTGTCACAGCGGAGGAGGTGCCAGCTTGGGTCAGGAAGGGCCCTCTTCCAGGGTTCAAAACATGCCTCAGACACTTACTGTGTGATTCTGGGCAAATTGCTTAATTCTGCTTGCCTCAGTTTCCACATATATAAAATGAGCTGGAGAGGAAAATGGCAAACCATTGCAGTATGTTTGCCAAGAAAACCTCAAATGAGATCATGAAGAGTCAGGCATGACCAAAAAAAAAACCTGAACAACAATAACAAAACTCTCTTCACTACTTCAAAAATCTATAATTTCAGCAATTTGAGTATAATTTCAATAGTATGGATATCCTTCCCATCCAACCCCCAGTGCAGATTGCAATCCCTCTATAACTCCTAAATGAATAGTTCTTGGAGAATGGCTGTGCTGAAAAAATCATTACTCTGTGAGGAGTCTCTCCAGATTTAGCTGGGTTTGTCTGTACTGAGCTCATGGACATAATTCTAAGAGTTGGAGGGATGATCAGGATCCCATGCCCATTCCCTGACATTTAGCAGGTAATGCTCTCCAGATGAATAGTTATATAATGAACATTACATCTATACCCCAAAGTACAACACATGTATATTTAGTGAGATTTATTGAAGAGTACACATTATTGAAAGAATGAGTTACAGCTGACTATATCTTGGATGGATAGCGAGTACTTGGGGTGCAAACACTTTTCTGAGCCCCTCTTGGGTACTTCAAGATAAAAGGCACAGTTCTTCATGCCTATAAAATATCTTTTGGCCCTGCATCAACGTTCTTAATGCCAATACAAGTACCAGTATCTGTGGAAAGGTCTCAGGATTTCTTGGACAGGAATTCTATTTGAAGATGAATTATTTCAGTTTATATAGTGAAAAAAACTTTGTTACTGATGTCAGGGAAGCCCCTTGTTCTTTACGTGCTCTTGAAGATTTACAAGAGCTAATTGACCAAGTGGCATGTGTCTGAGCTCATGGACAGTCCTTTCTGAGGGCATGGACAATCCTTTTTGTACTCTTAATTGGTTTTTGACCCTCAGTAGCCTTAGATATAGATGCTTACTGTGAGGGATGGTGAGGGGAACTTATAATGGATTGGTTCCCATAGTTAACGTAAGGATGATATATGTTCAATGGCATTGGGAGATAACAATTGTCTCAGGATGAGTAGTCTGCGAAGCTTGGGCCCTAATAAATATACTGAGAATGACTTTGACAGTAACTCTTGTTCTCTAGTGAGAAAGCCAAAATCTTTTGCAAAAGTGAAAAGAAAAGACAAAAATTCAATTAAATTTTTGACAAGCAAATTTTCAAGGCTATGAATGGCAATGCTTCAAAGAAATCTCTAAATTCTTAATGCAAAAGCAAAAGGGATTAGAGTAAACCATAAACTGATACAAAAGCTTGTACTTAGGAATCTCCCAAAATGATAGTTGCACTTGCAGTAAATGGAGACAAAAATTAATAACTATAACAGTAATAATAATAACAACAATGCTGGCTTGATCTATCACTTAATTTAGGTACAAATCCATAATGATACCAAAGTGGGCCATAGCAGCTGAAATAAGGGACTAGATAATTAAAAGAAAAACCACCTAAGAAATTGTCCACAGAAAACACATGAAGGATTAATCCATCACGAGGTCCACAAAGAGAGAACACATAAAAACTTCAAGGATCTAGAGTATGGAACTTCTTCCTCTAGAACAGATTGTAACTCCTCTATGACTCCATAGATGATTTTTAAAAGCTGCTATTTAAAAAAAAATCACCCGGAGGTCTATCTGGTAATATCTAAAATCTGATAAAATCTCCAAATTTAGGCTGAGCTAGTCTTTAGCAAATAAAGATATAGTCCCATCACTAAGCTTACATATTCAAAGTTCTTCCAGCTTGATAGAACCTGTCAGACTTTTCAATCAACTGTAATGATCTTTAAGAGCCCCGAGTGACCTCCATACCCCAATGAGGCATTGCAGTAGAACATCAGCAAGGAAAATCTCCATTCCACAATTTAGTTTGGTGCCCTGTATGGTATTTAATCATAATTGTCTGGGGTTTTTCTATGTTTCTTTATTTAAATTGAAAAGAAAAAAAATGAGGCAATAAAGTTGACTTACTTGCCAAACAGAGAGACATAGATGTCAAAGGTAACACCAGGTTAGAATAATAACTTGTTCACAAAAACTTATGAAGGATGATGAATGAGAATGAAAAATGTCCTTTCATAAAACAGAGAGAAGTAGTAGAAGGTAAAAGCAATTTAAAGAAAGTTGGTCATGACATCCAACTGAGCAATATCCCATGGACTTTCAAGGAATACAATTTTAAAAGAGATGAACAGAAGAAAAGTTGAAGAATTTTTTTAAATTGCTATGATAAACTGTTTTCTCCATCAAGGACAGTAGAAATACCACACTTGGAACCTAACATCATGGTTCTGAATGAGTTTGCAAGGGATGCAGAAATAGCATGAAAGAGAAGAAAGAGAAGAAAAGGAACCTGGCTAAAGAATAGGACCAGAGAGGAGATGAGTACTGGAGGCAATACTTCAGGGTATGGTTTGTAAGGTATCTAAAAGTAGAGAAGACACCAGCAGCATACAAAACAACTGAGACTTCATTCATACTGAAAAGACAATTGAAAGGACATCAATAATTAGTGACCCATATGCCTACTATTCTATCTATACAAAATCTGTATACAAGTCACCTACACACAAAGTCTCAATGAGGATCTTAAAAAGGAATATGCAAGCTTTCACAAGCAATATTAAACAATGAATTCTTTCTTTGACATGTCACAATTAAATAGTACATTATGGAATATAACATCCTACTATGATCATTTTTCTTGATTATAAAAAATCATTTGACACACTGGAATAAAATGCCACTTTACATGATTTTCACATGACGGCGTCTCCCATCCATAATCAAAATCATTCAAGGTTCCTTGAAATATATAACAATAGAAATAACTCTATTGAATGACCTTCAAATGACACAAATCAGACAAGGTACAAAAATAGGAATATGTATGCTCGCCAAAGGTGTTCTCCACCATATTGGAGTAGATCCAATGGGGAGCCTAAATTAGAGAGGCATTCCTCCAGATAATAATGTCTTGCAGATACTTCTACTTATGGATAACATCACATTTATTGCATTAAGCTCTAGTACACTGAAGATATTCTGGGAAAATAACTTTAAACACTCAGATGAATTTGGCCTAACTGTCTATATAGGAATGACCAAGTAAATGTAAACTCTCTATTCCATATTTGGAAACACAACCTGTAGCTTGCCTGTAGATTGCCTTGTAGGTATATCTGGGTTGGACAATATAGATGAACATTGAGTTGGGTCCAGAGTTGACCTTCCCTCTGGGTCCAGAGGGAAAAGAGTAGGTCAATTTACTTCTGGGAAATTGCAAAGCTTCTTTATTGACCCCAAATTTCCCATGAGAGCAAAGGCCCATCTTTCAATACTAACAATCTACAAGTGTTGTTATACGAGAGTAGGACATGGCACCATTTCCCTGAAGAATTAAAATTAGAATCTTAAAAGGGCAATGGAGAGTCCCATAGAAGGTATAAGCAGTCTGAAGTATGTAACCAGTGAGGAACTACAAAGAACAGGATTAAAGGAAGGATCTAGGAAATGAATTATATGAAGAAAAAGTGTAATAGTCATGTGGCAAGAGTGAAATACAACTGATAGACAGTCTGAATGCACCATTGTTACCCTCCTAAATGTCAGGAGAAATCAAGAAAGGCCTTTAGTACCTTAAACAGAGCCTTTGTGGCTAACATATGGAAGAAGATGTATGAAAATTCCGTAGGTCTGTGTGGGTTGTGAACTGCATAGTTGGAAAGAATTTCCAAAAATGAGATCATAAATGCATTTGGTTAATTGTACAAACAGACAAGGTAAAATGTGAAATCTTCACAGTGAAGAACAGATATTAACAAGGTTGCACCTAATTCTTGCTGATGATACTTTATGAGCCTCTTAGGGGGAAAGATGATGAATTTTATTTTGGACATATTGAATTTAAGATGCCTGCAGGATATACAGTTAAAAAAATATAATAGCCGGTTGGCAATTCAACATTTATCATTAAATATTTATTAATAGGCACTTACTAAGCTTAGTATTCAATTCAACAAGTATTTATCAAGTAGGCAGCTAGGTGGCACAGTGGATAGTGCTGGACTTGGAGTCAGGAAGACTCATTTTCCTGAGTTCAAATCTAGTCTCAGATACTGATTAGCTGTTTGAACCTGGGCAAGTCACTTAACCCTGTTTGCCTTGGTTTCCTCATCTATAAAATGAACTGGAGAAGGAAATGGCAAACCACTCCAGTATCTTTGCCAAGAAAACTTCAAATGGGGTCATGAAGAGTCAGACATGACCGAACAACAACTAAATGGTAACTATTGTGGCTGCTCTGTGAAAGGCACTGAGCATACAAAGACCAACACTAAAAGAACTTGTCTCAAGGAACTTACGTTCTACTGAAATAAAACAGCATGTATACAGATAAGTAAATACAAAATACTTACAAAATCAATGCAAAGTAATTTTTGGTGCGGCAGTATGACTAGAGGAATCAGAAAAGGTCTGTAGGAGTGGATAGTTGGGTTCAGTCCCGAAGTGAACTAAGACTGAAATGCATCAGAGGTGAGGGGGAGAGATTTCCAGCATAGGGATGGAGGAGCACTCTGTAAAAAAACAAAACAAACCCAGATGCAGGAGATGAAAGGTTAAACAAGCAAACAGGATGGCTAGGTGGCACAGTGAATAGAGCACCAGCCCTTGAGTCAGGAA
>CM053594.1:309744212-309765355 GCA_028646575.1 Pseudocheirus occidentalis
GCAAGAAAAACTGAGGGCCTGAATGTCAGCAATGGTAAACTGAATGGAGAAAAAGCGGGGTGCATGAGGGAGACGTTGTGGGAGAAATTTAATCATGCCGCCTGTTCTAACTACTAAATCCTTTTCACAAATGTCTGTCTTGTCTTTCCAAATGAATTATAAGGAAATTATGGAGGAAAGAAATGATCTCTTCTACTTTTTTATGTCCCTACACATTTTAAAACCTAGCACAATGCTATGCAGGTAGTACACAACTAGCAAACATCTGCTGAATGAGTGAATGAATGAATGAATGAATGAGTGAATGAATGAATGAATGATGCAAGTCAAATTTCAGGGGAAAATTCAAGAAATTCTCGGTTCATTTCTTTTTGGATCTAGATCAGAGATGGAGGCTTTTCAATTGAGCCCATTATCCCTGGGACTTCAGTTCTAGACAGACAACTGAAACTGAAAACACTTGAAAGCATTGGAATTTAGAAGGGGGCAAAGACAGGATTTATTAATTAGCTAAGATAAGAACTGCAATTTTACTTTCCCTCTCGAGCATAGTAATCTGTTCTGGAGAAGGGTTTCCACTAAAAGTCAGCTTTAGAAAGTAAGAGTCACCACCAAGGAACAGTGGATTCTGAGGGGGGAAACAGTCAACTAGTTGCTTTAGGATAATTCATGACAGAAAAATCCATCCTTCAAAAAGCACTCAGAAAATGATTACTATGTGCCAAATGCCATGCTGGTCCTGGGGACTCAAGAACAAATAGGAAATAGTTCCTGCTTTCAAAAAGCCTACATTCTAATTAAAAGGATGGCACACCAAAGGAGAGTCATGGTCAGGGAAGTGGGGTTTGGTCTAATTAGTCATAAGAACTATGGATGGAGCCATAGGGTAGCCCATTGTCACCCTTTTGGCTGTGTTAATTTGATTATTTTTCCCAGAGCAAGAGCAATAAATGGAAAGAAGGGAACGGGATACATTTACACAAGAAAGATGCCAAGTCAGTCAAGTAAACAAGCATTTATTAAATATCTTCTATGTGTCAGGCACTGTGATAAGCACTGGAGATACAATGAAACGCAAAACCAGTCCCTTCCTTTAAGGAACTTTCCATCTAATGGGGAAAAAATTGTGCAAACACCTAGGTACAGATGAGATATACACAGGATAATTGGAAATAATCTCAGAGAGAAGGCATTACTATTAAGGGGAATTGGGAAAGTTTTTTGTGCAGAAGGTGGGACTTTAGCTGGGACTTGAAAGAAGCCAGGAAAACCACAGGTAGCAATGTGGAAAGAGAAAATTCCAGACACGTGGGACATCCTGTGAAAACACTTGGAGTCATGAGATATGAGGTGTGAGGAAAAACAAGGAAGTCACTGTCACTCACTGGATTATAGAGTACATGGAGAAAAATGAAAAGGTAGGAGACGGTCATGTTATACATGGTTTTAAAAGTCTAACAGAGGAATCTATATTAGATACTAGAGGTAAGAGGGAGACACTGGAGTTTGTTGAATGGAGAGGGAACATGCACTTAGGAAGGTCACTTTGGAAGTTAGGTGGAGGATGCACTGCAATATCTTGAGTCAGGGATGACCCAGATGTGAGGTAATAAAGGCCTGCACCAGGTGGTAGCAGAATTCAAGAGAGAAAGGAGTATATATCACAGAATCCGGCAGCTTATTCAAAGGCTGAGGAGGGAGTAAGAGTGAGTCAAGGCTGATGCCTAGGTGGTGAGATCAAGTGACTGAGAAAATACTGGTAATTTCAACAGTAGTAGGGAAGGAAGAAGGGCATCTTTTGGGGAAAGGAGGAACATAATGAATTCCACTTAATAGGCAGGTGGAGATTTGAGACTGAAGGTCAGGAGACAGATTAGAGCTAGATAAAAAGTCCTGAGAATCCTCCACACAGAGACGATAACTGAATCCATGGGAACGAATGAGATCATCAAATGAAACAGCATAGAGGGGAAAAAAACATGAAAACCCAGGACAAAATCTTGGGGACACTCACAGTTAGCAGACATGACCTGGATGAAGAAGTTCTAGCAAAAGATACTAAGAAGAAGCAGTCCGAAAGATATAGGGACTACCAGGATAGTGCCATGAAAAACTAAAGAGAATATTAAAGAATAATTGACAGGGTCAAAGGCTACAGAGAGGTCAATCAGGATAAGGACTGAGAAGCAGGCATTAGATTTGGCAATCAAGGGATCATTGGAAACCAGAGAGAGCAGTTTCTATTGAATGATGAGGTCAGGAGCCCAACTACATTGAGTTCAGAGAGAGAGAAGAAAGGATGTGGAAACATCCATCATAGATAGACTTCTCAAGAAGTTTAGCCAAGAAAGGAAGATGAGATAGAGGACAATCTCTAGCATGAAATAGCATGAAAGATCAAGTGAGAAGTTTTTTGTTTTGTTTTGTTTTGAATGATGGGAGAGAAATGGGTTTGTTTGTAGGAAGCAGGGAAGAAGGCAAGTGAGAAATCAGGGATGATAGCACAGGCAATTTGCTGGTAAAGTTGGAAAGAAATGAGCCCATGCTGATTGGCTTTAATTTCTTGATGGATCATTGAATGGGAAGGGAAATAAAGAGATATAGTATGAGAAATGGAATTTTAAACCAGTATGATAAATTTTTCTGCCACATTATTTTATAATATAATAATAATAATAACTAGAATTTATAGAGCACTTTAAGTTTGAAAGTGCTTTACAAATATTATCCCATTTTACCTTCTCAACAGTTCTAAGTAGGTACTTTTATTGTCCCCATTTTACATATGAGAAAGCTGAAGTAGACAGAGGTTAATTAAATGCCTTGTCTAGGGTCACAGAGCTAGAAGTATCTGAGGCTGGATTTGAATTCAGGTATTCCTTGCTCTAGGTCCAGAGCTCTAGCCACAGTAAACATCTTTCCAAATCACAAAGTACATGTGAAATGTTTAAAATTACATTGCAATTACAATTCACTGGATCCTCATTGTTACTCAGAATAACTTGAAAAGACATTTTGTGTGTGTGTGTGTGTGTGTGTGTCTGTGTGTGTGTGTTTCAGAATATGTCATGAGGAATTTCAGAAACAACCCCTTACCACTAGTTGCTGGTAAAATGAACAAATATCCCTTGAAGTTCTCATTTCAGTCACCTCACCACCACCAAGACCAGGGTGGACATTATTACTATCTTATACAATATAGATATTAAGTTAAAAAATCAATACATTGCTTCTATCCAGAGTGGAACTATCTCAAGGTATTTATTGGCTAATGCGCCCCTCCCTGTGTGTCTCACAACCCAAGCAGGTATTAGAATCTCTAAGTTCACTGAAAAATACGCAAACTCACATGCAAAGCAACAGTTTTTCATGGCCTCCACATTTGAAGCTTTCCAGTGTTTACTTAAGCAACTGCATGGAACCTATTATGTTCATGTAATGGGCTCCAAGGCAGGAACATGAGAATGTGGCACATTAAAACCTGCCATACTTATCCTACCCACACATGTCGTCATTATCACCTCCACAGTGGTGGCTGTTATGGAAAGCTATTAAGCAGTGAACATGAGAAACGGAGTCAACAGACTTGCTTTGTTCTTGACTCTTTCTTCCTTACACCAGAGAGAACAATGAATGTCAGGTAAATCGAGGTACACCAGAAGCTATCAAGCTGACAAAACACCTTCATAAAAACAATCCTGCTATCTGTACTTACTCGGACAGACTACTTAACTCTTCATGGAATTGATCACATGGCTTAAGTGTTATTGGCTTAGTCAATCACAACTTTTAATCATGTCTACAATCTCAGAATGTACTGAATTATAGTGATTTTTAAGAACTTAAAAATAATATATACAATGCACTGTACAAAGAAAAAATTAGATGATATATGTATGGAATACTGGAAAGGTCAAACCTTACCATATCTAGGCAGCCTCCGTCCCATTCATGCTCTGTCACACCCTTGCCCCATGCTATCTGCCTTTTGTTTTAGGAAAGGTAATTAAATCAATTAAAGCTACTATTGTTTCTGGAAAAGACATGCCAATTGACTGCCTCATTGTTCCTCTCATCATTCCTATGAGTCCCTAGATGCCTTCTCTGGCCAGCACTCCCTTATACATATTCTCTGTGGTAAGTGGCTCAGTGGATAGAGCACTGGGCCTTTTCTGAAATGCAAAATTAGGATACTAATTTCACCTAACTCCCAAGGTTGTTGTGAAAGTATTTAGCACAGTTCCTAGCACATAGTAGGTGTTTCATACATGCTTGCTTCCTTCCTTCTCTCCTTGAGAGCAGGGACTATTTCACTTGTGGATATTTGTATCCCTATCCCTTAACATAGCACCTGGCACATGATAAACATTAATAAATGCTTTTTCATTCCTTCCTTCATTCAAAAATGTCAGACTTGAGATCAGAAGAAACATTACAGGGGCGGCTAGGTGGCGCAGTGAATAGAGCACCGGCCCTGAAGTCAGGAGTACCTGAGTTCAAATCCGGCCTCAGACACTTAACACAAAAACTAGCCGTGTGACCTTGGGCAAGTCACTTAACCCCAACTGCCCTCCAAAAAAAAAAAAAGAAGAAACATGAGTTAGATATTTACCTCTGACATTAATAGCTATATGACCATTCAGAAGTCACTTAATAATCTCTCTGAGCTTCCTCATCTGCAAACAACTTTGTACTTTCATACTTCAGTAGATCTCTGATCTCCTTTATGTGGGCACTCTGTCTACTGGTACACATTGGTCCAGGATTTCTTATCCAATGCAACTTTTGTCCAGATTCTTTCATAAATCTTCTACATGTGATATACCCATTGCATAAGTGCCTATGAAGCATAGGGTTTGTCCTTCATTTAATCCTTGCTTTAGCTATATGAATACACTTTCTTTTTCTGGTTGTATATCTCTGATGATCCTGCACAATTCTTCAATGGTAGTTTGTTGCAGCCTATTTATACCCACTATATGCTTTGGGCCTGGTTTATTGGCGGTGTCCATCATACGTATTTACTGATGGAATAGCGTATTACAATCTCTGATAAGTATTCTTTTTCCATTTGGCTTTTCCTTTACGGATTGTTAAGCCAATAGACTGCCATAATCCTAGGCTGGATATAAAAGTTTAACAACAACTACAAAATAAAACTGGGAGGGGAATACCCTCAGGTATATGCTAGCCAAAAGAGAAACACATATGTATGTATGAATATATATTTACACATACATTCACAAATATAAATATACATATGTATATGGTGGATGAACTCCGTAAGTTTGTCCCTCCAACATCATATTAGAAGCTGAACTATAGTCATTCTTCATGATTCAGCTTTTTTTTCTGGTTACAAATTTAATTCTAGATGTTTTCAGTGATTAAGGGTCTCATGTGGAAGACTCTGTAATGTTCTGAACTTTATTTAGTCAGGACAACGTTATCCCAAAACAGGAGTATCTGAAGGATTTCATTTTGCAGAAATCTCTAGACTTGGACTCTATATTGGATCTCCTCCTTGACAGTGGTGAACACCTTCGGTAAGCATCCATTTTCCCTCTTGGTTTTTATTGTGTTTCTTGATATTAATGGTGAGAGGGTCACTGAATAGAGTTAGATTTATAGTTAATTCTTTCAAGAAATACTGTTAACTCTGTGACATGAATTTTGACAAATGCATAGGAGAGACCTCATTAGAAGAGAACTTTTTAGATGAGGTTTAGCTTTAGCAAATCAAATGGCTTTTTATAGTCAACAAAACTAAGTACATGTGGTGTTTGTATTCTCCATATCTTTTAGTCTGTTATGTGATGGTAAAGACATGATGCACTTTGGAATATTCCTTGTAAAAGATAACCTGTTCCTTTCTATTATCTTCAGCTACAATGTCTTTGTAGATTATTCCCATAAAAATTTTATACAGATGAGAAAGTAGGCATATGGGTTATCAGTTGATGTTTTCTCAGTCTCCCCCTCCTTTTTTGTAATACTAACAAGTCTAATATTTTTTCCCATGTCTTTGATATCTTCCCATTCTTCAGATGCCTGGAGAATCAAATCCTCAAAGCCTTCAAAATTATATCAACTACAGTTCTTGGACCTCTTTCGTGTCTATTTCATCTGGTTGAAATGATTTTTTCATCTTAATTTTTGCAAATGATATTTCTACTTCTTTTTTAAGCACATGTAAGACTGTGATGTTAGATTCTAAAATCGGTGGTTCCACCAGTTTTGTCACAAATATCTTTGCAAATCTTTTCCACCTTTGTCTTTTTTCCTCCTTCAAAGTTTCATCTTTATTTATACTCTTAGGATGGCATTGTTTAGTGTAATCTCTTGTCAAGCTTTCCTCAAAGCAGTTTTTCTAATGCTTCTCTTTACGAGGTAAAAATGATCATAATGTTCCACTATCTTCCTTTGTAAGATGTTATAAACAAGTATATATTCTAAATCAGTGTTGCCTTTGGTTGTCATAAAATTTCAATGTGATCATTGACTTAGACTTCTATATGAAACTGTTATCATTGGTTTTAATGTCCTTTTCTCCATCCATTTTCCATTTGTATCCATTAATAATTTGTCTTTAGAGGTCAAGTTGAAGTTGTTATTGCATGTGGTTATCTTTTTCTCATTTTTATTCTTCTGGGTTTTTATATTTATTTTTTATCTTTAATAACAGACGTGTTCCACTTGCACACAGGCAGCTAATTCAGTAGTGATTCTTAATAGCATACTGTTTCCTATCTGTTCAAATACAACAGATTTTTAAAATATTATTCAGTACTTACCATGAATATCATCTTTTGATTCTTCTCTTGAAGTACGTACAATGAATAGTTCTGAAACCTTTGTATAGTATTACTCTTTAACCAGATAGTCAAGTATATTTTTTACTATATTCTCCTGTGTTTACCTTCTGATTGAAGTCATCGATTATCAACAGACATAATGTTATAATTTGGAGGATGTTGTGGAGTCATTCATTGAATTTCCTCTACCTCTTCATCCTCTGCAAAAGATGTTAACATATAAGCTATCGTTATTTATATAACAGTCTTTTTTGCAAATAATTATCATGAGCACCACAGTACAAAATGACCAACTGTCCCAGAAAATGATGTTTCCTATTGCCTTTTTGGATATATAAAACCAATTCCCTCAATTTTTTTATTGCTCGCTCTGAGGAAAAACTGTGAGTCATCCTTCATTTTACTCACAATGTCCTTTTGCAGTCTGGTTTTGTTTAGAGTGAGAACGTCAAGATAGGTACAGTTCAGTAGCTCCAATAGTATGTCTACTCTCTAGTCCTGAGATAAGGATTTCACACTTATAGTACCAACAAACAAGTAAACATAGAAAGAAAACTTAAAGATTGTGTTTTAGTATCCTCTGCCCTGACCTACACCACTTTGCCACCATACCTGATGAAGTGATTTTCTTTGTTTTGTGGGTTATCCTGGTCAAAAACCTCATCACCAAGTGGACAGTCCACTGGTGTTGACCTTTTCCAAACTGATAGCCCAGGGTGAAAAACTCTGCCTCAATCTATTGTCAGAAATATTCTTGAAACCTTTCCAGCATGGAAGAAGTTCACAGAGCTGATTGATGCTCCATTGTCATAGTATTCAAGAACATATAGATGTGTCCACTCTGTGAGGAGGCAATGAAGTAGGACTTTCGAAAGATGCTATGCCTTACTTGATGTAAGTAACAGAGGGTCTCAAAAAAAGGTATTTTTATTTTTATAATTTTCATGGAATATTGTATGATTTCAATATAGGAAACACCTTCCCAGAAGAGAAAAATCTTTTAAAACATCACTAGGCTATACTGAATCAAAAAAAATTTTTAATCATCAACAAATAGTAAGCACAGGTGGATTTTGTGGTATCTACACCTTTTAGTCAATTATGCAACTATAAAGATACAATCTGCTATAGGATATCTTTGACAAAAGCTTTCCCCTTCCCTTCTTATGCCAAGAATGCTCTTGGTGAAAATGTATATTATTTCAGAGAACCTGGACCCATAA
Source organism: Pseudocheirus occidentalis (assembly GCA_028646575.1). NCBI lineage: Eukaryota > Metazoa > Chordata > Mammalia > Diprotodontia > Pseudocheiridae > Pseudocheirus > Pseudocheirus occidentalis. Next base: position 309,752,251 of record CM053594.1, read on the forward strand.
TTTCAACAGTATGGATAAATTGCCTACTGTGTGTGGATTGGTGTGGATGAATTCCCAATACAGAAGCTTCTGTAGACCAATGCATATTTGGAAGGTTTTAAACCCAGGTCTTCCTAAGTCCAAGCCTAGCTGATTGGTCACTATGTTAAACTACCTTTTCTCACGTAGCTCACTCTCATAAAATTTTGGTAGAGTCAATTAACAGCAGTCAATCAAAAGGCATTTTATTAAGCACTTCTTAGGTATGAAATACTATGCAAAGCTCTGGAGATACAAAGAAAGGCAAAAACAGTCACTGACTTCAAGGAGCTGCCATTTCCTGCTCACAACAGGAAAGAGCAGCATTTTTTCCAAAAATAAAAAAAGCATAGCTATGAATATACAAGATGGGTAAATGGGAGGTAATCTGAGACAGAAAGTTTGGAGGAGACCAGGAAACGCCACTTGTTGAAGGTAGGATATGACGAGAGTCTTGAAGGAAGCCAAGGAAGTCAGGAAACAGAGACCTGGAGTGGCATCGTTCCAGGCATGGTAGGTAGGTCTACAGTCAGATGATGTGCCCAAGAAAGTGAGAAAGCTAGTGTCATATCACAGAGTATGTGGAGGCACATGAAGCATAAGGAGACTAGAAAAGGAGGAAGAGGACTGGTTGTGAAAGGATTTAAAAGTCAAAATAAGAGGATAGCATATGAAAGTAATATGGAGTCACTAGAATATATTGCAGTAGGGAGAGACATAGTCAGATCTGCTCTTTTGAAAAATCACTCTGGCAACTGAGTGAAAGATTGAATAGAAGAGGGAGCTACTTGAGGCAGAAAGACCAACAAAGAGACAATGACATAGTCCATGCATAATGTGAATAAGAACAGAGTCCTATTATTGGGAATAATTCGAGATTGAGTCTTGGCAGGCATGGTTGTTGAAAGGATAAGAGGGCAAGGGATTACAAAATAGGGAAGGAAGAAGAGTGTAGCCAGTGTAAAGGTGATGGGTTAGGAAAAGAATTGAAGAGTGGAGAAATTGGAGATGACCCTGAGGTCAAAGAATGGGATTAGGGGTGATAAGGAAGAGGGAAAGACAGAAGAATTAAAGATTAAGATTAGAAAAAGGAATATCATGAAAAGAATTTCATGAATTTAGAAGTGAAACACTTGTGGGTGATGGCAAGATTGAGGATGATTATCTCTATGTATAGCTGAGGTAGAGTAGAGGAGTAGGTCCTGGGAAATCAATAAATTGATGAGTTTGGGTGTTTGAGTATGTTGAAATCTTCTAGTATGAGGGCAAGAGTTGGGGTTGGGGGGAGGAGAGAAAGACTGTGAGGCAGGTATTAAACGCAGTGAATAAAAAAGGAGAGTGTCCTAGGGGTCAAGTAGATAATTACTAGACTCTTGATTGTGTGATAATTACCAACTGAGTAAACCTCAAAGATGATATTACTAAGTGAATATGGTAGAGAGTGTCTAGAAGTGGAGATGGGAAGAGAGTTAAGAGTAAGAGGACAGAAAGAGTGGCCAGGGAAATTATGTGATCAGGTGGGAGTCAGCTCTTGGTGAGAAGATGGAAAGCACAAGAAAGGAAATGGTTTGAGTTTAAATCTAATTTGTAACCTACAGAGCAGAAATTCCAGAAGGCATAGTGGAGAGATAGAGTTGGAATGGGAAATTGGGAAAGAGGATGAAAGTAAGGGAGCAAGCAAGCAAGCAGTGGGGAAACCTAATTGGATTTATATAATGACAACCAGGGGTTCAGAATCATAGGGAGGGGTTGAGAACAATGGAGAAGTATGTTCACTATTAAGAAATGAGTACAAGCAGATTATCAGTGGCTAGAGAAAAGTCCACTGAAGAAGGAAAGCAACTAGACATCCCTTAATGTCCCATCTTGTGGTAAGTGGTGATGCTCAGTCCCATGAGACCCAGGAACATAGGAAGCAAGAGAAGTATAGGCGAGGAAATTTCAGCAGAAGTTTGGAGTTTCATGTGAATCTACACTAGAAATGGATTCCAGAACACTGGAGAAGGCCCTAGGACAAATACAGAGACCTGTATCCAAGGCTGAATCCAAGGCTGATGCAAGGCTCCCTGGGAAGCCTCAGGGATAAAGACAGAAGATGAAAAAGATGACGGATATGTTGGTAACTACTGATATTTCCCTTTACCTTGGGATAATCATAATATTTATTGTTTTTTTCTCTCATTTTTCAGATAAGAAAATCAATTCATCAGTGCCCTCAAAAATCATACCATGTTAAGGACAGATTTCCTCTTTGTGTGCTTGGTCTGTTCCGTGCATTTTTCCCATCTCTAGTTTCTTTGTCACCCTTTCTACTTCCCTCTGCACAATGGGGAAGTAGAATTCAAATATGGTAACAACACTGTTATTGATATAAAAAAAACAGTTTGCTATTGAAAATCTTGACAGATCTTTTCTATTTTCAGCTGTTGTGCTTTCAATTTGATCATTTTAAATAAGAGAAATAAAAATATTTTAATCTTCTAATAGCACTAGTAAATAGCATGGTAAATGATAGTGTAGTCTTTAGGGGGGAAAACAGTCATTAGCACATTAAATAGTTTTCCAATATCCCATTAATCCTTTATCATGGTATTCATTGTTTTTTTTCAAATGATTAAATAACTGATGAAGATCTTTTCATGAAGGCCATAAGATGACCCATAAGATGGGATGGAATAAACCTCAAATTGTTGCAAAGTAGTTATGATTAATAAGTCTTGGTACAAATAAAATATAAAGTTAATCAAAATGTTTACAGAACTTGCAAAATCAGTAGTAAGTTTAAATGGATCATTTCTTTCTTTTTGCTTTTTTTTTGGAGGGGGAAGGCAAGGAAATTGGGGTTATGTGACCTTGGGGTCACACAGCTTGCAAGCATTAAGTGTCTGAGGCCAAATTTGAACTCAGGTCCTTCTGACTCCAGGACCGGAGCTCTATTCTCTGTACCTCCTAACTGCCCCAGTCATTTCTTTAAAAAGAAAATTCCCTAGAACATTTTAATAAAGTTGAAAACCAACTATAAAAAAGTACAAGAAATAACTGCCAAGACAAAAAATCTTTATGCCTATCTAATAAGATTTTAACATACCAAAAAATCATTCAATTTACACTGTATACTTAAAAATGTGCCAAGTATATGATTTTAAAATTAATACACTAACATTGTTTTGCTATTATAAATAGAAGAGTAAAGAATTTTCTTATATAAAAACTACCCCCCAAAAGTGTTGGTTAACATAGGTGAAGTGTAATTTGTGAAATCTCCCATCTGGCCCTTCTGAGTGTACTGCAGATCACTGTGTAAAGTAGCCTGCCCCAGGGCAACTGACTGACTAGATTTTCATGAGATGGCCACTGGAGAGTTCCATACTATGAATGCATTGGAGAGTTCCATACTATGAATGCATTGGAGAGTTCCATACTATGAATGCATTGGAGAGTGGTTCCATACTATGAATGCATTGGAGAGTTCCCTACTATGAATGCATTGTCCAACCGATGTCCTTCTGGTATGGCAGCATTCAACTTTTGCCTGTAACTCTGACTGACAACAGTTGGGATCTGGGGTGTCCAGAACTTTCTTGAAAGAATTTGTAGCACATGAAAATCCTCTATAGAACTAGATTCTTTCCAAATGTTTAAGAGCAAGATCTTGATTATTGCATATTGATGTTATTCTCTTCTGATCTCTTTGTGCAGTCCTTGTTCAACTGGAAACCATGGTGACTGTATCAGACGGGAGGCTGATAATACATGCCCCTTGTTGTTCCTTGTCTCGTCATCAGCTGTTATTGACTCTTCTTTTGTTATATCTTTGCTTCCTCAGGACTTCTGAGTTCATCTTTACGTGCCCTCAGACTGATCTGTCTGTATCATTGATAAAATAGGGATTGGGAACCCACCTCACGGGATTGTTATGAGGATCAGAGGAGGTCATGCATGTAAAATGATTTTGCGAACATAACAAGAGTTATGTACATGCTAGCTGTGTCATTACTGACATAAGGGTTTTCACCACGTATTGGAAGCCAAGTGTGTTGGCCCATGCCTAAAATCCCTCCTACTGGGCAGGCTGAAGCTGGTTCCAGAAGATTTAAGTTTAAGAGTTCTGGGCTGCACTAGAGTTGAAGTCTATCAAGTATTAGGTCTAGCAGCAAAGCAGCAAAGCTGGGCCTGGAGTCGGGAAAACTTGAGTTCAAATCCAGCCTCAGATACTTACTTGCTGTGTAACCCAGGGCAAGTCACTTAATCTTGGTTTGCTTCAGTTTCCTCATCTGCAAAACGGTAATAATAGCATTTAACCATGCAGACCAACTGTGATAATCATTGCAAATCACTTAGCATAATGTCTGGCACGTGGTATTTTGTTACAATTACTATATAAATGTTAGCCGTTGTTGTCATAGTTACCAACATGGCAAGCAACCTGTCTACCTAAGGAAGGGTGAATTGATCCAGATTAAAAGATGATAGGTCAGAACTCCCATGCCGATAACTTTGGAATAAAGTCTGCAAGTGTTCACTTTACTTCCAGCCTAGGCAACATAGAGCAATCAAGTCTCCAAAAAAAATGGAAGAAATAAGATTGAATTTAGAGTTCTTAACAATGAAGCCAGTCTTTGAAGCTTCTATTTTAACATAGCAAAGTAAAAGATGTTAGAAAATAGCAACCAAATACTCTGTACACTGGCTTAGCTACACTGAGGCAGGCCCTGAAAACATACCCTGAGAACAACCCAGAAGTTTCAGTAGAACAGGTCCTGGCAGTACTATCCTGCCTCCTGGAAGCTTAATTCCATAAGGAAGATTTATGAGCCGTTATCAGAAGCCTGGAGGCTCAATCAAGTACTGTATTCATAAAACTACTTTAGCTAAACCTACAGGAGGGTGAAGAAGGCCTTCAATTAGTTCACATGATAGGTATTGAGACATGACCTACATGGAAAAGGCAATGAGGAACAAGAGACAGTCAGAGACAAATTCTTCCCTTTTCTCTCTCCAATTATATAAACCCTGTCCAAGTAACCCCTACATTTTAAGAAAGGTAAAGGTGTAAATAAATGAGGCCTTCCTGAAGTTTTTGTTTTGGGGGCCAAAGTTTCCAGTGACATTCCAAATTCAATATAGTTTAATATAAATTTCACTTAAACTTTTAAAATGAGCCCTTACTTTAACAGTGATAATGCTAACAAAGTAAAGGGGGTGGGATGTAATGAAAACAGCTAGTTAATAGACAAAACAAAACCCAAATCCTATTCCTGGATGGAAGAGGATTCCTCTTACACATTTATGTGGCTTTAATTAAATGATTTAGATAAATGCACAACTCAGTACTTTCCTTTGCCTACAAGACATAAAGTAAGATATTTGTAAAGTGCTTTGCAAACTTTAAACTGCTATATAAATGTTAGTTGTTATCTATTATCTATCAGATTGTCTATGCATCTGTTTATCTATTATCTATCTACCATTTATCAATTTACTATTTATCTGCCACTTACAATTAACTATTTTCTATCTACATCTACTCTATCCATCTATCACATCTTTTATCTATTTACTATCTACCATCTATCTACATCTATACTACCTCTATCTTCATTTATATACTATTATCTATGTATCCACTGTGTATTCTCTAATATCTATCTGTCTGTCTATCTATCCATCTATCTATCTGTCTGTCCATCTGTCCATCTCTCCGTCTGTCTATCTATCTATCAGTCCGTCTATCTATCTATCTATCTATCTATCTATCTATCTATCTATCATCTATCTATCTATCTATCTATCTATCTATCTACCTACCTACCTACCTATCTATCTATCAATCTATTCATTTATTGAGACTAGGTATACCATGGATAGGGGAAGCCTTCGGTTCCAATCTTGCATCTGATATAAACTGACTAAATGACTCTCCCTGGGTAAGTCATTTAACTTCTCAGTACTGCCACCTGACTCTCTAAGAATACAAGTGCAGAATAATCTCTACTGGTTACTTACACTGATGAAATCAGAGGTTGAGGGCCACAACCTCTTCTTGATAAAAGAAAAGGTACCTATGAGTATGTCCTCACATTCTACTTGCAGGCAAGCTTTCTCCCTAATTAGCCCATAGATTCATAAGATGCTGAAGCTGGAAGGCACCTTAGAGTCCATTCAATATGGCCTTTGAGGTCCCTTCCAATTCTGGAGATAATATCCTTTGATCCTAGGAATGTTTCTCATTTTATAGATGGAAAAAAGAGGCTCTGAGAGGTGGAATGAGTTGCCCAATATCACATTAATCAACCTTAAACCAGAACCCACACCTCCAGAACCCCAGTCCAATGCTCTCTCTACTATAGCACACTGTCTGAGATCTGTTAACTTGTGCTTATGACAGAATTTTATCTTAAATACAAAATCGAAAAGGTTAAAAAACTATAATCGGTAAAAAAAATCAATTAACACAATGATAGAAACAACAACAACAAAACATTGAATTTGCTTTTTCCAACACCTTTGATTTTTACATTTGATTAAGCATTTGCACAGGAAATAAAATATACTGATGCAGGTGGATAGTTGTACACTTTTAGTCATTTAGGTTTTTTCCCCTTACATAATAGCAAATATTTTCTAGGCCTATTAAAAATCCTTTAAACATCATAGGTAACATGCAACCAAACTCCAGTAGACTATTAATTTAACCATACTTGTTGTGAATGTTTTCCTTAAAAATATCATATTCCTCTTCCCATCTATCCTGGAGCACAGATTTATCAGTTTCCTCTGAAGACCCATTTTAGGCTCCTTTTTTTTTCTTCTCCTGCTTTTTTAGTTTATATCAATAACCTTTTTCTTCTTCTTCTTCTGCTTCTTCTTCTTCCTTCTTCTTCTTCTGCTTCTTCTTCCTCCTTCTTCTTTCTTCTTTCTTTCTTTCTTCTTTTTCTTCTTCTTCTTCTTCTTCTTCATACAAATAATTCCAAGTTAACTCTAATATAGATGGTATTTGTCTATAGCCAAAAACACTTTACAAAATGTACCATAGTGCAATAAACTCATTTTAAAAGCATCTTTAATGAAAATAAGCAGTCAAAACAGAGAATAACAAGGATCAAAACCTCTCAGAGCAGCATAACTGGCTGTTTTCACTACTCTGGTCTTAGTTTTAACAATATAATCTAGGACACAAATGTACAAAAAAATGGAAAATTGATTATATGACTATAACCATGATTAAATGGCCTTCTGTAACCTGAACTGCTACCACCTGTGCTGCATTAAAAACAGGATATTGTGGGTCCCTCTAAACCCTACCAGATAGAAATGATCACTTGCGTTGAGTACCATTCAGCTTTCCAAGTACTGGGTGAGTAAGTGGCTAAGTCTGTAACCATGGACAACAGAGGTGATTGGGTTGAGTAGCCTGGATAATGCATTTTCCTGAATCTAGAATTTGTCCTTGGTTTAGAGACCAGTGTGAATCGAAACTGACTTGGGGGAACTTTTTACATTTTCTCTCATCATTTACAAAGCATGTGACTGATAGAAATAAATTCTCATTAGACAAGTTGAAATCCATAAAAATTGTAGCACCGAGAAGCACTTTGACTTTAAAAAAACAAAATAAAAGCACATTTTAAAGATTATTTAGCTTCTGCTCCTTTCCCACTAAAATGTGCTTCAATTATAAGTGATAACAATTATTCTCAGGGTTCATATGAAGAGGATACAAATTTAATTTCAGAGGGTTGGACTAGATGATCCCCAAGGTTTCTTCTACCTCTAGCATTCTATGATCCTGTGTTTGCAAGAAGAAAAAAATGACGATGAGTGTTGTTGCTTACATATACTGCCACCCAATGGAGATTTCTTATAACTACAGCAATTTCACTGATGGAGAGAAAGATGTTCTGTCCACACAATAGGAAATTAACACACTGGAAAGAAAGTAATGGCAAACAATAATGAAAAACATGAGTTCCTCCAAGGTCAGACTGGATCCCTCTAGGTTCATTTCAATTTAACAAACATTTTTCAAATTACTCCTAGCACAAAACACTGTGCTGTGGGAAAGCCTATGGTGAATGAGAAGACAGATCTCTGTGAACTTATAATCAAGTCAGGAGGCAAGGCAGGTACACAAATAATTAGAACAGACATTAAAATGTCCTAACTATCCAGCAGATTTAGAGTCAGAATCCATCTCTTTTGGACTCCAATTTCTCATCTGTCAAATGGGGAAAGATCACACTGGCAACAGTATATAGAGGGGCAAAGTGCTATGAAAAAATGAGAGATCACTTCCTGCCCACGTCCACACCATTCTGCCTCTACTCCAACCTGCATTTTTCACCTCCTCACAGCAAAAACCTTGGACTCACACCTGGAACTACCTTGGGCTCTTATAAGTGAGCTTCTGCTTTGTCTGCCATACTATTTCCCCACCATCTTTCCAACTTTCCAACTCTCTTTATGTGTTGTCTTCCCTCACCAGAATTAAACTCTTTGAGGTCAAAGACTGTTGTGCTTATTTGGATTTATATCCCCAAAATTTAACAAAATACTGGGCACATAGTAAGTGATTAATAAATGCTTGTTCCCTCCTCCTGATACTCTATCTATCTTTCTATCTATCTATCTACCTACCTATATATCATTTATCTATCTATCTATCTTTCTTTCTTTCTATCTACATCTGTCTATTCATCTATTTATCCATCTCTGTCTATTCATCTATCTATCTTTCATTCTATCAATCTACCTATTCATCTATCTGTTTTTCTAACTATCTATCAATCAACTTTCATATGAGGTGATAAGAAAAGGCCTGAAGAGAGATGGGGAGAGCAGTACATGTCCTTTTTAAGAGATGTTTTAAACTTAGGCACAGAGAAAAGGGAGGAGGGGTGAATTTGAGATAAGGAATGTGATAAGAAATGACAAGGAATTCAGTTGGACTAGCAGATTGACCATATGAAGAAGAGAATGAAAGAAGCCTAAAATGGTTAAGTAGAACCAGATTATGGACGTCTTCAAATGCTCATTAAATTTCCTCCAAAAAGCAATACTGTGCTATCAGAGGTATTTGAGTGGAAAAGTACTGCAATCAGTTTTGGTAGACAAAGTATCAGGAGGCTCTGAGGCATTGGCAGGGTCACCAGCAAATTCAGAGCCAGAATCCATCTCTTTTGGACTCCAATTTCTCACCTGTCAAATAAGGAAAGATCACACTGGCAACAGTAAGTAGGATAGATTAAAATGAGGAGAGATTGGAGGCAGGGAGAGTAATTAGGAGGATATTTCAATTACTCAAAAAGTAGTAATGAGGGCTAAAATGTCTATTCCAACTGAGTACATTCTGCTATTTTAAGGGCAGGTCCTTACTAAATATGTTTGTCTACCCTACTCCCAGCAGCAAAGTCTGGTTCAGGACTGGCTTAAGTTACACAATGAAATAGTCATCAAATGGCTCAATTCATATTCAACACAAGCAATAATTACGTTAGATAATCTTAAAGTACGTAAAATGAGACAGTTTCAACACCTAAAGGGAATAACGTAATGAAGTAATGAAGGAGTAAGCAAAGGAGATAATATGGGACTAATGTGAATAGCTGTGCTGGAGGCAGTTGAGCAGATTTTAAAATCTTAAGTATTTAAATCTCTTTTTTTAAAAATCATAGTACACAGATCTATCCCATATTTAATAACACAATTCTGGAAAAAAATAGTAGAGGAAAATGTCTAAAGAAAATTCAGGCAAGAATATTTTAAACATTAAGACTGAAAAAATTCTTAACTTTCTTCTTTTAAAAAATTTTCACAAGGTTGCAGAAGATTATAAACTGAACATGAGTTCCAGTTTGCTGTTTGTTATGCTGATACTTTGACTTAAAAGGGAAGACACTGTTTCTATAATGTATACATATATAACCAGTAGGTGGTGCTATCAGGTAAGGGTGGCTGTATAGGTGAGGGACCACTCTCTCCACACAGTGGCCCCCACCTTTGGAATGTAGACATTTTCAGTCTTTCCCAGCTTTTTCCTTAGTTGCCTGGGCATGACTCTCCCTTGGTCAATGCCTCCTCTACATCCCTCTTAAGGGACAAAACAGCTTCAAAAAATTTAAAACAAAAACAAAAACAAAACATTGAGAAGAGTGAAACTGCTTGAGGTTCTATGCCTCTGAGAAAAGTTCCTGCTTTTACCAAGCTTCCTTATACCATCAAAGTCTGTTTATTCATGGACTCCTGTATATCCTTGGGTAAATCATTGGTCCTGAGTCACTGTTTTAATCTCTTTAGCTATTGAGTAGTTTATTAAAAAATGTTTTTATTCAAAGCTCAGAAGAATCTCTTTTTCATATGATTTAAGCTCCCAGTTAGGTGCAGAATCTTTTCCCTATCTTCCGCCTCTCCAACAATTAAGACTGAGAGTTTGTTCTCTGTCTCTGTCTCTTTCTGTCTGTCTCTGTATCTCTCTCTAAGAACAAGCTTTTTACAGGTTCTTTCCCTTGCATCTCTCCTGTCTTTCAAGTGAAGTCACCAAACATTTATTAAAAGCAGTGCAGATAGCAAAAGTCAAATCAATCAAATCAACAAGCATTTATTAAATGTCTGGTGCTAGGCACTGTGCTAAGCAAGGGATACAAAGTAAGGCAAAAAACACAATCCCTGCTCTCAAGGAGCTCATAGTCTAATAGAGGAGAAAATATGTAAACGCATGTACATTGTACAGATGCACAAACAAGATACAGACAATATTAAATGGAGATAATCTTTGAGGGAAGGGATTATCATTAAGGGGGATTAGAAAAGATCAACAAGCATGAGGCCTACAGGTTCAGACCTGCCCGAGCCATCCACAGGAGACCAAGATAGAATAAGCATGGAGGTGGAGGTTCTATGCCAAGGGTACATGGACTCTGTACCAGTGGGAGCCCCTAAGTGAGATGAATCCCAGTGAAGCCCCAAGAAAAGAACACCAAACTCACTGAAATTAAGAACATGCACACAAGTTATGACTCGTCATAGTTTTATATCAAGGTAGAGGTAGTTTTTAAGTTACTGTGAAAATCAAGGATTATGAACAAGATAAAGACAGAAAATAGTTAGAGTAAATGTCTGTCATTTGAAATGGAAAGGAGGGTAGAATTAAACACCTGACTATCCTCTCAGTGCCTGGTCCATTCCAGCCACACCCTTTCTCAGCAGGATTGACTCTCTCTCTCTCTCTCTCTCTCTCTCTCTCTCTCTCTCTCTCTCTCTCTCTCTCTCTCTCTCTCTCCCCATGTTTCTGCCTCTTTGAAATCTGCCTTTCCATTGATTTCATTGTGCTCATTCTCTTCCTAGCAAAAAGTGAAACCAGATTTCCTGGACTGAACCTGTCCTCCATTACTTCTCATGATCCCCTAAAAGCAAGAGAAACTCACCTGTCCCTAGAACTAAAGTTCCTAGAAGTCAAGACACTGAGTCTCTGGAAACTGCCCTTTTGTCTGCAGTGCCTTGGTCTCCTCAAAACCTGATTATGTAGAGAAAATTCAGATTTTTGCTTCACTATTTGGTTCAGTGTTTGGTTCCACAGCTTAATGGATGTGGCAAACTCAGAGGCAGTTAAGAGAAGAGACAAAGGAATGATTTAAACAGGGGAAAATACAATGCCTGAAGAAAAGAAGCAGGACAGAAAACTCCATGAAGGTCCTTATGTTCACTACATGTTATTAGAAGCATGTTGGTGATCAACTATTCTCCACCTTGCCTAAAACGGAAACACAATCGTAACCATGAACTAACATTAGGAATAAGGGAGTTGATATAAAAGTTGGAAAGGGGTTGATACTAAGGAAAGTCATGCACGGCTCTCTCCCTGTCAGGAAGTCTTTAAGAAGAGTCCAGAATCTCTGGATTGTCAAGGATGGTTGAGATGTGGCCCTCATTGAAATGGGTGATGAAACAATGACCTTCCAAATCCTTCCCTTCCAACTATAATGTTGTATGAAAAATAACATTCTTTGAGTCTCTGTTTAGAGATATGAAATAAGGGTTGGGGTTTTTTTCTGTTAGTAAATGTACTTAATATTTTTAACTTTCCTTGTTTCTCATTTACTTTTCCACATATTTGGATGATTTTGTTTTTACATTTAGAGAGTATATACTTAGCAGACTACAAGATAAATAATAATATCCTAACTGCAGCTTCCTTCTTGGTACCCAGGGATCAGAGTCTCTGGTGACCAGAGGACATCTGAGCCGCTTCCAGAACCATGGGATTGCCCCATGGCAGTCTATTAAAAAGGAATACTGCCAGCCAGCTTCACTGTTCAGGAAATTCCCTGGTCAGGAAAAGAGGATGTGACTGCGTGCCCAAGCTGAAGGTGGCCAAGGGATTTGTCTGAATTAGGTTGCCTGATATACATGCCAGGGCTGCCTTCCAGAGAGGTAAAGGCAACACTGGTTTGTGGCATGTTGCCATGTCCCTAGCAACTTTAGAAGCAGAATTCAAACTGTCAGCCTCAGTTTCCTTATCTGTTTTATGAGGGCAGTGGCTCCCTGACAACCCTTTTAGCTCTATGAACTGACTCAGTAATTCATGAGTTCTTAATCCTTTTAATTTGGACCCATTTCAGACTCCTTTGGCAATCTGGGGAAATATATGGACTCCTTTTCAGAAGCATGTTTTTAATGTATAAAATTAAATACATGGGATTACAAAGAAACTAATTATATTGAAATTTAAAAAGTAATTTTTCCCATCCAAGTTCATAGATCCTCTGAAATATATCCACAGATCCCCTGAAAGAAGGTGAACCCCAAGATAAGAACCCCTTATCTAAATGAATTCATAAATTTCCAGGGTACAAAGAATAGTCTCAATGAGTTTACCTGAAGTTTATCTTCCAAAGGAAGAAATCACTCAAGAAAAGATTATGTGTATATTTTGTTCTATTCCAGTTCTGAAAGCAATAGAGGGAGCATATTGATCCTACATAAACTCTACAATTTGTTCTAAAATTTCACTGAAGACTCCTACTCCCCTACTACCTCTAATATTCTTTGAGTAAAGGAGTCAGGGAGTAGATAATTATGTTGGATTTTT
>CM053594.1:309765855-309796688 GCA_028646575.1 Pseudocheirus occidentalis
TTCCTGGGGTGTGTGACCAGTGTGCCAGTGCTTGGGGTGTCTGTAGAAAGGGCACTCTCCTCGTAACTCTGATAACATTTGCAAAAACCACAATGATTTGGGACATATCTCTCTGCAATCTGGAAGCAGAGTTCTACCATGGCAAAGAGCTCAAAAGTCAAGTAATTGGCTGGTAAGATGAGCAAGCAGAGGAAGTGCAATCAGACCACTGAATCCTTTTTTTGGGGACAAAAAAGATCAAAGGATGGAACAGGAGGAAGACAATGAAATTAGAACTTCTGCATCAAAAGTATCCAAGAAAACTATGAATTGCTTAAAGGGCATGGAGGAGCCTCAAGAAGGATTTTGAAAACCAAGTAAGAGAAGTGGAGGAAAAATTTGGAAAAGAAATGACAGTAATGCAAGAAAATCATGAAAAGCAAGTCAAAAGCCTGCTAAAGGAGATTCCCCCCCCCAAAAACTGAAGAAAATAACAACTTAAAAATAGAGTAACTCAAATGGCAAAAGAGGTCCAAAAAGCCAATGATGAGAAGAATGCCTTAAAAAGTTGAATTGCACAGATGGAAAAGGAATTTCAAAAACTCACTGAAAAGAATAATTCCTTCAAAATTATATTAGAGCAAATGGAAGCTAATGACTTTATGAGAAATAAAAATACTATAAAACAGACCCAAACAAATGAAAAAATAGAAGGTGATGTGAAAAACCACTGACCTGGAAAATAGATCCAGCAGAGATAATTTAAAAATTATTGGACCACCTGAAAGCCATGATAAAAAAGAGCCTAGTAATCATCTTTCAAGAAATTCTCAAGGAAAATTACCCTGATAATCTAGAACCAAAATGGACACTGAAAGAATTCACTGATCACCTCTTGAAAAAGATTCCTAAAAGAAAACTCCTAGGAATATCTTAACCAAATTCCAGAGTTCTCAGGTCAAGGAGAAAATATTTCATGTTGCCAGAAAGAAACAATTTGAGTGTTGTGGAGACACAATCAGGATATCACAAGATCTAGCAACTTCTACATTAAGGTATGAAAGGGCTTGGAATATGATATTCTGGAGGTCAAAGAAGCTAGGGTTAAAACCAAGAATCACCTACCTAGAAAAACTGAATATAATGCTTCAGGGGAAAATATGGTTATTCAATGAAATAGAGGACTTTCAAATATTTTTTATGAAAAAAAACAGAGCTGAACAGAAAATTTGACTTTCAAATACAAGAAGCAAGAGAAGTATGAGAAGGTAAACAGGAAAAAGAAATCATAAGGAACTTAAAAGCTGAACTGTTCACATTTCTACATGGGAAAACTATAATTGTAATTCATGAGACTTTTATCAGTATGAGAATAGTTGAAGGGAATATATATACACACATACACATACATATATGTATAAGAGGGTGTATGTGTATATAAATACATATGTGAGTGTGTGTATATGTGTGCACTTGTATACATTGACAGAGGACACAGGATCAATTGAATAGGAAGGGATATCTAAAAATTAAAGAGGTGAGAGAGGAATATAATGAGAGAAGGAGAAAAGGAGAGATAGAATAGGGCAAATTATCTCATATAAAAGAGGCAAGAGAAAACTGTTACAATGGAGCGGAAGAGCAGGAAGGTGAAAGGGAATGAGTCAACCTTCCTCTCATTGAATTTGGCTTAAGGAGGGAATAACATACACAATCATTTGGGTATCTTAACCTACAGGAAAGTAGGGGGGAAGGGAATAAGAAGCAGGATGATAGAAAGGAGTGCAGATTGGGGGAAAGGGTAGTTAGAAGCAAACCCTTTTGAAAAGTGACAGGGTCAAAGTAGAAAATAGAATAAGTGGGGGGGGCAGGATACGACAGAGGGAAATATAGTTAGTCTTTCACAGTATAACTACTATGGAAACATTTTGCATAACTCCACATGTACAACCTACATTTAATTGCTTATCTTCCCAGGGGGGGTGTTTGAGGGAGGAAGAAAGGAAAGAATCTGGAAATCAAAGTTTTAAAAACAAATGTTAAAAAAATTGTTTTTTTACATGCAACTGGGAAATAAGATCTACACACTCTGGGGTATAGAAATCCATCTTGCCCTACTAGAAAGTTAGAGGGGAAGTGGTGGAGGATATACGAGAGAACAGATTGGGGTAAGGGGTATTCAGTAGGTTTGCTATCTTAGTGTGGAGGCTAGGGGGAAAATGAGGAGAAAATTTGTTACTCAAAATCTCATGGAAATGAATGCTGAAAACTAAAAATAAATTTAAAAAAACACTGGAGAACATGGGAATAAATGTATCTCATTTTAAAATGATAAGTAATATTTATCTAAAACCATCAACAAGAGTTATCTATAATGGGGATAAACTAGAAGCCATCCCAGTACAATCAGGGGTAAAGCAATGATGTCCATTATCACCACTATTATTTAATATTGTACTAGAAATGTTAGCTATAGCAATTAAAAAAAAAGAAATTAAAGAATTTAGAATAGGCAGTGAGGAAACAGAACTATCACTCTTCGCAGATGTTATGATATTATACTTAGATAATCCTAGAGAATCAACTAAAAACTACTTGTAATTATTAATAACTTTAGCAAAATTGCAGGATACAAAATAAACCCACATAAATCAGCAGCATTTCTATATATTACCAACAAAGTCCAGCATCAAAAGATAGAGAAATTCCATTTAAAATAACTGTAGACAATATAAAATATTTGGGAGTCTACCTGCCAAGTTAAACCCAGGAACTATATAAGCACAATTACTAATAACATTTTTCACACAAATAAAATCAAATCTAAATGAGTGCTAATTGCTTATGGGCAGTTGAGCCAATATAATAAAATGACAATTCTACTTAAATTAATCTATTTATTCAGTGCCATGCCAATCACATTACCAAAAAATATTTTATAAGGATAGAAAAAAAATAGTAAAATTCATCTGGAAGAACAAAAGTTTAAAGATATCAAGGGAAGAGATTAAAAATAAAATGCAAAAGAAGGTGTTCTAGCAGTAACATCTCAAACTGTATTATAAAGTGGTAATTATCCAAACAATCTGGTACTTGCTAAGAAATAGAATGGTGGATCAGTGGAATCGATTAGATCTAAATTACATTGTTATAAATGACCATAGTAATGTAATGTATGATAAATACCAACATTAGAGCTTTTGGAACAAAAACTCATTATTTGACAAAAACTGCTGGGATAACTTGAAACAGTGTGGAGAAAGTTGGCATAGACCCGCATCTTGCACTGCATACCAAGAAAAAGTCAAAATGGTACATGATTTACACATAAAGGATGATATCCTAAACAAATCAAGAGAACATGGGATAGTTTATATGTCAGATTTATTTATAAGGGAAGAATTTGGGGCCAAATAAGATATAGAGGAAATTAAAAAATGTTAAATAGTTTTGATTATATAAATTTAAAAAAATCTTGCACAAATAAAACCAATGCAACCAAAATTATAAGGAAAACAGAAATTTGGGGGAAAATTTTTTGCAACAAGTATCCTCAATAAAGGTCTCATTTCTCAAATACATAGAGAACTGAGTCAAATTTAGAAACATACAAGTCATCCCCCAATTGATAAATGGTAAAAAATATGAACAGGCAATTTTTAGAGAAAGAAATCAAAGCTATCTATAATCATATGAAAAAATCCTCTAAATCACTATTGATCAATGGCATGTAAGTTAAAACATCTCTGAGGTACCACTTCATACCAATCAAAGTGGCTGAAATGATAAAAAAGGAAAATGTTGATTGTTGGAGAGAATGTGGGAAAACTGGGACACTAATGCACTGTTGGTAGAGTTATGAATGGATGCAATCATTCTGGAAAGCAATTTGGAACTATGCTCAAAGGGCTATAAAACTGTGTATACCTTTCAATCCAGCAATATCACTGCTAGGTCTGTATCTTAAAAGCATCCAAAAAGGGGGAAAGGATCTATTTGTACAAAAACATTTATAGCAGTTCTTTTTGTGGTCATTAAGAATTGGAAATGAAAGGGATACCCATCAATTGAGGAATGACTAAACAAGCTGTCATATAAGATTGTAATGAAATATTATTTTGCTATAAGAAATGACAAGCAGGGTGATTTCAGAAAAACCTGGAAAGATTTATATGAACTGTTGCATAGTGAAGCGAACACAACCAGGAGAACATTTTATTTGTCTTCTTGTACAAAATATCTAATATGGAAATGGTTTATATAATTGCACATTTATAGCCTATTTCTGATTGCATACCTTCTAAGTGAGGGAGGAGGAGAGGGAAGAAGAGAAAGATAGAATTTGGAATTCAAAACTTTAAATATAAATATTAAACATTGGGGAAAAAACCTGAAACCATAAATTACTTGGGGAAGAAGTCTCTATTTAACAAGAATTAATAGGAACACTGGAAAAGAGTTTGGCAAAAATATAGGATTAGATCAAATTAGTTCCAAATCAGCATTTGACTTGAATTCAAAAGACCAAACAGGGTTTGCTTATTGTTGTTTTGTTTTTCAATAAGAGGAAAATAGAACGCCACAGCTATGGCCAAGGGAAGAATTAATAACCAAAAATAAAGGAAATCACAGAAGAAAAAGTATACAATTTTGAAATAGAAACATTTTTTGCACAAATAAAATCAATGTAGTTAAGGTAAGAAGGAAACTATTGTTTGGGGGGAAAAACAGTCTTTTCCTTGAATATCTCTGGTAAGGGTCAGATATGCAAACTAGGCTTATTAAGTTAACACAAATTAACAAATTAACATGAATTAAATTAACACAAATATGTATGACCAAGAGTTACTTCCTGATAAATAAGTGATCAAAGTATATGAACATTATTCATATGCTTTGAAAGAATTGAAAGCTATTAAGAACCATATGAAAAATTGTTACAAATCACTAATAGTAAGAGAATTGCAAATCAAAACAACTGATTGCTAAATCACAAATTGCTTCTGTCCCCCAAGAAGTCATCTGTACAATGTACAAGTTCTTTGCATGCTTTTGAAACAAGTCCCAGAGAAACTAATCTTTATTCCAACCTCCTAAACTCTCACAACAACTTGATGTAGCAGAGGAATTTTAGGTGAAAGGAAAAAATAGACAGCATTCCAGACTTGTCAGTATTTTTCTTCACATGCGTTGATAGCTACCTATGTAAGAAAGGATCAGAAGTATATTCACGTTTGCTAACTTTCATCATGAAAACATTAAATTTGGAATATGCAACCCATATGATGCTAGTAGCCATTGGCAGGGCGTTAGCTCACATTGTGTTAAAATTTAAGTTTCTTGAGGGCTGTAAAAGTTTCACTTTTGTCTTTGTATCCCTAGTAGAGATGCATCAGAGCATAGTGGCTAGAAAACTGGTCTTAGAGTCAGGAAAAGTTGCATTCAAGTCTTCTCTCTGACACATACTAGTTGGGTGACCATGGGGAAGTGAGAAAGATCATTTAATCTTTACATTCCTTGAGAAGTTTCCTAAGGCTAGAAGTTACAGACAAGTTGTCTTTTTGGTTCATTAGAGGGAGGTTCTGTACAGGGAGTTCCATATAACAATAAGGTCACAAGCTCCAACAACAAAAAACTTGCCCGCTGCCTTACACAGTCCTTGCTTAACAAATTAAATGGTGCTGTGCTTAATAAGGGGTTGTTGAATTGTTTTCAACTCTCTCACTCTTCATGTTTGTTTATTTAATTAGTCATTTAGTTATTTGTTTAGGGTTTTTTTCTTTCTTTTCCTCTTTTATCCTTCCACTACCTTTTAAAATCCTCTCCCTTTCTTTTCCTTTCCCCCCTTCTAATCAATTAATAAGTATTTATTAAGCTATGTACCAGGCACTGTGCTAAGTGCTGGGGATAGAAAAAGAGAGACAGAGACAGAGAGACATGAGAACACCTATGTATATACAAAAGATGTACAGGACTCATTGGAGATAATCAGGTTTCTGACACTTATCTGAGTCTGCCACAGGGCACTTCTGAGAGATAGTAAGAAGTTCAAAGTATTTTAATGATAACGTATTTGCCTAGCTCTTTATCAATTCTATTTGTATAAATAAATTATTTTTACATATCTTTGATTTCCACAGCTCTATGATTCAAGTAAAAGAGGTTCCACTATCCTCATTTATAGGTTAGAAAACGGAGACTCAAATGCCTTGTCCAAGTAACACAGATGTTAAGTGCCAGGGCTGAGAGCTAAGGTCTCTTGATGTTTGGTTCTTCCTCTAGACCAGTGTTTTTCCAGAACACCAGGAGAAGAAATCAGTCCTAGTATTGACGTTAAGACTGCTATCTACCATTATCAACTTTTTGAGTTACTTTTGACCTTGTTTCATCTGCCTGCTCCAGGAGAATTTGAATTATCTCTCAGATCCAGAGTGCTGAATTAAGACCTTGCCAATGAGTCGGAAGGTGCAATAGCAATTTTGGTGATAGCATCTTTTGCATTTCTCTAGTCCCAAATATTCTTTCCTTTTGTAAAATGTAAAGGAAATTGAACTAGGGAAGATAAACTAACACATCAAGTTAAATGATGCTGAGTCGTATTGGGACTCTGGGGAGTCAGGATGTTCATTGCTGATTGGCACTCCAACCACTGTGTTTTGGAACTACAGAGGTCGGAGCACAATTCGTGAGCTGACAGTGTGTGCTGCAATACTTTGGCACAGAATCCTTAGTTCTAGCTGAAGCAGGAAGCCTTAGCCCTGAATTTGTCTTTAAGTTTGTCCTTCCATGACACTTTAATGTCATCCTTGTGTCTTTTATGTGAAATAAAATTTAAAAATACAAAGGCTCAATTTTGCATGCCTTTGTTTTCCTATCAGCTAGAAGAGAGGATCTGAGTAATTTGGGAAAGCAAGGTTTGTTGAGCTGGAATAAAGAGCAAAATAGTTGAAGCTGAAGTCGTTTAATTCTTTCCTCCACAAATAAGTACAGAATTACAGATGTCTCTTGAATGCAATAAATTAATTTCAGTCATGCTTGTTTATTTGCTCACTCATTGCCAAAGTAAGAACCAAATCCAAAAATTAACGATTTGAGAATCCACTGGGTGTTGCATGGATCCAGATCCATTCTTTTTCACGTGAGTTACAAAACCAAACACCCTGCATTACAACATGAGGACAGCCTAGTGATTGATTAGCAAACTAATGCATATCAAGACCCAGCTAAACTCTCAGCTTCCATCACAGTCAGGGTGCAGCTTCCCAACGAAAAGTCAGCTTTAAATGTAATTAAGTCTGCTGGGCTGTTCAACTAAGAAACTAGAAAAGTTGGGTTATTTAATGGAAATAACAAATGGTTGTAATTCACATCCTAAAATAATGAAAGTATTCAAGAGGAGAAACTTTCCATTTAAAAAGAATCAGATGTTGGTTTATTGGCCATTAAAAAGTATAACCAACTGTTTCATAATTTGCCAAGTAGCATCCATCTCTGTAAGCTAATAAAAGCATTGCCGATAGGTTTCTGAAGGATTTGCTGAGTACAAAAGGGAACAATAATATACACTCAGCCAATAGGCTTACTTGCAGAGTTTGCTCAATTATTTATCCAGGTATATGAGAGAGACGGACAAACCCAAGAATATCTTTCTAAGCTATACCAGACAGAACAGGACAAATTCATCTTCCCTATGCACCATATTACAGAGGGCAAGTAATGCTGCCATGCAATGGCTTTGCAACTCCAGAAGGTTTGAAAAATGAACTCCAAGTGCAAAGCTCAGAATTGGCAAGAGCTCACTGTGACCATTCATCAAATGTCCCTGTTTGTCCTACTGTAGGGAATTAGCTGTGCTTACTTCAAAGTGTTTATTTTCCCCATTGTAGCAACGGATATAGTCCTGTGAATGTTCAGTATTCTCCCCTCCTTTTTCACCTCTAATCCCATATGGATCTAACTGGAAGAGAGAATAAATAGGGAGGGAGAATTCAGAGCAACACACAAATCAGAGCACTAAAGAAGTATAAAGCATGTTTTCTCTGGCAGACAAATAAGGCCCTGTTGATGTGATTACCTTCTATAATATATGGGAGGCTTGGGGTAGAGGTGGTAGAGAAGACTTACACCTGAAGCTTTGTCACTACCTGTGAGACCTTGAATAATTAATTTACTTAACCTTTTTGATCTTCAGTTTTCTCATCTAGCAGAGGAGGGAATTTTATCAATTCATCTCTAAGATACTTTCTGGCTTGAAATCCCAGGAGGTTTTTATATAATCCTTTTCCGTGTATAAAATACTTTCATAAATGTTAGCTCATTTGATTTTCATGGAGAACTAGGAAATAGGCAAAATAGATATATGGTCATCCCCATTTTACAGATGAGGAAAATTAGACTTGGAATTCAATGACGTCTTGCTTATTTCACTTGGATCAACTGAGAATCATCAACTACAGCTTTTGTAAAATAGAGGAGCACCAGGCCATAGCATTGTGCCTAGTGTCATAAGATCCTCTGGGTCATCTGGCCCGCTTGCACATCTTACATATTCAGGCACTGTTATCCTGCTCACTTACGTACAAACACTGAGGACTTCTGTGCCTTGGCAGCTCTACTGCAGCTAGGGAACCTCCAGAGATTCCAGGTCTTTTCATTTGCCCTAGAACTGAACTCTCTCATAATGTGTTGTCTCCTCACATTAATGTGGGAAATGCTTGAGAACAGTAATTGTCTGTATTCCCAGCACTCAACATAGTGTTTAGTGCATAGCAAGTATATGATAAATGCTCCATTCATTCATTTCCCCAAGTTACATACAATTAGCTAGTGGTTGAGCCTGTCAACAGCTCAGGTGTTCTTCCTACTGCTCTCAGTCTTACTACGTGTAAGTCTTCCTAGGTGTATTGTGCTGCTTAAAGAGTTTGGAGACAATTTTGAACAGCAAGTATGGCTGAGTGTTTGAGCTGATAATGAGGGAGACCTCTCCCAATAAAGCATTGTTCTTTTAGTGACCTGTGTCCTCTTGAACATTTATCCTTCATGCTTCCTCTCTTTCTTTGACTCATAAAAAAGTCATTAATTCTGGTTCTTCACAATGGATTTTTTTTTCCTGTGGATACTGATTGCTAAAAGGAATTCAAAGGAAAGGACATGAAGGAACATTCTTCTGCTTTATTTGGTGAAAGTTACATTTGTTACTGTTTTTGAATATTCAAGTATTTTGGTGTTATGAAATCATAATGATAATATCTTTGAGGATCTCTTACTTGGTTCAGGGAGGTACCCCAGGGATTAATCCTCCGAGATAACCTTAGTAAATTAAGTATAGAAAGGCTGAATCAGTCACTGGGCACAGGGTATTTCAATCATCTCTGCTTTGCAGAGAGCTGAGAACTCAAGGCCCCTACCAGAAAGAAAACAAAGTGGATGGCTCAAAGATATTGTCCAGGCTATAAAGCAAAGAGAAACAAGAAGGCTTATTCTGATCATCTCTGATACCTGAAGTGATTATTTAAAAAGTAAAAGAAAAAGAAAGACAATTTCTGAGAAAAGGATTCCACAACTTAGACTGAATGATTGCTAGGGAAGCTGGATTCAGATGCTAGCCTATGAGAGGTAGTAGGTAGGGAAAGTGGAAGTGATACAATGGGTGAAAAAGTTAGGAAAACCATTTGAACAACTCTTCAGTAAATGTAATTTCATGTACACATCAATTTAGTGAGAAAGAGGATCAAACAATTTCTAGGGTCCCAGAACCTTAGAAAACTCCAAGAAAGAGACAAAGGTGGCATTCTCAAGGTCAATTTAAGATGACTTGAAGCCCAAGGGAGGAATGTTTGGGGCACCAGGGTAAGAGTTAGTGAGCCAGGACCACTATAAAGTGGAATTGACATGTTAGTCCTATGGCAGTAACTCGCTGAGGAGCCCCTATACAGAGAGAAGCCTAGGAAACAGATTCTGAGAGGATTTAGGATCCTGTAAGACCTGGTAGTGGTACCAACCCCAAACGACCTCAGTCTAGAAGTCTGAGTATCTTCGTTTAACAAGCTTTTTCCAGCATCCAACCCAGACAGGATCGAGGAAAGAAAAACGGACTAAGAACTGGTGCCTTTCTGTTTCACCAGTCAAGTCAACCAGTGTCTAGACTTTAGTTAAATTTGGATAAGAAATCTATGCTCTGGAAACTTGTCTGCTTCTGAATTTTTGGATCTGTTCTGTTTTCCCTAAGTTTACTAGCAAAAGGTCCTTCTAATATTCCAAATCTGTCTTGGCTAAACTAAGGGGAAAAGATTTTTTTCCATACCTGAATTAGGACAGGTAAAGGGAAGGGTGCTCCTTTAGTGACCAGGCATGGCGATGGTGGTGACAAGTGTGCCTCACCAGCTCTAAAGCTTGGAAAGGGGCGATGCATTAGAGACAGATAAAGGTTATGGAAGCCAGGAGGAAGAGAGTCAAGAAGAGTTTGCAGACTTTAATTTCTTCCACCAGGGCCACACCTTCACACACAATGATAATAATAATAGGTAGCATTAAAAAAATTCCTTCATTACATGCAAAGACAATTTTTAACATTCATTTAAAAAAAATTTTAGTTCCAAATTTTCTCCCTCAGTTTCTCCCTTTCCCCCTCCCTAAGATGGTAAGCAATTTGATATAGGTTATACATGTGCAATCACACAAAACATATTTACATATTAGTCATGTCATGAAAGAAAACACAGATCAAAAGGAAAAAAAATGAAAAAATAAAGTGAAAAAGAGAATGCTTCCATATGCATCCAGACTCCATCAGTTCTTTCTCTGGATGTGGATATAACTAGCATTTATATAGCACTTTGAGGTTTGCAAAGAGTTTTATGAGTATTATCTCATTTGTTAACACAACAGCCCTGAGAGGCAGGTGCTATAATTATCCTTGTTTAAGCAACTAGGAAACTGGGGTAAATAGAGCTCGTGACTCGCCAAGAGTCACACAGCTAGAAGTGTCCATGGTCACATATGAACTCAGGACTTCTCCATTCCAAGTTCAAAGCTCTAGTCACTGCTCCACCAAGCTGAACAACAGCAAAGTAACCCACAGTCTCTACGACTACAGGCCCTGGATCTGCCACAGAGGTCATGTTGTGCACTGCCCATGGAGCAAAGTTTCATCGGTTTCATTTATGAGGCACAATCCAACTATCAGTACAAGATCAATACAAGAGGGAACACTGTCCCATCAATCAGCAATGCAATCGTTTCAGTGCCGCACACATCCAGCGTTCGTGTCCCGTGTTGAGTGATGACGGGTGACTTTTAGAAGATGTCAGCAGCAGCTACTCCTGGTGTCACATGAGAACCAGCCATGTGGCTTTTCATTCAGAGGGGGAGGGAGAGAGGAAACCAGAACTTATTTAGCAGCAGCTGTTTGCCAGGCACTGTGCTAAGTACTTTACAAATATTATCCCATTTGAACCTCAAAACCACACTACTGTTCTTGTCCCCATTTTATAGATGAGGACACTGAGGCCGATGAAGGTTGGTTGGTTAAGTGACTTTCCCAGGTCACAGAGACAGGAAGTGTCTGAGTCAGGTTAGAATTGAGGTTTTCCTTACTCCAGGCCCCACACTCTATCTACTGTGCCACCAGCTGCTCAGGATGGGAGGCGAGGTGGGGAAAGGTGGAGGTAGGAAGATACTGAGCATTTGTTATAGAGTAGTGTTGTACTACCTACCAAGGGAGTTTCAGTGAAGTTGAAGACAAATCTCTGACCTAGAGAAGTCTATTAGCTAGTTCAATTAAACGTTTACTAAGCAATGACTGTGCTAGGTGCTTTGGGATAAAAACATGAAGAACAATCTCTGCTTTCAAGGAATTTATACAGGTTGGGAGGAGGGGAAAGGGGAATCAATGTGTACACAGATCAATACAAGATAATTTGAGCAGTAAAACTCCACTAAATACTATGGGGGGTGGGGGTCAGGAAAGGCGGATTCCAGGAGGAGGTAGTATCTGTGTTGAGCCTTGAAGGGGAATTAAGAAATCTAAGAGATGGAAGTAAGGAGGGAGTGCATTCTAGATAATGGGAACAATCTTTGGGAACATGCAGAGATGGGGGAGAGGTACACACACACGCACACACACACACACACACACAAGAGAAAGAGACAGAGACACAGAGAGACAGACATAGAATGACAGAGAGAACATGTGTATTCAGGGAACAGCAGACAGATTTGTTTGTTTGGAAAATGGGGTGCATGAAGGGATATGATGTAAAATTATGTGAAACCAAATTATGAAGTTTTAAACGTCAAGCTGAAGAGTTTTTCTCGAGGCAACAGGGAACCTGGAGCAAAGTAGTGACATGGTCAGAATTGTGCTTGAGGAAAATGATACAGCAACCAGCAACTGGGTGGAGGATAGATGGGGTAGGAAAAAGACAGGAAGCAAAGACATTAATTCAGAAGGTAGGTTGGGTCAGTCAGTCAGTTAACATTTATAAAGTTCCTCCTAAGTGCTAAGTGTCATGCTATGTTCTGTGCATACAATAAAGACTAAAAGACAACCTCTGTCCTTGAGGAATTTACTATCTGATCTGGGAGACAATGTGAATACGACTTCTTGCAGACAAACTATATACAGGTTAAATTGGAAATAATCTAGAGAAGGAGGGCCCTAGAATTGAGGGGCTGGAAATAGTTTCCTATAGAAGGTGGAATTTTAGCTGTGATTTGAAGGAGGCCAGGGAAGTCTGGAGGTCAAAAAGAGGAAGAAGAGAATTCTTGGAATGGAAGACAACCAGTGAAAACATCTGGAGTTCTGAGATGGAGTGTCTTTATTGAGGAATAGTAAGGAAGCCAGTGTGAGTGAACAGAAGAATACAAGGGATAGTGTAAAGCATAAAACGACTCGAAGGGGAAGAGGAAGGGGCAGGTCATGAAAGACTTTGGAGTTAAACTTTAATGCTAAATGTAGAATTTTATATTTGCTCCTGGAAGTAATAGGGAGCCATAGGAGATTATTACGTAGGGAATGACATGGCCAGACCTCTGCTTTAGGAAGCTCACTTTGATAGCTGAGTGGAGGATGGATGGGAGTAGAGAAAAACTTGTGGTGGGGAAGACCAACCAACATTTTGAAGAATAAGATATACATGTGAAATATTTAAATAATAATACAAGTATCTGATTAAGTGTCTGGATAAGTGGTATAAATAATAATAAGCACTACATAGGATCTAAGGAAAGCAAGATTAGTAGGTACTTGAATGGTATCAAAATATTTCATAAAGGAGAGATAGGAAAGGGATGAAATCACAAAAAAGAAATCACAAAACAATAACTTGGGCTCAAATTTTATATTCAAACTTATTATTTATATGACCCTGAGCAAATCATTAACATTCTTTGTAGGGGTTGGCCTAGACTGATGTGTCAACCATACAACTCCCTAGTTAAGCCAGAACCAGATTAAAATGTAATTGGGAAATGTTTAATATGACAAATAAATGTCAGATGAGTAGTCATGTCAGATGATTGCACTGGACTTTTTAGTTTGAGCAAATGGAATGGGCTAAGAGACAGGCAAGAATGACCATGAAGCTTTGGGGTTGGAGGGGAGGGGACAATAAGCAGACCAATCTGGTTTTGGAGATGGTAGGAAAGATGTAATGGGAAAAGGATAACGTAAAGAAGCATGGTGAGCCCAGGTCCCTGATGTAATAGTGAACTTAAGGGAATGGAAATGAAGTATAGCTCCAAATATTTTTTAAACAGATAATTTGTAGCTCCAGGGTCCTGCATCACTCACATATGGGGAATCTCTTTGTTAGCCAACCTTATTAAGACACATTGACTTTTCAGTGGTGAAATGATTTATTCAAACAAAGTAAAATTGTAATCAAATTGTCAGATTCTCCCCTCCTGTACAACATTTTTGACCAGGATCTCAAATACAAGTATAGCACTGTCCCTGGGCTTAGACTTCCAGATTCTAGCTCATGTTGGGTCCCCAGAGGGCAGGTGACTACTGCTCCCCTCAGGGTTTTAGGGATAACCCTGAGGGGCTGGGTTTTTAACATTTCATTCCTGAGTGCTTACCACTATGCACACCAATTTCAATCAGAATCAGTTGAACTCAGTCAGTAAACAAGTATTTATTAAGCATATGTCAAATGCTTAATGCTTAATGCTTAATACTCTGTACTGATAGAAATACAAACAAAAAGAAACATTCCTTCCCTTAGAATTCCTTACCTTTACATTCTCACAGAGAAGACAAAACATAAATAGGAAGCTGAAAGGAGTGAGGTGGGGGTGGGGTTGGGGGTACTTGAAGCAGGGGATGATGACTAAGTGTAGCCTGATAAGAAATGAAGAGATGGCTGGACAGGTTGCCCTCCTGACATCAAGGTTCTAGAAGGAGCCATCCAACCAGAGGGAGAGTCCCCAATGGGGAAGAATATTTTCCAAGTGTGAATTTCAGAGCTAAGACGATCATCCAGAATGGAGAGTTTACTGGAGATGGTGAAGAAATCTGGACCTTGGTGGGAAATGAAGAGGCTATCCTGGGCACCCACTTGAAATGGAGATTTGAGGAGGAGTCATCCAATCAAAGAAAGGGGTCCCAGGGTTAAGGGTAACTCTAAGGTATGAATTCCAGGGCTGAAATCATTTCTATTAGCTTTGGAAAAGGGATTTATTGAGAAGGCATAATGAGAACAGAAGTTACAGAAATATTTTCCCCAAACTGGGAGCATAGATGTCTCTTGAGCAAACAAGGACTCCGGGCTGAGTTTTAAAGTATGCTGGTCCTGAAGTATGCATATAGAAAACACATGTGCAGAAGGTACATGCCAGCTCTCTTGACCCTAATTTTTTTTCTTTCTGTGGAAACCTCATGAAGTTTCCCTAAGGCATTGCTGAGTTCTGAGGATCTATCTGTTTCTAGAATCTTTTGCCAGTGCTTTTATCTGTCACTTGAGAGGTCATAATCCTTGAAGCCACTGCCAGCCTTGGGCAACTATTTTTTCACACCTGTCTGGAGGCACTTATTTTTTTGGTCATTGGAAACTGCTTACTCCCTCTGGTGGACTTTGCTATGGACTCCTCTTTCTGGTGGCTCTTCTGACTTGTCAGTTCTATCTCTGGGCTCTCAGATGCCTAAAACCAGGTAATAGGAAAGAGGAAAGAAACTGAAGTAACCTGTGATCATGTATATATGGCATTTGGCTGGGAGACTGAGCAGATGCCTTTCCCCTGGTGACAGTTCACAGGAAGGATGAGACAGAGACAGAGAGACAGACACAGACAGAGAGACAGAGACAGACTCCCATAGAAAGACAGAGAGACTGACAGAGATAGACTGACAGCAATAGATTGAGGGAGATGGAGAGACAGAAAAAGAAAGAGAGAGAGAGAGAGAAAGAGAGAGGGGGGAAAGAGAGAGAGAGATGAAGAGAGAGAAAGAGAGAGAGAGAGAGAGAGAGAACACAGAATGTGCACAATTAGATAAGACTAAAGAAGAGACTGAGTTCCATGAGAGGAGGAAAAACAGAATTAGTTTCCACTGGAACCATTAAGATTAATTGATAAGGTTTTCACAAATTTGGTAAATTTCCCATTTAAGAAATTGTCATTATATGTTTCTCTATCATGCTCAGTAACAAAAGAATTTAAAACATGTAGAGAAGGGGTTATGTGATATTTTCATGGAGCAAGATGATGAAAAGAGATGGGCATCATGGGGTAGAAAGAACAATAGCCTTGGAGAAAAAAAAATCACAAAACAATAACTTGGGCTCAAATTTTATATTCAAACTTATTATTTATATGACCCTGAGCAAATCATTAACATTCTTTGTAGGGGTTGGCCTAGACTGATGTGTCAACCATACAACTCCATAGTAAATCATTAACATTCTTTGTAGGGGTTGGCCTAGACTGATGTGTCAACCATACAACTCCATAGTTAAGCCAGAACCAGATTAAAATGTAATTAGGAAATGTTTAATATGACAAACAAAAATATAATAAAATGTAGATAATATTAATTTGTGGTTTTCTAAGTAAATATACAACCTTCAGGGATCCATTTTTATATGAGCTTGATATGGCTTAGATTATCTTTAAGGTTCCTTCTAGCAGGAGATTCTTTGATCTTAGGAATCTTATATGCTTTCTTTTGGGCCAAGTCAGGTTTTCAAGATAAACTAATTCAGGAGGGGGAAATGGCACCCCTAGAAATCAAAAGATGATGACAATAAGTTAAGTGTTACAGTTTGCTGGTAGAAAAAAAAATGAGTGGGGTCATAGCAAATCCACAGAGTGAATCCAACCATAAAGAAAGGTTTTGAGGATCTAATTAGAGGTAATGATATTAAAAATGGAAAAGAAGAAAAACATGCAAGTAACATTTTGAAGAAGGCATTCACAGTATCCAAGGAACATAGATTTGGAGCTGGAAGGGGACCTGAGAGGGTATCTAATTCATTTGGTAAATGACTGAATATGGAAAGTTTCAAACCAAAACTAACTGAGCTTTCAAGTCTAGGTAATTGGAGGAATGACAGAAATACAGATGTCAAAATCAGAAAAGTAGCTAGACATCACAAGCAATTCATTCAAAGAGAGAAAATTAGAAGGTAACTAATATAGACTTGAAAGAAATACACAGAAAATAGGACAACAAAGAGGAACCAATGGAGAATGAAAATTTGTTTCCCATCCACCCTTTTTGTAGCCAAAAGCCTAGCATGATTTTAGGTTAAAGAGAGATTAGGAAGATGGGGATGATAGCTTTCAGTATTTTGCCCTAGTGTAATGGAAATGT
Organism: Pseudocheirus occidentalis; assembly: GCA_028646575.1. Classification (NCBI taxonomy): domain Eukaryota; kingdom Metazoa; phylum Chordata; class Mammalia; order Diprotodontia; family Pseudocheiridae; genus Pseudocheirus; species Pseudocheirus occidentalis. The sequence goes on from CM053594.1 coordinate 309,782,648, forward strand.
GAATTTGAAGATCTTCCTGGCCTCTTAATAGACCTAGGGGGGAGTTTGAAGAGCTTCCCTGACGGGAAGATAATCTTTGCCCCCTGATAGGCTGAATGTAGTCACATGAAGAGTTTGCTGAGGAGAACCAGAGCTGATAGAAAGCTGGTTCAGAGCTAGACAGTTGGAGACAGTTGGGGACAGAGAAGCTTAGGCAAGAAGATAGAGAGTTTTGTAAGCAATATTGATCTTGTATTGGTTTGTGGGAAGGCTGAAGGATGCTGTGGCTCTCAGCATTATTAGGACTTCTGAATATCTTTGGTACTATGATAGAATTGTCTTTTTGGTTTGGGGATTCAGTTTTCTGGTGTCCAAATAAATTCTTCAGCTTTATCCTCTCTCTCAGTGGTTCTCAACCTTCCTAATGCCACAATCCTTTAAAACAGTTCCTCATGTTGTGGTGACCCCAAACCATAAATTATTTTCGATGCTACTTCATAATTTTAATTTTGCTGTTATGAATTGTAAATATCTGATATGCAGGATGTATTTTCATTGTTACAAATCGAACATAACACACAGGTTGAGAAACACTGCATTCTATCTGGAGAGTTTGGCATATTTTACATTCCAATATTATATGATACTTATAGTCATGGTCTTTATCATGATTACGGGCACTGTAAATATCACATTGTTGCCTCATTTGGCGGCGAGGATGAGATCGCAAAACATCAGACCTCTAATTGGAGGCAGAAGGGATTTAGAAGAATAAATGAATATCAAGATGGGAGGATTTGCCTTATGCTTCCCTAGAAAGAGAGTGGTCTAAAAGTACAGGACTCTGAAAACTGGGAACAGAGGCTGCAGCAGGGAGAACCTAGAGACTTAGAAACATGTTTGCAAAAAATACCAATAAAACCTGGGAGAGAGCTAGAGGCAGTGAATAGAAGAGGCTGGGTTTTTCTGACATGCTACCATATTGTGTGTAAAAACAGAGACAAGCTGTTACAAGAGTTGGCTCAGTGCCAGCATTTGAGAGCCCCTTTAGAAAAGCAACCTGGAGAGTCTCAGTTGGAAGAAGAGAGTACTGGAGAGTCTCTGGAAGCAGAGAGGGTTTTTGTAAATTTGGCTCAGAAAAAGAAGAAAAAAAGTAACAGGAGAAAAGTCCATACAACTTTGGTAGAGTCTGAGCCTAGCTGCTATGACAATGACTACCTAGAAAATCCATGTGTTGTACAGAATGGTGATACAATGTTACTGAATGTTACATTGTTTCATGGTGAAGCTTTTACAGGGGCTAAAGCTCATTTCTTTACTTGAGAAGGCAGGAGAGTCAAGCAGGGCAAGCAATATGCAAGGAGATACTTAAGGATTTTAGTCAACAGGAGATTACTAATATTTTGAACAGATTCACCCAAAGGATGAGAGAATCCTTAGTGCAGTGGTTTCTCAACCTTCTTAATGCAACATTAATACTCATATTTGGGGGGCGGCTAGGTGGCGCAGTGAATAGAGCACCGGCCCTGGAGTCAGGAGTACCTGAGTTCAAATCCGGCCTCAGACACTTAACACAAAAAACTAGCCGTGTGACCTTGGGCAAGTTACTTAACCCCAACTGCTCTCCAAAAAGCAAAAAAAAAAAAATACTCATATTTGGGCGTGTCTGCATGTGGTTGGACCTGCCTGGAGTCAGAGGAGCCATGTCTCCGTTCCTAAAACCATCGGAAATGTTTTCTGATGGTCTTAGGTGACCTCTGTGAAAGAGTTGTTCGACCCCCAAAGGGATCACGACCCACAGGTTGAGAACTGCTGCCTTAGTGTCTTGGATGGTGAGAATTATGGATGAAGGAGCTGCTCAGATAGTGCTAGATAGAGTGGACTCCTTGAAATTTATAAGTATTTTCCAGAATCCTTTTGTCTGTCAAGCTTTTAGAGATTTTCATTTGGCAGGAGGTAACAATCTGTTAGCTTTAGCTGCTGATGGATGCAATAGAATATGTCCCATTGCTTCTGTGTGGCCTAGTGGAGACAGACCTTGGTACTCATTTAGAGACTGCATGAGAAAGTTGAAAGAAGTGATGAAAACTTATCATAGTTGGAGATGGAGATACGTATCATGAAATCCCCTTAGCAGTCCTTCATAGTAATATCATGGTGAAGGCAGCTCCTCCTGCTTATAAGCACCTACTTCTGACTCTACCAATTGGTGAAAGAGGGAACCATCTGTCAGAGTTGCTGGATAAGACTTCACAGCTCAGTAACTTGGGAGAATGGGAAAAAGTTAAATTTCCTTGGGAGAGAAAAGTAAATGTCCAGAAGATTCAAAGTCAGAATAGATGGTCAAGAAAAGAATTGTTTACTGCTCTATTACAACCCAACAGCAGGGGTTGGTTTTATAAAAATTGATGGTGTTTCCAAATCATTAGTATGTAATGTGTGCTATGTAAACTACGTCCTGTGATAAGGGGCTTAATGTCAGAGGGAATAGAGTAAGGGCTGCCTCTACACATGCTCCTGAACCATTGTATCCAATTTCAGCTTGAAGTAGTTTTGGAGAAGAAACCTTTTCCCCTTACCCCAAGATTTTGAGCCCCATGCGTTTGAGGGGGGAGGAATGGGGTGCTTGTACCCAAGGTTCCACCCTAAGCTATTGTTTTATGTGCAAAGTTTTTCTATTATCCCTGTTATATTGTTGCAAAATCCTGTTGACACCAGTTTTTCTACCAGTTATCCCTAAACTCTCATTTATTGTTAAGGTATTTTTGCTATGTAAGGGACATGAAAGATCTTGGGGCTGAAATGTAATGGGAATGGGAATTTGAAGATCTTCCTGGCCCCTTAATAGACCTAGGGGGAAGTTTGAAGAGCTTCCCTGATGGGAAGATAATCTCTTCCTCATGACAGGTTGAATTGTGGTCACATGAAGCCTGTGGTGGGAGGAGTTTGCTGAAGAGAACCAGAGCCTATAGGAAGCTGGTTCAGAGCTAGACAGTTGGAAACAGTTGGGGACAGAGGAGCTTAGGCAAGAAGATAGAGAGTTTTGTGAGTAAATATTGATCTTGTATTGGTTTGTGGGAAGGCTGAAGGATGCTGTGGCTCTCAGCATTATTATGGCTTCTGAATATCTTTGGTATTATAATGGAGTCAGCTTACTGGTTTGGGGATTAGGTTTTCTGGTGTTTAAATAAATCTTTCAACTTTATCCTCTATCTGGAGAGTTTGGCATATTTTGCCATCCAATGTCATGAGATACTTAAAGTCATGGTCTTTATCATGATTGTGGGTGCTGTAAATATTACATTGGTGCTACACCTAGTTAGACCAAATCTAGAATATGGTGTTCAGTTTGGAGCATCACATTTTGGAAAAGACAGTAACAAGTTGTTGCATGCTCAGAGGATATGGTGAGGACACTGGGTGCCATAGCATATTAGGTTCAATTGAAATAACTAGGAATGTTCAGCCTGGAAAAGAAAAGATAGGGAGGACATGATACTTATCTTCAAGTATTTGAAAGACTGTATTGTAAAAGAAGGATTCTGCTTGGCCCCAGAGGGCATAACTAAGAAAGGCTAGGAGCTTCAGCAAGGTAGATTCAGGCTTGATAAGTGGGGGAAAAAATTTCCAACAATTGGAACTATTCAAAAACGGAATAGGTTGCCTGGGGTGGTAGTGAGTTCACCGTCACTAGAAGTTTTCAAGCAAAGGCTGGGTAAGTTATCTATCTGCCTTTTGGGATTCCTTCCAATTCAAATATTCTGTGAAAGGGTTATAAAAGATGTAGGAGAAGATGAGCAAAACTGTGTTTGGAAACCACAGAATAGGTTTGAAAGGAGTGGGCACTCAACAGTGTCACACGCCATAGAAAGGGACAGTAGCATAAAGACAGAGAAAACAGTCTGACCATTGATAACCCTCAAAAGAGCAGTTCCATTGATGTAGTGACGAGTTCAAGAAAGAATGTTAGAAAAAGACCATTAAGTTCTAGGAGTTCCATAGCTGACTGAAAATGTCCTGCATTTATTGATGTGTAATTATTGTATCTAATCAAACTTTTTTTTAAAGGATGTCAGTGAGGGGGAAGAATATTTTGCAGCTACTTAAACACATAATGTAGTGTCTCCATGTTTTACAGCTGGATTAATGGAAAAAATAGAATGAGTTGCTAATAGAAATGAGCATTTTTCCCCTAGGAAACTTGATTTTTGAAATCATACATATTGTTAAATGATGTACACACTTTCTGTGTGTGTGTGTGTGTGTGTGTGTGTGTGTATACCTGCATATGTTGTTTGTAAACTACTTCACCAAATTCCTTGTGTTTGGGAGTAGAAATCAGTGTAGAGAATACTTTCTTAATACTGCTTTGAAACACATTGTTTATCAAAATTTTCCAGAGAAATGATATGGCTTGATGACATGGCCATACTGATCTTAACCCAAGTGATCACCCAATAGCTGAATAGAACTTAGTAATATAGTCTTCAGGACCCACATAAGAGGTGGTGAGAGAGGGAGTGGGACAATGGTGGAGAAACCTGAGTAAGAATCTTCTCTACAACATACCAGTTAGTACGTTATCTAACCCTTGCTTGGAGTCCATTCTACCTTTAGATCATCCTAATTATTGGGAAGTTTAGTTGTTGTTTTTAAAAATAGGGATAATTTCTTCTCCACCCTACTAATGTGGCTGACCTGTTCTAGAGACCAAGATTCCTTGCCTGGCCATTTTTTAAATCCTGTAAATATTTTCAGGCATTCAACCTTGCTTCATAGAGAACCATCTCTACTACAACTCTCACATGCTTGTTATTCAATAAACATTAATGGGATAGACATACCTTTAAGGGTACTGAATTACATTGAGAACCATAATAGTTTAAGGAAGTACTAGGAATCAAGATGAGATTCAAGTTTCTGTGTCATAAAATAAGGGGGACAAAGATTAAGAAAGGCAACTTTTTATTTTGTATTTATTTCTGTTATAGCAATCAGTTTATCAGATACTTAGCACTTAGTAACTTAGGGCTAAGTAGAACTTAGTTACTTAGGGCTAAGTATGGAAGGTGTGAGCCCTGTCCCCTCTCAAGAAGGTGTGAACTCCCCTGATGACGTGGCAGAAGGAGATTAGCTGAAACAGGAGAGTAGTATATAAAGAAAAATTCTAGAGACAGAGAGACAGAATTGGAATTTTCCAGCTGGAGGAAGCAGGATTGTTTCAGCATCTGGGAGGTGAAGAAGTGAGTTGGAGTTTTCTTGAGAGACAGAGAAAAAGAGAGAGAGAGAGAGAAAGAGAGAGAGAGAGAGAGAGAGAGAGAGAGAGAGAGAGAGAGAGAGAGAGAGAGATTCTTTCCCAGAATCTGGAAGCTGACTGAGACATGAGATGGAGTTTTCCTGAGACCAGAATCTGGTGAAGGACATCCAGAAGGCCAATATTCCTTCTGGGTCCTAGGGCTAGCTGAACTGCTGGAGGACTGAAGAAGCATGACCAGGAAAAGACTTTATTTATGGCCTGGCTGATCCTTGAGTTTGAGGCAAGAGAAGTCGTGAAGAGTTTGAGATGTGCTGGACCCTGTGAACTTTAGTGTATGCTAGGAATTGCCCTGAGGACTGGACAAGGACCTGGGAGCTGTCTACCTCTGAGGACTGGATGAGAACCTTGGAGCTGTCTGCTTCTGAATCCAGGTGACTGTTTGTTGAATTCAGGAGGGAGCTGGAACCATGGAAGGAGATGCAGGGAATCAGAGAGACCACCTAGAATCAAGATGAAGAAAAGGCTTCCTCTTGGATGAAACTGAGGTTTGCTGGACACTGAGGGGTGGAGGGTTTGTGTGGTTTTCTAATGACTGTACTGGTGATTAATGATATTTAGTAATTGGTAATCTAGCTCAGTGACTGACTGCTAGATGAGTGACTGATTAAGTAAATGGTTGCCCCATGAGTGGAAGATTGATTATTGCATTGTGAACTGATTGAATGTTTACCTTGACTGGTAATGGAATAAACAGAGTCTTCACTATTACTGTGCGATCTGAACCTGTTCACAGTAGAATTCTTTTGGGAATCTGCTGGTGCGTGGCATTACAATTTCATATATTAAAAATGTTGTATTAATGCCTCTTAGCTTTATATTATTCTGAATGTAACCCTTTTCCCCTTAGCCCACCTTTTTACAAAGAACAATAATCAAGCAAAAACACCCCACACACATGTTTGACAGTACATGCAATATTCTACATCTGTAGCCTTTTACTTCTCTACCAAAAGGAGAGAAGTGTTTCACATTTTCTTTGTTGTTCATGGTTGGTCATTATAGTTACACTGTGTTCACTTTAGTCTTCTTTTCATTTATATTATTACAGCCATTGTGTGTTTTGTCCTGATTTTAGTTATTCACTTCTGCATCATTCCCTATATTCCTCATTTCTAGCAGTGTAAAAATATTGTATTATATTCTTATTCTACAATTTGGATATTCCTCAATGAGCATCTACCATGTTTACAGTTTTCTTCCTACCATAAATATTGCTGCTATGAATATTTTGGTACATGGGAGAATTTCTTCCTGTCTTCTATGTTCAGCAGTAACATCTCAAGGTCAAAGGTTATTAGAAATTTAGTGGTTTTTTAATTTTTACATTACCCCAAATTGATTTCCAGGATGACTGGAAAAAAACAAATCTTTACCAAGAGTGTTTTTAATATTCCTAGTTTCCAACAGTGGCCAATACAACACTGACTCTTTGGTCTTTTGTCATCTTTGTCAGTTTGCTGCTGCAAAATAATATTTCAGAGTTGTTTTATTGTACCTTTATTTTATTGGCCATTTGGGAACAATTCTTTTTTTGAAAAGTATCTGTTCAAACATTTGTAATAGCAATGAAATTTGATCATATTGCTAAGCTGACAGGTACTTAGCACCTAGTTTCAAAGTAAGCCTCTATTAAAGAAACAGAAGGTATGAACCCCTGTTGCTGATGTAACAGGAAGGAGCTGAACAGGGAGGATCAATACTGTATATAAGGAAAAACCCCAGCTGGGAAAGTAAGAACTTCTTGGGATGAGCACCTGAAGGCTGGGCTGCTGCTGCTGGACTGGAACTTCCATGGAGAAAGTGATTTTGATTTTGAGAATGAAGCTGCTGAAGACTTCTGAGGGCCAGCTGGAGCTGCAGAGGATTTCTGAGGGCCAGCCAGAGCTGCAAAAGACTGAGGAAGCATGTGTGGTGCCAGTATTTTGTACAAATGCTGTTGTGGCTTTGTTAATGTGTATGAATGTTTTTGTGGCTTTGTTGAGCCTTGTCTTCCCAGGAACAGAGACTGTGAAGGATTTGAGATGTACTGGACACTGTGAGCTCTAATGTGGAGCAGAAAGTGCATGGAGAGCTGGACAAGGAATTGGGAGCTGTCTGACTTTGAACCCAAACAGTTTGGTGGATTCAGGTAGGAGCTACCTGCCTTGAGTCAAGATGAAAAGACCTCTCTGTGGATACTGAGTAGTGACTGATGAAGTTGTGATTTACTTGTGACCAAGGAGTGGATGGCCAATGTATTTTTCACTACCCGTTAAGAGGGTACTGTGTAATGACTGATGACTGAATAGTGAGTGATGACTAAATAGTGACTGATTTGTAACTTAGTGTGTGCCCCATGGGTGGAGGACTTTGACCTTTTGTACTTTATGATTGAATGATTGAATTACTAAGTGATTGACTGACTAAATGATTGCACTTTGTTCAAAACTATGTGACTATTTTGGTGAAAACTATGTGGCCATTTTAGTGATAAGCTGTTGATTTATTATGTCATAACATTGTGAAGGCTGTATTTTGATTTTCTGTGATAAGTTGTAATGTTGTGAGTGCTGTACCTTGATTTTCTGTGAATGTTTTGCTCTGATTTGTTATTGAATAAATAGAGAGCTCACTATACAATGTAATCAGAACCTTGAAAGCTGTTCATTCACAGCAGCTGTCCTCTGGAAAGCTGCTCCTGTGTGGCTTTACAACATTTTGTGTTCGTGGATAGAGCCCTGGACCTAGAGCTAGGAAGACTCAAGTTCAGATCTAACCTCAGGTGCTCACTATGTGACTTTGGAGAAGCCAATTAATCTCTACCTGCCTCAGTTTCCTCATTTATAAAGATAATAATAGTACCTACCTATGAGGATAAAACTAAATATTTGCAAAGACCTTTGTAAACATTAAAGCAGTATATAAATTTTAGTTACTATTATAATCATTATTACTATTATTAGGAAATGGCACTTGGGCTTATGCATTTGGGTTAATTCTCCATGTGTCTTAATTATCAGACAGCATGATACGGCAGCCAAAAAACCCTAATGTGCTAACTGGTTGTACTGAGAGTCATAACATCCAATAACAAGGAGTTGATAGTGCCACTGTACTCTGCCTTAGTCATTCCACACCTGGGGTACTAAGCGACCACATTTGGAGTGTTGAGCTTAGTTCTGAACAAGGGTGTTGATAAACTAGAGACTATCCGGAAAAGAGCAACCAGGATAACAGAAGGCCTTGAGATCATGCATATGAGGATCGGTTGAAGACATATAGATGTCTAACTTGCAGAAGATAAGATACAAATATGTCATGATAGCTATCTTGAGATATTTTAAAGACTGCTGTGTGGGGCATGGGGACCCCAAAAATCCCCTAGCCAAAAAATTAAAAGTCAGAGTTGCCTTGAGGAAAGAACAGAAGTTTTATTCAGTTCTCACAAGAAGAGGGCATCCCTTCCACCAGTATGAACCAGTGAATGAGATGTGTTACAGAATACAGAGGAAGAATTTATACCCTAACACAGTCAAGTCCCCACCTGCCACTGTCCTTTCTCCCATTGGCTGGGAGGCAGGCTTACAATCTGAGTATGAAATCTTCTCCAATGACAAAGAGCAAAAAAACCTGCCACTATCTCTTATTGTCTGGGAGGCAGGTTCATAGTTATGTCTCAAAAAAAAAGCCAAGAACAGGGAAACAGGGTATTGTTCATGTCCTTAGCAAATGCTAAAGCAAGGGAGAGGAAAGGGTCACAAGCAAGGGTGGAGGTGGAAAGACTCCTAAAGGGCTTAATGCTGATGGGGCAGTAATAAAGAAGGCAGAAGGGTGAAACCAAAACTCAGGCATATATCCACAAAAAGCCTTACTGAGAAGTTTTCACCTCTCCCACTTACTGCCTTGACAAGAGTAATCAGACAGGTGTTGAATGAATAGAAATTGGGAAGAGGTAACTGATATAGGAAAAAACTTCCTAACAATTGCTGTTGTTCAGTCTGATTCTTCATGACCCCATTTGGGGTTTTCTTGGCAAAGATACTGCAGTGCTTTGCCATTTTCCTTTCCAGCTCATTTTACAGATGAGGAAACTGAGGGAAACAGGGTTGAATTACTTGCCCTGGGTCACACAGCTAGTACTGTGTTTGAGACCACATTTGAACTCAGGTCTTCCTGATTCCTGGGAGTACTAGATCCACTGTGTCATTTAGCACCCCTCCTAACAATTAGGAGTGTGAGAACTCTGTGGTTGGTCAGCTCCCTTCCTTGGAAGTCTTCAGTCAAAAATTAGATTACCTTTTTTTCCACATATATTTTAAAAGAGATTCCTTTGCTACTATTAGTTGGACTTGATGGTCACTGAGATACCTCCAACTCTAGGACTGTAATCATTACTGAAAAATTTGAAGGAGGGCGGGATTTTATTGCTGTTTTGAAAGATTAAATCCAATTCTATAAAGTAACAATATAGTATAGTGGATAGAGTACAGAATGGAAGTCAGGATATTTTGATTCTGCTTTTATACTTGCCACCATTAACTATGCAACTTTGTGAGACTCATTTAATTTCCCTTGTGTCTCAATTTCCTTATCTGTATAATTAGAAAGATTTAATTATTTGAACTCTTAGATTCAATTTCTTTTAATACACATTTGTTAAATACCTGCTATATAATAGGGGAATTCAAAGAGAAAAATAAAAGATTTGTTCTCAAGGAACTTATATTTAACATGTACACTGAAAAACAAATACAAAGTAATTTGGGAGGGGTTGGGAAGAGCACTAACAAAGACATGAGATCAGGAAAGGCTTCTTGTAGAAAGAGATGGTAGTTGAGTTGAGTTTTCAAACGTAACTAGAGATTCCAAAAGGTGAAGGTAAAAAGGAACAGTATGATGGAGTTGAGGAAAAGTCTAATCAAAGGCAAAGACATGGGAAGCAGAACATAAATATAGGAAGCATAAGTTGACCAATTTGACTAGGATGAAGAATATGTGAAAAGGTGTAATATATAATCAGCCTGGTGTGTAGGATAGGCTGGAATCAGCTTGTGGAGGGTTTTAAAAGTCAAACAGCAGAATCTGCATTTTATTGTAGAGGCAATAGGGAGCCTGGGAAGTTTCTTGAGTAGGAGAGCACCTTGATTACTCTTAGACCCTCCTTAGTACTCTTAGATCCCCATAGTTCTAATATTCCTTAATTCTCTGAGTCTCTGAGAATTCTTACAGGGCCCCCTGCAAGGCAGAAAGTTTCCATACTAGTGTCTTAAGAAATCTTTGGGAGCGATATTAGTATAGTTCTAGGGTTTGCAATACTTATCTTCAATCTTGAAAACAAAGAAATTGAAATATCTCCAAGTTTTACATTGCAGTTTTGCTCATAATATGTTGTAATCTCAGGAAGAAAATCCTTTTTTTCATGTACTCTGTACTTGTGTTGCCAATGCAAGCCTGAGGCTGGACTTCGGGCCATTGGCTTTCTTTTCTGCTAGGTCTTCCTCTCTGTGCTTGGGTGACAGAACAATGATCATGAGAGATGTATTTTTCAGGAGAGGTTACTCCAGGCGTTCAGGACTGGGTTTCTCAATTGGTGCCAACTGCACTTTGGGTGGAACCTCCTGCAGCTAATATAATGCCTCTCCAAGGAGAGATAATTACTGACAGGGGAGGAGCCCATGCCATTCCCTAGATCTATCAGAGAACATGGAGCATGAGGGAGCTGTTTAGATAAAGCAGAGGTGAAGAATAAAGTGCAGAGTTGAAGGAGGCTCTGAAATGCTACAGGCCTTGATGCAGTTATCACAATATCATCTGCAAACAGGAGCATCTGGAGGATCTTGACATCCTTTTCAACTTGAACTCTGCTAGCTTTCCTCATTCATGAGTAGTACATACCTTTGGAGAACACAAACATCCCATCCAACCATTCACTTAAGCCATCCTACTATATGATCTGCTATTGTCCTATTTTTCTCCACCAGGACTGGACATCCAGACAAGATGCTCTCAGTTCCTGCAAGAGTTAATTCAGTCAGTTTTGAAATTCCTACCCAGTGGCTGAAGAGCTTTGATTGATGGAATGAGTATGAAGTCACAAAGGTCCCTATATCTAGCCAGCCTCTAACTGATGGGGTATGGGCCCAATCTGAGACCTTTTCCCTTTATCCCAAAAGAGTTTGAGTCCCATTTGTCCATAGGCCCTGGGAAAACCCACCATGAATTCTTCCTGAATTTCCCTACTTAATCTGGCTTTTTCATGCCCAAATCTCTTTCCCTTAACCTAGCCTAGCCCACCATTTTCTGTTACCTCTGGATTGCCTCTGGTCCCTTCCCACCCTTGATCCCATCAAAATCCCTTTCTCTTGGTTCCTGTAATCTGATCTCTAATTACCCCAGTCCCATCAAGATCCTACTTAGATTCCTCCTCAAGACCTTCCCTAAACCCTTTCTGTAGTCACTGCAGACTACTTGACCACCTCTACTACCACCCCATACTCTTTCTGTACATAAGATCCATCTTGCCTCCATGAAGGTACTCAGATTCACTCTGATGGGCTTGTCAATACAAGCATTATAAACGGTCAGATTCCTTAAAACTACCCAATATGGCAAATCTTTAATAAGCTTTGTTTTACTTTGGCTGAAAAATTGTTGGGTAGAATTTAGTGAGGTGTAGGCTCTGGGACACCTCCTCCCCCTTTTGAGCTCTCCTTGAATCTTTGAGGTACATACTCTGGGAAACCTCTTAAAGTCTGATTGAATCTTCAGGAGGCATTTGCAGAGGCCATAAGTATTTCATTGTGGCTGGACCCAAACCTGTTACTAGCCTGGCCCTCCATTGTCCATCTGCTTCCCACCCTGGAGCCTATCAAAATATCAATCCACTCTTCAATTGACCTCATTAACTCCACCTGAAGTCCCTCCCCAAACTCATTACTTGAGTCTGACCTCATTAACTCCACCTGAAGACCCTCCCCAAACTCATTACTTGAGTCTGACCTCATTATCCCTGCCTCTCTGGGTCCCATTCAAGGGGGTCAGACTTCATATCCAAGGGGTCAGACTCTGGAACATGCCTGATGCCAGGTCCAGTGGGCTGGAGAACTTGGGACCTGAAAGATGGTCATCTGGAGAAGACAAACCTGGCAAAGAGGTTAAGCAAACAAAGACCAAAACAGGCACAATAAAATTATAGCAAAAGAACAATTTCCCTGGTAGGAATTAAAGATGGCTATGGCAAGGCCAAAAGGCTGCCAGATATCTCTTTCCTTTGTAAATTGTTCCATGGAAAGCATATGGAAAGCAATAGCAGGTTTTCAAAAACACACAACTCCCAAAACCTATTCTCTCCATCCATCATCACAGAGACTATTGGGTAAAGCTGCAAAGTCTCAAAAGCTTTCACCTGTTCTAGACCCCACTCTAGAAAGAATGAGTCACGGCCTTGAGTAGCCATTAATGGCTGTGGGTCCCTCCCAGGCCTTGGGTTTAATTGGATATAGACCAAGGAAGGGAGACACTTTAAGACCCAGGATTCAAAAACAAATGCTGGGATAACAGAAATAGCTCATCTGGGAATTTCCTGATCCCAAACAATTGTCTCAACTATCTCCCACACTCCTAAGGGAACATGGCGAGATCTGGGAGGCTTAACTAGAGATAATTGGCTTCCCAATCTCACCAACAGGTCCCTTCCCAACAAGGGGACAGAATAAGGAGAGCATAAGGAAGGGGTGTTCAAACAGAGCCTCAAACAGGCAGGGGCGTGGGTATGTCTGGAGACATCCCTTAGTTTCCCCTTCGATGCCCCTGACTTGACTGTTCAAGGGGAGGCTAGAACCAATTGGTTAGAAAAGAGAACTTAGCCATAATAAAGTGGGTAACCTTACCTTCAGCCAACTTGCTTGCCCAGAGTTCAGTGAGAGATGGAGAGAGTGGGAGCGCTGCAAAACCCTATGCTCCCCATCACTCCAAGTCTTGAGAAGACTGGATAACAGGGTACTGGGAGGTGGCTCTACCACTTTTCTAACCTCAGGGACAATCCTTCCTCCAATGTCCCTCCTGGTCAGATGGGCACAGTTCTAGAGGCGTTGGTTCCTGGGGCTCCCTCTGGAGGGGCACCCTGGAGGGGCACTCCTTGAACCAGTGACCCTCCTTGTGGCATCAAAAGTAGGTTTTCCCTCTGCCCAAGTGACTGGGCTTCCTCCAAGGGGGTCCTCTGGGGGGGCTTTTCCTGGCCATGATAGCAGCCAAGAATTGAGCACGTTCTCTGTCTGTGGTTCGTTTCCTGCTGTTCTTTTTCCTCTGCTGCAAACAGGTCTCTGTTATTAAAGACTTCAAAGGCTATCTCCAGTAATTGGGTCTGAGGTGTTTGGGGTCCCATTGCCAATTTCTGTAGTTTCCTCCTAATATCTGGGGCAGACTGAGTAATGAAATACATGTTAAGAATTGCTGCCCCTTCTGTAGATTCAGGATCTAAATTTGTATACCTTTTAATAGCTTCTACCAGTCTATCTAGGAAAAGGGCAGGGTTTTCTTGATTTGTCTGGGAAATTTCTCTAATCCTCTGATAATTTACCTGGTTCTGAAAGGCAGTTTTAGGCCTTCCAAATAGGCAAAGTACCATATGGTCTTTCTTCTCTCTGTCCTCTCAGATCTGATAATCTCATCCTGGGTCACCAGTGAGAACAGCAGCTGTTCCCGGGGAGTATTTTCTGGGGTCATTGCTAGCCAAATGATCCCCAAATTTTTAGGCTTGTTCCCAGA
>CM053594.1:309797188-309820708 GCA_028646575.1 Pseudocheirus occidentalis
TGTAATTCAAAAATGTAATGAAAATGAATAATGTAAACAAGAAAACAAATTAAAAAAAAGAAAAAAGAAAGTAACGAGTGAAGGAACACAGGGGGCATTCTACTGAAGCAAGCTGCCAATTTGTCTAAACATAACTGCTAGAATATGGGTGCAAACAGAGATACATGTTTTCAGACACAGACAATGTCTTTGTTTTGCTTAACAATATTTATTAGTTACAATGTAAGGTAATATGTGAGGAGGGGAAGAAGAAATCATTAGGAAATAATTTTTTAATATTAATGAAATATTTTAAACAAAAACCACTTAAATTTATTGTAACTCAGTTTTTTCTCATTTGCAAACTTAGAAAGTTTAACTGCAGTTCATTTATTGTCCCTTGCAACTATAAAATTACTAAAATCTATCAATCCATTAAAATGGCGTAAAATACATTCACAGTACTTGTCAGAGCAGTGTTTCCTGCTTTTTATTTTACATCTAAAAGTTCAGTAACATAACCCAGAGGATATAACATTTTTCCAATGAGTTATTAACTAAATGTCCATATTTCCTGTCTATAATCATTGAGTTTGAAATGTCTAAAAGCCAGTGGTAGTACCTAACTATAGCCACTAAGTTGCGCACTTTTCCAAACTTAAGGGAAAAAGTTGTAGCCAAAGTAAAATCATTCACCTTGTGATTCTGGCTTGATATTACTCTCAACAACCTTAGACAGTCTGAATTAAATTGGAAAAGCTGTTTTAAAAAAATAGAGTGGGGTACAGAAGTTTTATTATACACCAATTTACTGAAAATACACATTGTGCCATATAGTGCTTAAAAATTTTTTTACATCATACAAATATATAATTGTATTTTTTTTTACATTTTACAAACTTACAGTGCATGCTGATTCTGCAATGCCCATCTTAAAAATAGTGTTTCTGTTCCTTAAGGGATCTAGGAAAAAAGAATCAAAACACTTTAAGCTAAAATTCTTAAGTCTATTTAAAAATCACTGTCTTTGTTTATGATTAATTGTGATTTTCAAAGTCCTGCTTCATTCTGCTTGAGTCCTCTATAGTTTCTCAATCAAAGAATGAAATTCCCTATTAGTGCCCTAAAAGTAACTTTAAATATCTTCACCAATTTTTCAAAGGCCTAAAGCCAAGAATATAAGTCAAAATGAGGATACACATCATGATGCTGCAAAACTTATCATTATTAGTAGACAATAATCATGCCAATTGAATTCCAGAGAAGCTTCCTTAAGTGATTATTATTACCAACCTTCCCAAATTCAGGGTTCAGATTGTATGGGAAGACACCTATTTACAGGGCTGCTTATAGCTATTAACATAATTCAATTCAAATAAACATATATTAACTGCTTGATGTATGGCAGGTACTGTGCCAAGCATCAGATAATTGATACGGTATATGTAATATGTAAAATAAGCAGTTCTATACAATCAACAACTTAGGTCATTCAATTATCATTATTACAGTAGATTAAAAATAAACAGTCTTAATTGGCACTCAAACATATATTTGGAATTACTGCTGATTTTAAGAAGAGCTCTGAACCTCAGATGAAAATATAGATTTAAACATTTTTATTCTATTAATATTGTTTTTAATCAATCAACGACCATTTATTAAGAGCTTTATATGTTTATTATTATGTGCTAACTGCTGAGCACGCAATGAAAGTCAAAAACATAAAAACAGCCCCTGCCCACAAGGAGCTTACACACTCATAGGGAAGACAATATATTAACAAATTTATTCAGTCATGTGAATTCTCCATAATCCCATGTGGGGTCTTCTTGGCAAAGATATGGGAGTGGTGTGCCATTATTTCCCTCTGCAGCTGAATTTTACAAATGAGGAAACTGAGGCAAATAGGATTATGGCCTTTCCCAGGGTCACAGTTAGTATGTGTCTGAGACGAGATTTCAATTCAGGAAGAAGAGTCTTCCTGACTTCAGGCTCAGCACTCCATCCATCCACCTAACTGTCTACATAAATGAATGGTTATACAAAAGAGACATCTACAGCAGAAACAAGGTAATCTTGGAGAGACGCAACTACAGAACCAGTAAGGTCTCCTGAAGAAACAGGAAACTCACTGTAGCTGAATCTTAAAAGAAGCCAGGATGTCAGAGGCAGAGATGAGGAGGAAGGGCATTGAAGACACAGGGGACAGCCAGTGAGTGCCAAGGCACCGAGATGGAAGACAGAATGCTGGGTTCTAGATCTATCAAGCAGGTAACTGTTATGTTGGGGCCAAACAAGGCATGGAATGGAAGAAAGGATAAGACTGGAAAAGTTGGAATGAAAGGATGGTGTGGGGAGGTTGCTACAAAATTAAAACCAGTGATACTTCCAAAAAGGATGGAAAATTGGTTTTTTATGTCAATGTTTCCTAAGCCAAATGATATTACATATGGTAAAATAGCTAAATTCTCCACTTTACGCTACTACAAGTTGTGTGGCAGAATTTTCTAAGCTGGGGTACACATAAACTCTGAAATTACCAAGGGTCTGGGAATATTTGTTGAAATAAAATAATGATAATAAATGGGCAGCTAGGTGGCGCAGTGGATAAAGTGGCCAACCTGGAGTAAAGACTCATTTTCCAACACCAAATCTGCCTCACTTACTAACAGGGTGATCCTGCACAAGTCTCTTTGTCTCAGTTTCCTCATTTGTAAACTGGTCTGGAGAAGGAAATGGCAACCACCAGAATGTTTGCCAAGAAAACCCCAAATGGAGTCACAAGAGTCTGACACAATTGAAATGATCCTCCAGCCCTCTAATCATGGGGGAGAGATAATTGAGGATACTGAAAAAAATGTTGATTGTCAAAGCTGCATCAATTTCCATGAAACTGAGATTTCCAGTGATGAGTTCATCCTGGGGGAGGGCACGATGCTGTGTATTTAAAAACAAGCAGAGTACAAAGGTCTCACAAATTCTTGGAGAAAAAGGCCTAGACGTATCTTTTTTTTTTTTTATAAACCTGCCTAGCATATCTCAGCTCAGAAAAGACTCTTAACTATGAACTTCAACTTTAGCCCTTCATAAATACCATTTACCAAAATGATCTTCCGAGGCTTGAATGATGGCACTTTGTCACTGGATGGAACATTCACTCTGATCAAAATTTTTTTCCTGTTTTTTAGGAAAATATTTCCTACTGCTGACCTAAAATTTTCCTCCCTAGAACTGCTATCAACTGATCCTAACTCTTTGGTCCTTGGGAACAAATAGGATAATCTCTGCAATAACTCAAAGATCACCAGTAATAGCTGAACAAGGACATCTGCAAGTATCTCTACAACTTTAAATATAATTCTTCCAGGCTAGGCAACCTAGAATTACTAGACATTTCCTTATCTTCTTATTAATTTCCCTTTTTAATAGTTAACTGTTTTAGTTCATTAGTTATAGACCTAAAAGTCAAGTCCAACACTCTCATTTTCAAGATGATTTAGACCAGTGGTTCGCAACCTGTGGGTTATGTTCAATTTGTAACAATGAAAATACATCCTGCACATCCGGATAGATTCAAAACAGTAGCAAAATAACAGTTATAAAGTAGCAACAAAAATAAATTTACAGTTGGGGGTCACTACAACATGAGGAACTGTATTAAAGGGTCATGGTATTAGGAAGGTTGAGAACTACTGATTTAGACCAAAGGAAGCTCAGAGAGGTTAGTGACTAGCCCAATGAAATAAGGAAGCAACTGTCAGGGCCAGGATTCTAACTCAACACCCTTTTTACTCTACCAAACTGACTCCCAAATGTCCATTCCAATCTGAATATCATTCTCCCTGATGGGGGAAAAAAAGGGCAAAATTTGTCATTTATTATCACCCTATCTCCCACAAGGAGCAATGCTATCACCTTGTTCATGTATCTTAAAAGAAAAAAAAAAAAAAAGACATGTTGTCTTTATATTTCCCAACATATTCTGCCCATGTCAGAAAGCAAGCCTTTGTTAAACAATGACAGAAAAAAGGAACAAAATGTAGCTAGGTAAAACTTACAAGCACCTCAAAAAAGTCTGACAGTACATTCAGTGTTCCATAACTGCAAAAAAAATGGGAGGGAAATGCTTCTTAGATTTCTTTGGTCATTATCATTTCTCAGCATTCTTTTGTTGCCAGTGCTCTTAACATTTACATTTTTATAGTTGCGTATACTGTCTTCCATCAGAATCTTCCCACACTTCTCTGTATCCATCATATCCACTGTTTCTTACAATGAAGTGATATTCCATTGTATTTACATACCACAGTTTGTTTAGCCATTACCCAATCCATGGCTTTCTATGTTGTTTATAAGTCTTTCCAACTGCAAAAAGTGCTGCAAAAAATGTGTGTAAGGCAGACTGGGGGAGGGGATAGTCAGAAGCAAACATTTTTGAAAAGGGATAGGGTCAAAGGAGAAAACAGAATAAATGGGGGGGCAGGACAGGATGGAGGGAAATATAATGTCTTTCACAATATGACTACTATGCAAAACTTTTGCATAACTACACATGTATAACCTATACTGAATTGCTTATCTCCTCAAAGGTGGGGGGGGGGGCGATAAGGAGGAAAGAAGGGAGAGAATCTGGAACTCAAAGTTTTAAAAACAAAGGCTAAAAAATTGTTTTGACATGCAACTAGGGAATAAGACATAGAGGCAATGGGGTATAGAAATCCATATTGGCCCATAAGAAAGTAAGCGGGAAGGGGCAATCAATATACTTGCCATCTTTTTAAGATGTCTTTAGAGCCTAAAATTCTGAGACTTTTAAGGATTTCTTTTAAAAAATTATCTTGTCTATACTTTACCCCAGTCAGTCAATAATAATTTATTAGGACCTTACTATGTGCCAAGCACTGAGTTTAGCAATAGCACAGAGCTAGCTTAGGCCTATGAAGCTTCCACTTATATCCTCCTAATTAAATAATTAATAAGTGTGATGGTCTAGATCAGCAGTTCTCAACCTGTGGTTTATGTTCAATTTGAAACAATGAAAATATATCTTTCATATCAGTAGCAAAATTACAGTTATGAAGTAGCAACGAAAAAAATTTGATGGTTGGGGGTAACCACAACATGAGGAACTATATTAAAGGGTCATGACATTAGGAAGGTTGAGAACCACGGGTCTAGATAGAGAGCTGACCAGGATAGAGTCCATCAAGAGTCAATCAATGTATTTATTTTTTTAAAAAGAAGAAAGGGGAAGAGAGAAAGAGGAAAAAGAGAGGAGGGGAGAGGAAAGACAAGTCTAAATTGTACCTTCAATTGTGGGGAAGTCCGTCACCCTCTCAAAGTCCCTGGGCAACTCTATAAGACTGTTCTTGTAGAGATGATGCTGAGAGGTTCTGACAGAAGTTCTTCACTGAAAGAACTTTACATGATCTGCTTTCTACTTAACTCTTATGCCTCCCCATCCTCCCAAAAAAAATGCACTTAACAAAACTGTATGTTTATAACAATATTCTAAATGGATTCAAATAACGGTTGTCTATAAGAGCTTATACATCCCTTTTGTGTCCCTGTCTATTCCTCTCTGTATTTGTATATAAAGTTTTTCTTTAACATAATGGTAATCACTATATGTATATTCTTCTCGTTGTCCCTAGAGTTTGCATTGATTCATAAAAATCCTTCAAAATCTATATTCATCATATTGAATTGACTATTTTGAATTGCATGACCCAGGGTCCCACTGAACAGAAAGACGACACAGAGGAATCATCTATCCTCCTGTTAGACACCTGAATTATTTCTATTTCTTTGCCATTATGTTTACCTAAAATACATATGAAGGTCTTTTCTTTTTTTCTCTTATGAAAATGTTTAAGGAATATTCCCAATAACTGGATTTTTGAATCAAAAGATGATTATTTTTTATTATTCTATTTATTATTCTATTATGTCTATGCTGTCTTAGACTGCTCTCCAAAAAGATTTTCCATTTGCAATCCATACCAGAAAATAAGGGTAATCTGATTGAAAATTGTTGATGTAATATCCAATTTCACAGGCTCCTTACCTCAGAGAGATAAGGGTTTTACAAAACAGAGGAAGAAAAAGAAAAGAGAGCAATGACAAGAATTGAGCAAAGTTTTTCATTTCAATGACATTAGAAAGAGGCATTAAAATATCCCAACCCATCTGTCTCATGATCCCACAGCTTCTTTGTTTATCTATAAGGAAGTTCAGGGAAAAAAGTTATGGAGCCACATAAATGTGTTTTGCACCACTCCCTAGTAGCATAGGAAGGAATTTCTTTTCTGTCGACACTCTAACATTAATTTTTTTAAAACCAGTATAGAGGTCACAAATTCAAACACAATGAAGGTCAAAATAAGAAATAGCCTAAAAATTCATGGTAATGCCATGACTTCCCATTATAAATACTGTGCAATGGGATTTCACATCTAGACGTTACCCACGAGTGGTTGAAGAGCAATTTTAAATGAAAGGGCACTCTGTAAGGCCCTAAGTGCACAATGTCTCTATTCCCTCCCATCTATTTTTCCCATCAACATTTTTCCATCTGTGTTGTCCTGATTCCAAACGCTAGACAAAAAACAAAAGGGTAGCCATTACTTTTACAATCCAATTAAAACAAGACACATTACTATTTTTTCGTCCTAATCAACATTAAGTTCTAATTAGCATACCTGTAAAATGAATCAAGACAGGCCTTACACAGTATGGTCTAAAAAATCTTGTTCACTGAACAGTTTTCAACTTGGGGAGATGGGTACTTTTATATGTCTCTTATTTAGAATACTGTAATTCATTTTAAAATGCATGATAGAAATAATGCCTTCTCTACCATAGCTCCCTACCTTCCTCATAACCTATACCCTCTCACCCTCTGAAAAAGACTGTGAGAAAATTCTAAGAGTACCTATGTGGCTAACAGTAATATTTTGGTAGATGTACAAGGTAAATCTGCCTATCAAAGTAGTAATAGCTCCATCTTAGCCAAAATTATTTTCAGAAAGCATGTAAAGAGTTCAATTAAAAGCAACAATTACGGACTCACACTCAATCTGAATAGGATCATCATTTATTAATTTTAGTGGAACAATTAACTGAAGCCCCAATGTCTACAAAATAATTGGGGGATGAAATTATTACTAGCATTTAATCTGAGAGCTAGATGCTCAGATTCCAATGAGGCTTTTGTAACTTCTTTTTGCCTTATCTAATTGTGAGAAAAATCATTTTTAAAAAACCCAACGTGTTAAATCTCAGTACTTCCAAAGAGTTGGAGGGTAATTAGATGGGCAAAACATATATATATATATATATATATATATATATACAGAATATTTGAAAAGAAATATAACTTTATTACTTTGATATACAAACAGCACTTAGAAATGGATTAACAAAGTTTCAGCAAATAGATAGTTACTTGCTTTAGTAAAAACACATACAGTAAGAAGTAAATGAATTAAAGAGAAATGGTTGTTTCTAAAGTGCTAGTTTGCTTCTTTACACAGGTTGAAGTCTCCCTTCCCAAACTATTTAGACCACTCAGTTTCTTAGCAAACTTTTTTTTCCCACAATGTCCAAAAATTCCATTCAATAATCACTAAATATACTAAATCAGTAAGTTCTTATTAAGTTATAAAAGCTTATACAAAAGTGCGATGGATTTTTAGCTTCAGATACAAGACCACAAATAAAAACTCAGTATTTAGATTTGGCCAGGTTTGGAGAGTATTAACATGCCAACACATTGCCATGTTTGTGTTCCTACCAAAAGCAATGAACAACCTAATTCTAAGTGAAAACTGCTTTCTCCATCAGAAGAGGAGGTAAGAGGGATAAAATGCTACCTCTCTCTTACTGTAGCTTAACAAGGCAGATAACATATTCTCTAAGAGTATGGAAGAAAAGGTTAGTGCGAAAACAAGAGGCAAAAAGGCTATAAGGAAACAAAGAGGGATATGAGCCTGTGGCGTGAAGGTCAAGAGGATGGAAAAGAGAATTATGGGAAGAGAGAAGAAAAGAAAGAAGAAGGAAAGGTCTTTGAGAAATGTGACGGATACAACCTTCTTCTTACAGAAGAATGGCCTGGGCCATCTGAGCAGAAGTCACCTACTTGTGTTTCATGGTAAGCTAAGTTGGAATCATAGGTACCACCAAGGGAGACAGCATTTGTTAAAAGCCCTAGGAAGAAAAAAATAAGTGGTGGTACTAGGGGAATCTCCACTGAGAGATATGAGAGTAGGCATACTTTGACCCAATATGACCAGTCTGTAGGTGAGCTGTCCTCCTGGGTTGCGCATTTGAGATACAGCAGTGAGCCTCTTGAGACCTGTCAAACTTGATGATAAACATCCAGTGCTGGTGATCCACACTGCCAAAAGGAACCTAGAAAGAATCTCTTGGAAACAAGAGACAGAGATCATAAAAGATAAGAGACAATTTCAACTACATAAAATTAAAAGGCTTTTGTATTAATAATATCAATAAAAATGGAACCAGAAGTGAAATTATTTAGTAGGAACAATATTTGTATCAAATATCCCCAATAAAAGCCTGATAACCAAAATATATAGGAAATTGATACAAATGTATAAATCCCGAAGACATTCCCAAACAGATAAGTATTCTAGGGAGAAAAGCAGTTTTCAAAGAAAAGTTCAAATGATAAATGATCATTTGAAACATGCTGGAAAGACAAAAAGAAATGCAAATTAAGACACTGCAGATTTCACCTCACACCATGCAAATTGGCAAATACAACAAAAATACAGAATACTTTTTGGGAGGCTTATAAGAAGACAGACACAATAGTACATTGTTAGAAGAATAGTGAAGTGATCAACCTCTTCTGAAACTTAGAATTATGGAAGAAAAACGATCAAACCAGATCTTTGACCCTTCAATCCCACTACTGCTAAAATACCCCAAAGAAGTCAAATAAATTAACAGAAGTTCAAAAGAAACCAAAATAAACCACTGTTAGGTCACAAAGAAATGTAAAGCAAAGAGGAGCCCATTAACTGGAGAAGGTTAAAAAATCTATGATATACAAATATAATGGCATGTTATTATGCCAAAAGGAAGGATTTCAGAGAAATATGGGAAGATCTACATGAAGTGATGCAGAACAAACTAGTCAGAAATGAGAGAGTGATACATACAATGACTCCAGCACTGTAAATGATATGAATGAAAGGGTCATTAACAATAAGTTAAACTTGGAGTAAATGAAAAAACAAAGTCCAAGAGATCAGATCATGAAAGGATTTTACCCTTCATGGCAG
The DNA here is from genome assembly GCA_028646575.1 of Pseudocheirus occidentalis. Taxonomy (NCBI): domain Eukaryota; kingdom Metazoa; phylum Chordata; class Mammalia; order Diprotodontia; family Pseudocheiridae; genus Pseudocheirus; species Pseudocheirus occidentalis. Next base: position 309,806,482 of record CM053594.1, read on the forward strand.
AGAACTAGAGAACTTCAACATGATTGCATATACTGTCAAATGTGGTCTCTTTTGGGATATTTTTGCTTAATTGTTTCACTGCCTGGCACAAACAGTAGGTGCTTAATAAAAGTTTTTTTTCCCTTCCTTCCTATCTTCTTTACAAGGAACAGCTGAAGCCAAGAGATGGGGAAGTGTCCAAAGTGATGGTGACAAAAATTTAAAATTCTGTTGTTCTTAAACATTCCTAGAGTTGTGAGGTCCTGGACAGAAAACAAAAGAATGTAAGGGCAGAGGGGGCACTTTCATCATTACTGCCTATTTAAGGTGAGAGCCTTACCTGAGAAAATAAGATATAGGACATTAACTACTAGCTGGCTAAATAATTACCTTCTTAATAGCTTTAGAGAATGGGATTTAAGCTTCCTGGACCACCACAGCACAAAAGACAGGAATTACAGATTCTTTGGCTATAAGATTACATGCCTTTGGTATTTATATTTTAATTAATTATGCTGTTTTTATAATTTTGAAATTATTTCTTGCATCACTGGTAAGAATCCAAAATTGATCATAATAAATAATTACACTAAGAGAAGGGAAAATAGAAGGAAAGCAGGAAAACAGGGAGAGACAGATAAGAGCTCTAATTTCTTTGCTAAGATTGTATTTTAAAGTGCTTTCATCAACATTCATTAGTCTATAATCCTGTTTCTTGGCTTTGTCTATAGTAATTTAGGGCACCAAAACTGAGAAGCTGTTTATTATTCTCAACTATTTTGAGAATAAGTTTTGTAGTGACAGTCAAAAATATTCTTTAAAACATTTATCAGATTTCACTTGTAAATCCATCAGGATAAGTTTCTTTCTTGGTAGTTAATTTATGTTTTATTTAACTAATTTTTCTGAGATTGGACAGTTTAAAACCCCCCAGTTCTCTGTTTATGTGTTTTTTTTTCCTTTTTATATTTAACCATCCACTTCCTTTGAATTATCAGTTTTGCTGTCATATAATTGCATATATTGCAGTTTCTAAAAATTCTCTCTCTTTTCCATTCACTACACATTGCTTTTTGATTTTATTTCAGTAATTTGATTTTTTTTAAACTCAAAGTAGTGATTTATTCCTTTTGCCAGTCTTTCCCTCCCCCCTCAAAAAAAGCCTCTTTGTTTTGTTATTTCAATAGTCTTTTTCAGTTATATGGTCTTATGATTTTTATCTAGTTCCTTAATTTACAAGATTCCTTTTTTTGTACTTGTTTGGGGAGTGCTCATTTATTGATTTTTCTGGGGATTTTTCAAAAGTATGCTCTAGGGGCCTCTAGGTGGCACAGTGAATAGAGCACCACCCCTGGAGTAAGGAGGACCCGAGTTCAAATCTAACCTCAAGATACTTGACACAAAAACTAGCTGTGTGACTTTGGGCAAGTCACTTAACCCCAATTGCCCTGCCAAAAAAAAAAAAGTATGCTCTGTTTATCAAACTTTTCTTTTCATAATTTTGTCAATGTTTTCAGAAAGAAAAGTTTTGACCTGAAGTATATTTTAGTTACATCCCATATATTTTGGTACATCATTTTACTATCTTCCTTCTATTTAACACAATGATTTATTGCTCCGATGATTTGTCTTTTGATGCAGCTATTATTCAGGATTGCATTTTTTATGTCTGTTATCTTTTGTTCATATTTCCTTTGCTGATTACCTTTTTTATTATTTTTTTGCAATATGGTTTAAAAAGGATGCATTTATTGTCTTTGGCTTTTCACATTTTTATGCGCTTACAAATGATGGCTTTTTTATATAGCTATATTCTTTAATATTCATGAGAGCAAATTCTTCAGTGTTTCCATTCAGATATTGCTTATTTTCAAACAACTTTTTCAAAAAGTCTATTGAACTATACATTTTTCTTCTTATCTTTCAACTGTGTTTTTCCAGATCTGACAGAGAAGTACTAAAGTCTCCTGTGATTACTGTGTTTGTATTAAAGTGGTTTTGGGGGTTTGATTTAGCTTTTTCCTTTCTTTTGTTTCTGAGGGCTTTTTTTTTTCAATTTATTTTGTTTTTCCTTTTTGTTAAGGCACCTTTAATAATGAGATTATCTAATTGCTGTAATGCTGTTAAGCATCAATTTTATTACTGCCTTATCTCAAATCATGATTACAACTCCTTTGGAATTTTCTGAAGCATGATATTCTTCTGAGATGATATTTGTATAACTGTGTCTTATAAGGAGTAAAAGGAAGCCCTTTAAGTCACTCACTTAATTTCTAAAGAATAACTTCCACAGTAAGAATAAGCTGGCATTCATATAGCAATTTAACATTTATAAAAGTATTTTACATACAAATAGAGTTGGACAAGTTAAGCCCATGGTCACACAGTTGTCAGACAAGTCATTCAAATCCAGATCTCTCCTGACATTCAGCATTCTTTCTATTGCTCTTGATACATTCATGTTAAGTTTTCTGGAACTGCAAATACTTTACATCAAACAATGAGGCATATGAATTTATTTACTACTCTTAATGCAGCTGCAAGTAGTCTGATTTCCTTAAGGTCTTATGTTTAGGCTGTAAATCTATGCCAACTGGCATGATTGCTAAACATCATGAAGTGTCATTTGTTATAAATGCAGTCAAACTAGAACACTAAAATCTAAACTACATGTTTAAACAAGTTACATTTAGTTTTAATATTTTTAAAATCTCAAAAATATGTACTTAATTTAAAATTGTCACTGTCACACAGTAGACCAGATAAACAATTACATACAGACTAACACTCAAAATTGGGCTAAGAGTTCACTATTTTGATGATTTCTATCTGAGCAAATGTACTCTTGGATTAAGATTTTATTATTTTAGATCTTTTACAACACTGACAGGTTTTCCTCCTGAGAAGTACCAAGTTGTAGGACAGTTTTAAAATAACACACATTTCAACATGGCTTCCTTCTACTCATTTAGAGTACTAATTTTTTTTTAAGCATAATAAAAGCAAAGAAACCGACCTTCCCTCATGATAAATTTCATGTTTATGATGAAGCAGGAAGGTCACAGAACTAGAAAACCTCACTCCTAGTCATAGCTCTGACATTTCTCTATATGATCTCAAGCAAATCACAAACCCTCCAAGCATCAAATTCCTCATCCGTAAACATTTTTTAATAAGCAAAAACAGTAATAACCTCCCTGTATACCTTATAAAATTGTGTTAAGGACCAAATAATGTATATGAAAGCCTCTGGGAAATTGCAAAGTCCTATACAAGAATAAAGCCTTGTTATGCTGAGGTCAAAGTGTGGAGCAGTGGAAAGAAAACTGGGCTTGGGGTCAGAAGACTTTGGTTCCTTAAAGTTTCATCATGACCAATGGGGGAAGGAGGAAAAAAAAAAAAAATCACACAACTTTTCTAAGTCTCCCCTTCCTTCATTTATACTACCTACATCTTAGGATTGCTGGGAATAAAAATATAAGTGAAACATTATATAAATCTGAATCATTGTTGCTGTCAATATTATAATTTTCCAGATTCAAATTATACACTATATGCCTGGAAAGTTGAAGGAGACCATGTGGGGGGAGAAGGCCATCTCCCAGGGGGTCTAGGCTATGTGGCCCTCAGAGAACAGTGCCATGATGCTGAGAGTTTGGGAGCATGAGCCTCAGGTGCATTGCACCTGAGGTCTATGAAGGAAGCCACCCGCCATCCTAGACATCAGTACTATAAGACAACATCCCATTTGTCTCATTCTTGCTTACAGAACACACATACATGCAAGCACACACACGCACGCTGGCTCAAGGCATGGACACATATTTATTTATTTAGGCTCCATTTCCTCATCTATAAAGTGAGGTGGTAACAAGAGGGATAGGTGCAAACAAAGACCTGTATTCTTTGGAAATGGCCAATGTAGAAACATGCCTCCTTTGAATATGCATATCCACGTCAAGGGGTTTTTTTCTTTCTCTTTTTTTTTTTTTTTTGGAGAGGGGAAGGCAGGGCAATTGGGGTTGACTTGCCCAAGGTCACATGACTAATGTTAAGTGTCTGAGGTTGGATTTGAACTCAGGTCCTTCTGACGCCAGGGCCTATTGACTGCCCCACTTAGCCTCCCCTTTTTCTTTCTTTTTCAATAGAAGTAGGGGAGGGGAGCAGAAGGAAAAGAAATTTTTGTCAACTGAAAAAGACAGTCAGTAGATTTTTGTCCACTGAAAAACATTTTTTAAAAAACACAATACAGAGGTTGAATTGACAACCCAGGAGGTCCCTTCCCACTCTAAAACCATGATAAGATCTTAGACTTCTAAGACTTGTAAGACCTATGAGCCCAGAAACCTAATTTTAATTTCATCTCTTCCTGAACAATTAACATGAAGTTCTCTCCACACTAAAGTACTTGGTAAATTCTTGTAGCATTCTGAATTTTAATTAGGGTTCCCTGAATGCTTCATTATGGAATATGAGAAAATCTAATGCCACTCCCCAAATCTTACATAATCATCATCATACCTACATCTTTCTAATGTGTAACACATTACACATTATCCCAAGTACTATTATCCCAAAAGAAAATGGTTTAGAGATGCTTCTGGCATTCTAAGAATTGATTAATTAACAGGATTATACATCAGCCAATAAAGTCTCACTCAAGTTAGTAAGACCATAGAAGCTCTAGATAGGAGGTGTTGGGTTGGGAAGAGATAGAAAGAAAATCTAGAACAAAAGATTTACCTCAAAGTTATCTTTGTAATAAGAAGCCCTCTCAGGGGTGCCTAGGTGGTGCAGTGAATAGAGCACTGGCCCTGGAGTCAGTAGGACCTGAATTCAAATCCAGCCTCAGACACTTACTATGTACTAGCCATGTGACCTTGGGCAAGTCACTTAACCCAACTGCCCTGTCCTCCCCCCTCCAAAAAGTAAAAAAAAGACGCCTTCTCTGCTTCTCAGCATATTATCTAAAACCAGAAAGCTAATGTTATCCAAAAAAAAGTCAAGTTTCTAATTTAGAGGTAAATAAGGCTACATGTCTCTCCCATCCCATATGCCCATGTCTAACAACAAAGATAACACACGTGGTTCAGTGTGGTTTAGCAAAGAACATGAAACATCAGCAGAGGACCCAAAAGGAAAAAAAAAATAGATCCTTGGGGCCACAGGAAGATTGGTCCTCTAGGACATAGCCTCTAACCAGTGGCATATGCAAAGAACAAGAAGTCTGGCTTGATGATCATCATCATCTCCATTTTCTAACAGAAGAAAAAGAACTAGAAGGTACAGGAAAAAGTCAATGCTTCAAACAATTTCTCCTTGCAGTCTAGCTTCAAATCACCCATGTCCCATTTCCTCCATAGGAGAGGAAACAATGCTGGCTTGGGAGTCAAGAAGCACAGGTCCTAATTCTAGCATTCAGCCAGGGAAGCTGAATGACTTTCAGCTTTAACTAAATGATCTCTTAAATCAGTACAGTACTATGGTCATGAATTCTTTCCCACCTAAGACAATGAGATAGAGGTATCTTCATAAACTGATTAAAGTTAGGTAGTTTAGAAAAAAAGTTGATAATGCAGAAAATACATAACTTACTTATGAATGAAAGAAAAAATGCTGGCTTTATACTCTTCCAAAGGTAACTTGAAACTGACAGTAGCTATAAATGAAATTATGAACCACTTAGGTATGTATATACAGGAGAAAATGTTATACTCTTTTTTTTTTCAGTAGCCCTGTTTCTAGAAGCATTTGAATGACAGTAAGATTTGTTTTAAATGAGCCTAGCACCAAAATCCTAAATTTCAGAGTTAACAAGTATTAGCCCTACAGCATTTGAAGTAGCTGAACAGAATAGTAAAGTCAAAGACTCGAAACCAGGAAGACCTGAGTTTGAACTCCAGCTCAGTTACTAGCCATGTGAACCTCCCTGAGTCTCAGAAATCTCCATCTGTAAAAATGGGGATAATTGGTGACAAGCAGCAAAAGAGGTCATATACGCAGAGAACTCTGGGAATCATAAAGTTCTATAACTTAGCTACCATTGTTGCTGTCATTATTATTATTATTTTCAAGGGTTAAATTAATGTCGTTTTCCATGGTCAATAATGAATTCATTAGTCAGATTCTGGTTCTTCCTCCACAGCAGAAAAATATATGTAGGGAGAAAAAAAAAAAAGTCTGAACCAATAAAGAGTACCTAGCAGAAAACATTGTAGGACCAAATTTATAGGTGCTACACAGAAATTATTAATAGCCATATATTGTGCACCTGACTAAACATGTTCATTTGTGTCTTATTTCATGGAACTGGATTCTTTTACAGATGCTAAAAGAAATATACAGTTCCTTATTAGCATTATTCCCTATTAGGGAACAGGGAATTAGTGTTATGGGACCCAAATAAATTTTTTTAAATAATTTTCTTTACATTATAAAATGTGTGTGAGAAAGCAGCTCCAACAAATCTAGAACTGAATGGTTATTTATATCTGCATCCTGTTTAGCAACTCAAAAAAGCTCAGTCCCACGTTTTGCAGTCTCCTCTGGCTGAGGCTTAATAGAATATCCTTGTTGTGGGGTCTGCTGGTAGGGAGGAGGCCAGAACCTACATCCTGCAATTCACACCCAAAGATCACATAGTCTGTTAAACTCAACAACTACAAAACAAAACAACAAAACAGCCACTTTCCCATTTCCTTTGTTGCACCCCATTTTTAAACTTCTAAATACAAAGAGGGGTGGGGAGGGGTGTTAAAGAGGAAGAGGGAAGGAAGAAAAAAAAAGAACTTATTTTAAAACAAAGGCAAATTATGATGTAAACTCAAGATTAATACTCCTTATCTAATTTTTTAGAACCTAGTCATAAATTTTTCCACGTTCATTCAAAATATAAATTAGTGCAAGTATTTAATCGAACTGGAGAAAATAACAGTTATTATAAGCCACTATGCGATGAACATAACAACTGACATTAAATACAGCACTTTAATGTTTGGAAAGCTCTTTCATTTGATTTCCCATTTGATTTGGAAAGTACTTTCATTTGATTTCCCAACAACCTTGTGAATAGGCACTACAGAAACTATTATCACCATCTCAGAGAGCAGTCTACTCAGATTCTCTTAACTCAGAGAACTTACATCATGGACCAAACATTCACAAATGGACTTTAAATGTTTTAAACATACATAACCACTGATGAGGTTATCGGTCACTTTGTAAAACATGTTTTCACGAAAAATTAACTCCTAAACAGAATCCTGTTCACCCACTAGCATAAAAGGAGAGTTCTCTGTCCTATGAATTACAATGGAAATGTTTGTAAAGAAGACTAGAAGCCTCTCTTACAGCATGCTCTAATAAATGTGATGTGACAGCAGAATTTTGCCTGCTGGTTGCTGTAGACTTTTAATTCATTTTTCCATCCTGACACTCTGAGGACTTTTCACATTTAGAAATTTTCCTCTCCAAATCCACCACCTTAAATACTATCAGACCTCACTGACTTCTCTTAATGTTACCAACTCCTGGGGAGCAAGCAACTCTAGTTCCCAGATCTTCACTCCCTTCTTCTGTTGGTTTTGGTGCAGCACACCAGACAAGTCTAACCCAATACAGTGACCCCAGTTCTAAGTCTTTTGTGAGAAACTTCTCAAGATCTCCGCTGCCAGTGTGTTTACTATGCCAATGTGCTTACTGTAAACAACCAAAGAACAAAAGATTTTCAAAACAAAACAAAAGCACTTAATGTAACAATACTCCCCTTAAGTATGAACTCACTCTTCCCTAAATACATAAATATCTCAAAAGGAAACGATCAGAATCATGCATGGAACGTACACAAAAAGGGCTCAAGAGGGTAATTCATGCTTCCAAAGCCAGCAAGCCCGCTAATATCTTCTGATGATGTCCTGCTCCTTGCCAACCATTGATCTAGACTGTTTAGACCTAAGAAAAGTCATTGTCTTTAAATTTTATCCATCTCAAATTTTTCAAAGTCCACAGCTTCTTTAAATAGGTCAGGCTGGAGCTGTTCCCAATGTAGTTTCTTCTCATCTTCATCCTTTTTTCTAATTTGACATTAATTTTTATCTTTTCTCTAAACAATCAAACATCAGACTACATTAAATCTTATGAATTCTGAAATGACTTCCACACTGCTAATAAATTATATCCTGTCTGTTGAAAAATCGTCGATTATAATATTCTGTGACCACTGAATGCTTTCCACATTTATTGCCTCCTAAATCTCTTCTTGAATCAAGTCTTCAGTAGCTACTGCCTTATTTCTGAGCAGCTTAAATTTATTTTTCCTTTTTTTTGATCCCAAACCACATATTCCAAGAGAATTTGGAAATATCTTCCTGTGACCTTACTGCTTGCTTAAATCACCAAGTATATTAAAATATTTGCTGATTTAGTTTAGAGAAAGTTTTCAATTTTTTGACAAAATTTATTTTTTCTACCTACAATTAATATTATTTATCTTCAGTCTATCTTCATCTACCAGCTGCCTCTCTACTTACTACAAATATATCCATGTCTCCCCCATCTTCAAAACCCTCTCCTAAGCCAGCCATCTCTGCTAGCTATAACCCTTATATCTCTTCTTGCTTTTATGGCTAAATTCCTGAGAAGGCATCTGCAATTGGCACCTCTTTCTTCTCATTCTCTTCTTAATACTTTGCAGTTCAACTTCCCACCTCATCATTCAGATGAACTGCTCTCTCCACACTGACCAAAAATCAGGCCATCATCCTCTTCTTCTCCCTCAAACAATTAACCTCCCAGTTCTTCAACTTACTCATTTAGCAGGACCTACTCATCTATCCCATTTCAGTTACATACAGAGATGGTCATGCCCCCTTGATCATGCAATCTCCTATAAATGCATTGCTTACGTAAACTCTGAAATTCCTTTAGCTCTCTGAATATCTGACAGATCACCCATAACTTGTTTTCCACCTCTCTCTCTGCTTTGCAATACCAAACCCTGTAATTTGTTCTCAAGGTGACCTTTATCCCTGACCTGCTCCGTTTTTCCCCAAGCCCTCACAATTGCATTGTCTATACTCTCCTCCCCTCCCTATCTTGACTCCCTAGCAAACCAGGTCAACTCTACACTATTCTCTTCTTTCTAGTCCTTTGTTCCCTTATTCTAAGTCAATCTTGCCCTGCCAACCCTGATTTTCCTTTCATCTTTGCTCCTACTCACATGCTACTAAATGAACTAGAGAAAATCATAAAACCAGGCTGAACAGATGCACTACTAATTTATGTTAAATAATCTCTGGGATCTTACAGGACAAAGCATTCTTTGCTCCCTAATTTACTCTATCCCACTTAGCACAGCAGCTTCCAAAGCTTTTCATTCTAACTACCACTTCATCACCTAGCTGCCCCCATTGCCACTAACTACCATGCCATGTCTCTCCTACTTCTGGGTAGCTAAATTCCTTCAGAAGGTCATCCACAACAGGTCCTGCAGTTCTTTTCATCATACTCTCTTTTTAAACTCTCTATAGCCTGGTTTCTGACCGCCTCCTTTAATCTAAATTGCTCTCTCCAAAGTTACTAATAATCTTTAAATGTTGTTTAACACTGTAAGCTATACCAAGTGCTCTCCATACTCATTAGTGTTCCGAAAATAATTTTCTTAAGCATAATAGGATCAGCTTATTCAAATAAGTCCCAATTGGTAAATTGGGTCTTATTTGGTCCCAATTAGTAAAAATAATTAATCCCCTGAAGTGGTGGCATATATTTAAATTCTTACTATTCAAAATTACATTTATGTAATATGCGTGGTCACTGTTTTGAGTTGAATAGAAGTAAACACTACAAATTCCAGTAATTCAGGGGATTCTTTATTTTCACTAATCAGGACCTAGTCATACTTCATTTCCTAAAGTCTTTACTTGTTCCTTTCAAAGATGATGATGATGTTCTACCACAGAATATTAAAACACACACCAAGTCATCTGAGTGCTGATGATGCTTAAACAATATCGACTGGCAAAATACCTTGAAATAATAGAAAGGAAAGATTAAATAGTAACTGAAACAATCTACCAATCGCTTCCTGAGAGAGATACAAAAATGAAAACTCTCAGGGATATTATATGCAAATTCCAGAACTCAAGGACAAAATATTTTAAGCAGCCAAAAAGAAACAATTCAAATATCGAGGAATCACAGTCAGGATTACACAGGATTTATCAGCTTCTACATTAAAGGATCGAAGGGCTTAGAATATGATATTCTGATGGGCAAAGGAATTTTATTACAACCAAGAATCATCTACCCAGCAAAACTGAGCATAATCTTTCAGGTGAAAAAAAAAAAAAAGGATATTCAACAAAATAGGGGACTTTCAAACATTCCTGATAAAAAGCCCAGAGATGAACAGAAAATTCAATTTACAAATAAGACTCAAGAGAAGCATAAAAAGGTATATATGAAAGAAAAAAACATAACTGTAATTTTTAAGAAATGTATCTCTATTAGAGCACTTAAAGAGTACACAGACAGAAGGTACAGATACATGTTGATTTTGATGGGATGACATAAAAAAATTAAAAGGTAAAAAAAGAAGATTGCACTGGGAGAAGAGAGAAGAACCAAAATAGAGTAAATGTTATCACACAAAAAGGAATTATGAAAGACATATTACAGTGGAAGGAAAGAAAGGCAGAGTGAGCATCATTTGAATCTTATTCTCTTTGGATTTGACTCAAATAGGGAACAGCATACACACTCAGTTTGATATAGAAATCTATCTTACCCTAGAAAAAAGTAAGAGGGTAGGGGGACAAGAAAACAACTGGTTAATTTGATTAAAATAAAAACAAAGAAGAAAATCAAATTACTAGTATCAAAAATGAAAAAAGCTGAATTCCCCAATGAAGAGGAAATTAAAACAATAATTAAGAGCTATTTTGTCCAACCACCAATAAATCTGACAATCTAAGTGAAATGGATGAATATTTACAAAAACAGAGACTGCTCGGATTAACAGAAAAGGAAATAGAATACTTAAATAGCCCCATTTTAGAGGAAGAAATTGAACAATGAACTGCCTAAGAAAAAAAATCCCTAGGGCAAAATGGATTTACAAGTGAATTCTACCAAACACTTAAAGAATAATTAATTTCAATATCATATGAACTTCTGGGGGAAACTGGCAAAGGATTCCTAACAAATTCCTTTTATGACACATATGTGGTGCTGTTATTTAAACATATGTGGTGCTGTTATTTAAACCAGAAAGAAAAGTATAGACCAATTTCCCTAAGGAACACTGATGCAAAAATTTTAAACAAAGTACTACCAAGGAGATTATAGCAATATATCACCAGGATCATACACTATGACCAGCTGGGATTTATACCAGGAATGCAAGGGCTGGTTCAATATTAGGAAAACTATCAGCATAACTGACCATATTTGTATGGGATGAGTGAAAACTTCTCCATCTGGGGTTAACTTTCCCTTCCTCCCTCCTCCTCAATTGCTGCTGTCAATCATTTTTATCTTCCTGTGTCTATTTTCCTGCCCTGGTGGGACCCTCCCCTGCTTCCTTTCTAGCTGTGCCAGTTGGGGAAGAATTTGGTGAAGTATGCCTCTCCACCAATGAGAAAGGAAACAGTCAGAAAGGGGGCTTGACTTAGTTAAGTTATAAATTCCTACACTCTCTTTTGTAACTTGCCTCTTCTCCATGATCAGTCATGGGGAAGACCGCCCTCTTCTCTCAGGGAAGAGAATAAACTCCTGTTCTTATCCTAAGAGATCTCTGTGTTTATTTTATTTTTTACTAAATTAAGGATGAAAGGTATTGTTCATCCCAAACAATATCAGTAGCAAAACCAACAGAAATCATGATTCAACAGATACAGAAAGGCTTGACAATATAGCAAACACTCCTATGTAAAGAAAAAAAAAACCACACACTAGAGATCATAGGAATAAATGGAGCTTTCCTTGAAAAGATAAGCACTATCTATCTAAAACCATCAGCTACTATTAATCTACAATAGGGATGAGCCAGAAGCCTTCCCAGTATGATCAGAGGTGAAATAAGGATGCCCGTTTTCATCACTATTGTTTAATAATGTACTAGAAATTAAAGCTATAGCAGTAAAAGAATATAGAAAGATACTGTCTTCTTTCTTTTTTTTTTCTTTTTGCTTTTTTTTTTTTTTTTTTTTTTTTTGGAGAGCTGTTGGGGTTAAGTGACTTGCCCAAGGTCACACGGCTAGTTTTTTTTGTGTTAAGTGTCTGAGGCCGGATTTGAACTCAGGTACTCCTGACTCCAGGGCCGGTGCTCTATTCACTGCGCCACTTAGCCGCCCCAGAAAGATACTGTCTTAAAGAAAAACAACACATTCTCAATCCATTTTACCGAACCCTTCCAAGACCATGCTTCAAGATAAAGATCAACAGCTCTATTTTAGACTGATTTAAAGCTTATTAAGAGAGGCAGTGTGACAGATGGATAAAAAGGTAGCATTAGAGTAAGGAAAACCAGGTTTAAGCCCCTCAGGTTTGTGACCCTAGGCTTGTCAATTAAGTTCTTGGTGCCTCCCAAACAAGTGCACACTTCTACAATGTTAAAGCAAGTTTACTCAACAGCTATTTTCTACACTAATAAAGACAAATCTACTCATCCCCCATCACCACACACACACACACACACACACACACACACACACACACACACACACACACACCCCTCTAAATGCCTACTTTGCACTAATTACATCATCTTCCTGAAGACACATTAAGGGTCTGAAAACTTCACTCAATCACATCTTCTTTCCCTGAAGCAATCTCACTATACATTGAATAGGTCAAGAAAAACCAGTTCTGCTAGAAGCAGGTTTCTTGAGCACCTGGCAGAGAGAGCCAGAAAGAGCATGCAATACATAGGGCTGTCAACCAGCAGAGGAGCACTAGAGGCTCATGACGTGACATGAGCCTCCATGCCAACAGTGATGATAAAAGGATAATGAAGGAAGCCTTTTTCAAAGACAGAAAGGAAGGATCCATATACACCAAAATATTTAGAGAATCACTTCTTTGTAGTAGCAAAGAACAAAGTAAATGATCATCAACTAAAATATGGCTAAACAAATTCTGCTATATTAATATAACGTAATATTACTTATTTTAAGAAAAGATGAATATGAAGAGTAGAGAAACATAAGAAAACATGAATCAATACAAAATGAAGTAAGTAGAACCTGGAAAATGATATCTATATATTCACTACAACATTGTAAATTAGTAAGTTTTAATAAACTTTTATTAAGTACCTACTACAATAGCAGGCATTATGCTAAGTACTTAGGATACAAATACAAAAGAGAAAGACAGTCCTTCCCTCAACCAGCTTACAATCTAACTCTGGAAAACAACACAAAAAAGGAAGCTGAAAAAAGAGGTAGGGGTGGAAAAGTATTTGGAGCAGGAGCACAAAGGGAATGCAGTGTGGCAGGAGAAGAAGCAGGCCTAGGGGTCCTCGGTAGATGGAGATTTGGAAAGCTGTTCTTGGCTCTGACTTCCATCTAGACCAAGCTTCCCATCTGACAGGTTAGGAAGACACAAGTGGTTAAGTGACTTTAGCCAATGTCATGCAGGTATTAAGTGAGAGATGTAGGATTTATATCCAAATCCTTTTGACTCCAGAACCAGGGCTCATTCCATGACCAAAAAATGAAACTGAACTTTGTGTCATCATAATGATCAAGCTTGGCTTCAAAGAAGAGAAGGTAAAAATAGTTCTCTCTCTCTCTCTCTTCATAGGAGGAAAATGAAAATTAAGGATGTGAAACACTGACACACTACCCATACTATAAGGCTCAGGTGATGTCATACTTAGTTTTGTTGCTTATTTTTTTATTATTTATCAGGAGAAATGGCTCTCTAAGAAGGGGAAGTATAATGACATTCAGAAATTAAGATGATGTAAACATGAAGGATATTAATTCAACTTTTTAAAAAAGTAATCTTTCAGAGTCCTACCAAATTCTTTTTACGACACAAATATGGTGTTGATACCTAAATCAGGAAGAGACAAAACAGAGAAAGAAAACTACAGACCAATTTCTCTTATGAATATAGATGCAAAAATTCTAAATAAAATATTAGCAAAAAGACTACAGCAAATCATCATGAGAATAATACACTTTGATCAGTTAGGATTTATTCCAGGAATGCAAGGGTGGTTCAATATCAGGAAAATGAT
>CM053594.1:309821208-309851088 GCA_028646575.1 Pseudocheirus occidentalis
TCAGTGGTAGTGCCCCTGTATAAGTTTGGGTCTAGTTTTCCTCTAGTTTGTGGGAATATTAGTTTGTTTTATTAGCTTCACCTTTACTCTACCTAGGTAATGTTAATGGTAGGATAATTTGTGAGTTATTAAGTAAATACTGTTTTAATGGCTAGCCCAATGTAAATTTCTTGATAAAGGTTTTATTACTGGTGAGGGAATTAAGAATGAATGAGTGCTAGATACAAAAGACACAGGTTATGATAAGTGATTAAGATTTATAATTTTAATTCTGTAAACATGATCAAGGATTAGGCCTTGTAAAAACTTGATTCCAAGGAAGGCAAAAGAGAACAGATCTGGGGAAGCAGCCCAGAGGACAACTTGAGAACCAGCCCCTTCCAGGTCTTGCTGACCCTTGACACTGCTGTCTGGATCCAGGAGCAGGGGTGGACCCACCACACAGAAGTACAAGGACCTGTGAAGCCCCTGCTGAATGGACAGTTGAGCTACGCTTCCCCTCGTGGACCTGTTGAACTTCCTGTCACCTGGACCACTGCATGCCCTGAGCCTGACTGAGCCTGACTGAGCCTTCAACATGGTCCTGACCCAGACATTTGTGACACTGAGATTCTGGACTTCCTCTGGTGTGAGACCTTCAATCACCTCAGGGCACACTGCCCCCTCCCCCTTCATTTCTGTAATCACAATCCTCATTGTATCCTGATGACAGCAGGCGAAGTCATGTATGTGCCTTCCTCCTTCTATGTATTATTAGCCTTACTGCAGTTGTCTTCCATTTCCTTTTGAGTAATTGCTTTTTCCCTCCTGCCTGGAATCATTTTCATTGTACTAATCATGCTACCCCTGACCCTTTTCCTTTTGGTAAAGCCCACCCCAGTCCCTTGATCACCTTAGGTGTAGGGGACCACAGCTTGAGCACTGACCCTGGGGCCTGGAGGCTGTGTCCCAACTGCCACTCATGATTTTTGGAAAAGCCATATTAATCCTGTCAAGCTGTTAGCTGTGAGGACGCCGCCATTTCCATATTAGCATGACTTCCAATTAACTACTCATCTCCCAGTCTTTTTTTATATAATCTAGCCTCCATACAGATGCCAAAATGAGCTTCCTATTGTTCTGACCATGTCACTTATTCCCCACAAAAATCTTTTGACCTTATGGTCAAAAACTCAAAAGTTAAGTCAATGGTTTGACACTCTCACGAGAAGAACTGGGGAGTGCTGTGCCCAAACCCAAATCACAAGTCACTACACACCACCTGATATGTGGCCCACCATTAAGCCTCTTTATATTTTTGTCTTTGTCTCCATTCTACACCCCACAATAACTTGAAACAGTTTAAGGCATAGTCCTGGGTATTGCCCAAGGTATAGTCCCCTAACCCCTTTCTTCCTGAATCAGCATTCTGTATATTGTCTCTGAATCAGCATAATGTACAAAGATCAGCCCCAGAGTTATGGCACAAGTTTATCTTAAGAAGAGACCACCCTGTTCTGTTCCACTGACCAAGGAGGGTCCCCACACCCTCCACCCAGAACATGACCCCAATCTGTTCTGGGAAACTGACTATTCTCCACTTCCCCTTGCCAAAGGACCCTCCACCCTGTTGTAGGAAGCTGACCATGACCTTTCACCCTATACCCTCCACCCTGTTCTAGGAGGGACTCCCATGTTTCAGTAAGGTTGACCCTTGTACCCTTATGCCATATTCCCAAATTAGCCCTGAGCTACAGATCTAATCAATGGCTGTTCTTGGCTTCTGCATGTCATTGCTTATGCTAGCCCCCTCCCTGATTATGGTTTTTGTGGTTTTAGCCTTCTTAAACACAGTCTGTATTTTGATTCACCACTGCCTGATTTGAGTTTAAGCTCCAGGTGGTCACACACTTTATCAATAAATCCACACCTAAATTTTGCCTTGAACCCCAGGTCTTGGCCCACTCTTATTCTCTGCATAATATCATCTTGTCTCCATTCCCACAACCACAAGGTTAGCACACAGCCTTCTCACTTGGTCTATTTTTAACAGCCTCCTAATTAATTCCAATTAACTACTCATCTCCCAGTCTTTTTTTATATAATCTAGCCTCCATACAGATGTCAAAATGAGCTTCCTATTGTTCTGACCATGTCACTTATTCTCCACAAAAATCTTCAGTAGTTCCCATCTCTTCTAGGATAAAATACTCCTCAGACTGGCTTAATATAAGGCTGTCTACAATTTGGGTTCACCATTATCTCAGCATCAGCCATCCCACTTCCCAGTCAAACTGGCCTACTAGCTGTTCCCCAAACTCCATATATTATCTCCTTCCAAATATCTGTATAACTTCTTCTATCCTTCTTCAACCCAAAGCAACTCATTTCTACTTCTTAAAATGTTTATTTTCCTTTAAGGTTAATCTCAAAGGTCAACTTCTTTGTACATATCCTCCCAGATCCTACCAGTTGTCAATCTTTCCCTCTGCACAAATTACTTTGTATTTACATATAAATATGAAATACAGACACGTGAGTATACATATATGCACTCTAGGTTCATCCAATGCCCCCACCTCCCTTCCATAATTTTTTTCAAAACAAGGACTACTTTATTTGTCTTCATATGCCTAAAGCCTAGTACAGCCTCTACACACATTAGGGACTTAATAAATGTTGAATTGATTTGAAAACACAAACTTATTCCACACAGGGTGGAATAAGAAAGATAATCTTCAGCTCCCAGGATCAAGGAAAGAGTACTTAGACTCTTTGGAGGATATAACACCTGAGCTTGTTCTCAAAAGAAGATGTTTTCAACAGGTTCCAGGATTGTACAATATTATGAATAGATAAAATGTGTATGGCACTCATTTCAAGCATGGAGGATGACCTGCCAATATGTCCAAAGAAAACAGCAAAGGGGCAGAGCTAAGCAAGATTAGGGGACAGCAGGTTACTCAGTTTGGCTAGAACAGCAGAATACATAAAAGAAGTAAAAGAAAAAAAAAAAGTCTAGCAAAATAGATAGGCTGGGGGTGGCTAGGTGACACAGTGAATAGAGCACTGGCTCTGGAGTCAGGAGGACCTGAGTTCATATCTGGCCTCAGACACTTAACACTTACTAGCACTGTGACCTTGGGCAAGTCACTTAACCCCAATTGCCCTGCCTTCCCCCTCCAAAAAGCAAAAATTATAATAATAATAATAACAGATAGGCTGGCAATGGATTTTGCAAGGTCTTAGAAGCCAAGCTAAGTAATTTTTATTTTACCCTACTAGGGAGTCACTGAAGATTTCTGACATTAGAAAATGATCTTGTTGCCTAAGTGAACTATGGACTAAAGAAAGAAAAACTGGAGACAAGGAAACATAATTACAATATCACTTTAGACAGAGGTGATGATCCAAGAGACAAAACTGGTAATAGCAGCAGTGGAAGTATAATTTCCCAGACTATGAGTCCCTTCCCTAACCACCTAGTCTCCCAAATTAGAATGTAAGTTCCTTGAGGGCAGAAAACTATACTTTCTGCTTTTTATCCCATCATTTAAGACAGCACTTGAGACACAGTGAGCACTAATAAATGTTTTTCACTTGTTTGTGACTTGGCAATTGAGTGGACATGGAAAGTAAGGAAGAGGGAAAGAGTCATAGGCATAAGCACAAGAGCAGTAGAAATTGATTATTACATGTAGTTCAGGAATTATGCAGCCAGGGAGAGGATACAAACATCTTCTGTGCCAAAGTTTCTGCCTAATTTTGTGAATTTTTTAAAACTTCTTTACTATGAAAAATCTGAAATTGCTTTTTTTGCTTTACTGTAACTTTATATTTTTTTAATTAGGTAAAAAAAAATAACTTTCTTTTATCATAGTAACATTGAACAGCCTGCTGATAAATTTAACCATCTACTTCAACTAAAATTTAGAGTCAAGTAAAAGATATGCCTGAAGTAGTAAAATAGATACCACAGCTCCATACTCAAAAATCAGTTTAATTACTTTTAAAGCAAACCCCGTATCTGACTGGTAAGTCCTGTCCGCTCTACCTCAACCACATCTCTTCCATTTATCCCTTCTCTCCACTCACATTGCCATACTCTACATTCAGGCCCTCATATCACCTCTATCTGGATTTTTACAATTAAATTTGTCTCCACTCCCCAAACCATCCTCCACGCCATTGCAAAAGTGATACTGCTAAAGCACAGGTCTGAGAGAGTCACTTCCCAGATCAAAAATACAAAAATCTTCACAGTCTGCTTCCAACTTACTTCCAAGTTTATATTTCCAAGTTTAACACACATTATTCTCCTTCATGCATTCTATGATCCAGCTGAACTGGGCTACTAGGTAGTATTCCATCTCCCATAACTTTTTACCTCTGCACAGGCTGGTCCAGATGGCTGGAAGGCACTCTTCTCTTCCCCTCCATCTGCATGCCAGAATCCCTGCTCCCTTCAAAGCTCAGATGAAATGAACTTCCAATATATGAGGCCACTGATGACCTGACAGGCTCTCTCAGTTGCAAGTAACCCCCTCCAAAGCTATACTTTACACATATTTTATGTTTACTTTCATGTGTAACATGTTTCCCCAGACAAAACATAAATTCCTGATGACAAATACTCCAATTTGTGTCTTTGTATCCCCAGCACAATCATCAGCATGAAGTCAGGGCCTAACCAATCCCTGCTGACTGATACAACATCTAACTTTGTTTCATGGTTTGCAGGTGACCCAGCAGACAAAGGAGACACACATGGTAAGTACAAGTATATTTCCAATGATGATCTATCCATAAGAAATGATAAAGGGGGTCTAGGAGCAATAAAGAAGGGAGGTGAACCACATATTTAGAGCAATAGACAACAGCCCAACTATCTCTGATATGAAGAAAATGTGACTAGAGACTTAGGCCAGAGAAAGGCTACCAGAACATTGGATAAAAGTGCCATGGGGGATCCATGGGAGAAAATGGACAAGAATCATATAGAATAAGAAGGAATGGAAAGATTGCAATTTATATCAATAGAGAATAACCACAAAGAGATCACAGGTCCATCACATTCATCTTACCTGGGTTAGGATCATGAGACCCTTTAAATATTCAAATATGCAAAATCAAATGGGTAGCTCTTATCCAATTTGAACAGACAGGTTTTGGACAATTCAGTTCCCAGTACACATCATCATTTCCAGCAGGACATGAGTTTTCAGTTATTTTTCTGACACTAATGACAGATCTGTGATGGACTCAAGGCCTCAGCATCACTTCTAAGTGCTCTACCTCCAAGATCCTTTGAAGTTTCCACTTGTAATTACAACCTCCTGCCCTTTCTCTCCCCTAATTCGCCCCTCCTAAACCTATTCCTTGCCCTTATCAAAATTTCTGGTTGTAGTGCCTCCTTACCCCTCCCCATCCACCTCTTTTTCCTGGACTTCAGAGTGGGCCATCAATAGTGCAAACTTCTCCACTCATAGTTCCTTGGTCCTTTGACCTTGCCAAGTTTCTATCCCATTCGCTCTCAACCCTGAGTAGCCCCAAACCATCTGACTACTGCGGTCCTCTTCCTGAGGGGCCAAACTAGTCAAAAAACACTGCTGACTACATTCAGCAAATTCACATGTCCCTCAGAAAAGTCTGTGTTATAAGGCAATCCTCTCATTTATTTCTGATTAATAACCTACACATATGTCCCATAGTAGCTACTCCAAAGATTCTTCTCAAACTCCTAACTCTACCCTGACCCAATCAATCCCCTCTCTCAGCAGAGGAAATCATCTCTTTTAACCAAGACAAGAGGCCACTATGGCCTCCCCTACTCCAAATCTGAAGACTTCTGCATAACTTCAGCAATCATCTCCTTTCCTCTGTCATATATTAAGGCAGTGGTTCTCAAGATTAACCACATACTCCAATTCTACCCCAACTAGAACTTGTCTCCAGTGATTTCCTCCATTCATCTATCCCCTTTCATACTCATTCCCTCCCTCCAAGGGTTCTTTCAGCCTTGCCTACAAAAACGTTCAGGTCTCCCCTAAAGAAACCTTCCAGGTTTCTTGTCTTTGTCATGCCCTCATCTTCCTTCTCTTTCATTTCAGAAACAGTGTAGTCAATATTTAATAATAATAGCTAGCATTTATATAGCCCTTTAAGGTTTTCTTTTCTTATCCCATTTGATCTTCAAAACAATATTGTGAAGTAGGCTGCTTTACAGATTAGGCAACTGAGGCAGATGGAGAATAACTGACTGACTTGCCCAGAGTAAGAGCTTAAGAGCCTGAGACTGGGTTTTGAACTCAGGTCTTCCCGACTCAATGTACCAGTCTTTACCCACAATAACCACTTAGTTGCTGCAATCAAATGAGGCATGATTCATCAAGGCCCGTACATTTTTTTAAAACCTTGCAATTCCAGCACACAGCAGAAAGTAATTTCTCCAAGGTCACAAGTAACCTCCTATCAGCTAAATACAGCTATTTTATATCAGTCCTTACCTTCCCTGAGCTTTCTACAGCATATGAAACCCTCATCAGCTCCACCTTCATTCTCTTCACCCCTGAATTCTCTTCAGAGACCACATCTTTCCTTTCTCCTCCCCTAGTGTGTCTCCTTCCTCAAAGCCCTCACGTGGAGGTGACCTCCAAGGCTCTGCTCATGGCCAAGCTCTTCTCTCTGAGCTCTGGTCACTTTCTTTAGTTCCAGTTACTTAACTTTCTAAGTGATGTGTCTCCACCCGGATATACCACCGGCACCTCAAATTCAACATGTCCAAAAATAAACTAATCATTCCACTTCAACCAACCCTTCCTCCCAACATCCCTACTTCAGCTGAGTGAACAAGCATTTCACCAAATTCTCAGACTCATAAGCACACTTCTCACACACACAGCCCCAGGGACAAAGTCCTGTGACTTACATGAATTCCATAATGTCCATATCCTCCCTATCCTTCGTCCCTGTCAACATCCTCATTCAGCCCTTTTATCATCTCTTACCTGAATTATTTTAACCAAATCCTATGATTTGACAGCAAGGTTTTCATTAGATCATGAGCTCCTCAAGGGTAAGAACTGTCTTTTACCTTTTTTTGCACATCCAACACTTAGCACAGTGCTGGGCATACAGAATGTGCTTAATAAATGCTTACTATGGTCACTGCTTCCAGCCTTTCTCTTCTCCACTCCATCCGTGACAGGGAAGCTAAAATAATCTTCCTAATGCTCAGGACTTACCAGGTCACTCTTCTCAAAAAAAAAAAAAAAAAAAAAAAGAAGGATGCTTGCTGGATAAAATACAAACTTCTTAGCCTGCCATTCAAGATCTTGCACAATCCGGCTCCTAATGGCCGGTCTAGCTTTATTCCACTCTATTCCACTTTGTGTACATTTTATTCCAGTCGACTGGACAGTGAGTTGTTCCCTTATCATGTCCAGCTCTCTCTTATCTCTGCATTTGCTCCAGGCCTCTCCCATGCTTGAAAGAGGTCTCCACCTCCTCTTCACCTATGGAAAATCATTTTCTTCATTCAAGGCACCACCACCACCTTCCTATGGGAGCCTCTGCAGAGGCCCTCAGCCTAAAACTTATCAGTCCTTCCTCACATTTCTGAAAGCACTTTGTCAGCACGTGTCCTAAGCTCTTATCTTATTCTGTCTCTCATCCTGCTCATAAAACACACATCCAACCCTTTCCCCCATCAAATTATACAAGGCCTTGTTCCTCATTTTATCCCCTATACATGGCACATAGCCTAGTAAACAAGAAGCATTTAAACAATGTATGTTTGCTAAATTGAATCTGTCTCCCCTCTCACTTGATACCCACATGACATGAATTTCCAGGGTGGGGGAGGTACAGGGTAGACCTGGAACTATTTCAAGCTTGAGGATTGAACTTATTCATTCATTTCCTTTACCTCATCAACAAAATGCTCTGGGCACAAAGAATGAACATTGGGTCATGCTTATGATTTCCCCAAACATTAATACATGTTTCCATTTCAATGAACACAAAAATTAGACACATGGCAAAACCTACAAAATGTATAAAATGGACAAAATTCTGAATAGGTATATAAAATATACAAAAATGTGTCCACAACAGCTGTTCCAATGCTATGCACAGTTAACACTCAATAAATAGTTGCTGAATGAATTAATAAAAATGTTAATAAAAGTATCAGAATGCTGTCTTTTGCATACCCTGTGAGAAATTCTCTTGACATGGTAACCATGTAAAGAAACTAATCATAAAAAAATCTTACAGAAATAAGATCCATTACTTTGGACAATAGCTGGGTAATCCACACCTTCCAAGTGTTCACGTCATGAGTCACCCAAATACACGCATCCAACTGACCTGTGGCACAGACTTAACCTGACAAGTATTCTCCAAGGGGCAGAGGAGAAGTATTACAACCAAACTTTACAGAATCTCTCCTGTTTCTAGAAGTTAGTACCAATAATTAAGGATAAATTTTTCCTTGTGGAGAAGGAATGGAAAAGGGATATAAGAATAAAGGGAAGTGTTGGAAAATGACGACTGAAGATCTCAGTTTTCCCATTTAGATGAGTTTAAGCAAATCATCTCGAAACAGCAAGGTATTAGTAGAAGAAGGCCTGTTTCAGAGTTAGGACAACCAGTATTTTAAATCCTTCCAAATATAATCTGGCCATATAACCCTGGGCCAGTCATATAACACTCCTCAGTGTCTCAGGAAGCTCTGTAAAACAGAAAATGACGGACTTGTAAATCTGTATTATTCGAGATAATCTTGTCCCTGGAAAGTACATGGATGAAATCACAGGCTTGAACCAACATTTAAATGGGGGGGGGGGGGGGAAAGGAAGAGGGAAGTCATTATTGCACTCCTTCGTTCTATCGGGATTCAAAAGACCCCAATTTCACAGAAGCTCCTCATGAGGGAAGAATGGAAGGGAGGAGAGGGTGAAATCAGCTGTCCAAGAATTAAAAGAAAAGGGCTCCATCAAGAATTCTTGCTGAAAGCACATTAGTGGTATACAGAGATTTCTTTTTAAGTTGCCAGTCAGGCTTAAAAAAAAAAGCCCTATCTTGATGATCTCAGCCTTAAGAGAAAAGGATACATTCTGCATTCCCTAAAACAAAACACCTAAACTAAACAGATTTTATCTTGTTATTTATTATTTGAGCTTTGGTTTCAAGTGGTGTTGGTGACAGAAAATACCACACAGTCTCTTCAGTCACATGTTTCATATTTTGCAACTACTTTAGGCTTATAAATTGACATCGAATCATACACTTGTTGCTCTATAAAGTTCGCTTATTGAAATGAAAAAAATTTTAAAACTGTTATGAATGTTAGAATGCTAGTACTGTCCTTTTCAACATTACTTAAGAACACTCATTTTCATATTACTATGAAAGAAATGGCAAACTCTTACTAGCTTCCAAAACTATTTTTATTGTCTCATTTCATAAGAATTGCATCTCCATAATCTCATATTTCTCCATTTTTTTTATTCACCAATCATATAAGGGAAATGATATCCCCCTAAAAGAATGAGGGGTAATATGCAGAGCTCCCTCTATCAGACTCCAACAACAAAGTAAAACACTTTCTTTTTTAAAAAAGCCATCAGTTACACATATCCTTTCAATTTTGTGTTAGTAAACAGTAACCCTACAAAGAAAGGGTAGAGGCAATTTGGTTGAGATCCCAAAAGTCTGGAACACTACAATTTCAAGGAAAGAATCTGCATTTTCAGCAGAAAGTTAACTGTGGAAATTCGAGAGAACTGATTTATTTTAGAAATACTCTGTGACAGTCAAAAAAAATTGATTTGTAATAATAAGCACAGGAAAACCATGACTAAACAAGTTAATCCCCTGAGGGAGGAGAAGCAAAGGAGGATGCTGAAGGAGTAACAGTCTATGCAATTTGTCATTCCATCAGAAGACAGAGGCAAAATGAATGGGTTTTGGTAGAAAGAACATACAATGAGACAATATGGGAGGAGTTCTTTCAAGGTTTGCTTAAAAGTGATGGTTACCATCCAAAAATTTTATTTGACATTCAGGAGCAATGAGCAAGAAATTTTACTCAATCTGAGCTTGTCTAGCTTTCTTCAAGTCCCACCTAAAATCTCACCTTTTACAAGAAACCTTTCTGCATCGCCCCTAAATGCTAGCTACGTTCCTTCCCTTATTATCTCCAATTCATCCTGTATATAGTTTGGTTGCAAGTTGTATCCCTCATTAGACTGTGATCTCCTTGAAGGCAAAGACTGGGGTTTTTGTTGCTGGGGTTTCTTTTTCCTTTTTTTCTTTTGCCTCTCTTTGTATCCCTGAAGCTTAGCACAATGCCTAGTACATAGAAGGTACTTATTAAGAACCTGCTAATATACCCTACTGTATGACATTTTCTCCAGAGAATGTTTTCTCACCCTCAATTGGTAACTAGGCTGAGACTTCTTACTACAGGCACACAGCAGGCTCCTGTCATTTCATCTGTGTAGGGAACAGTTAGGAAATTTCTCCTCAAGGTACAGTCTTACTTACTTACAGTCCTGAGAAGTTTAAAATCACTTGCCTAGGACCACACAGAAGCAGAACATGTGTCTGAGACAGAACATGAACCCCGACTTTAAAGGCATCTCTATTCACCACGCTATGCTGCCTCTAGAAGTCTTGATTGTTTTTTCAAACGATAATCAGAGATAAGCAAATAGAGGATACATTTGGTTTTCTGACAACCAAAATTAGAGAAGGAATAAAAGAGGTTCATCGATATTGACATAAAAGTGTGTTACCACAAGATAAAAGTAAACTAATCAAGAAAAGAACCTGCTTTTATGAGATCACTGATTCCACTGAGAAAAGTAACTTCCAGGGCAGCTAAGTGGTACAGTGGATAGAGCACCCTGTCCTAGATGAGGACCTGACTTCAAATTCTGTCTCAGACACTTACTAGCTGTGTGACCCTGGGCAAGTCACTTAACCTCAATTGCCTCCAAAAAAAAAAAAAAGAAAGAAAAGTAACTTCCACCCAATCTATGTCTGCATGAATTCATTTAATTAAGCAGTTTCATCCCAACAAATTTAATGTTTAACATTTTTAATGTTTAAAAACCAAACCTAATGGTTATTTTGGCACCATACAAGCTAGCCTTAATGATTCAAACATTAAAATCTATATGTAACTAAAACATCATACCTGGGACATAAATACTGGCAAAATGATGATGCAATTAAAGATTCTTCGTTTTAAAGCTTTCAGGAATCAACAAAACTTTAGTTACTGTCATACTTCTCTATAAGCCAATTTCAAGCTATAATCTTTAGCTTTTATTTGGATGGACTCCAAAGGAAAATCAAGAGTATCTTGTGACGAAAAAAAATTTTAATTTGAAGACATCTTCAGAAAATAATCTAGACAGCCCACCCAACAAAATAGTCATTTTGCATTTAAATGACATTCACAGAAAAAATAACTAATCCTCAAATCTTCCTCAGAGCAAAAGGATAGTATCCTATTTTTCAAAGAGTCCCCTGGAGCTATTATTGTAAGTGAATGGCAAAACCAAAATTTGAACTGAGATTTCTAGACTTCTACCCAGTGTTCAATTCACAAGGCCATGTCTTAACTAACAACACTCTGTAGGCCCACAAACTCTGCAAACCCTGGAATCTATGACATAATCTCAAAATGAACTCAAGTAATCACAACTGCACAGCCAACATTCATATATCAAGCAAATGTTGGATAATAATTTAAACATTCAAATATCAAGTAATTGTTAGATTATAACTTAAACTTGTTCTTTGTAAACCTAAACTTCAAAATAACATGTGGCCCATACATTTCAAAACAACCTGACAGTTCCTAGAAGGCACTGTCAAAATTCTGCCTGGCCAATCCTTAGGTCTAAAGCCCAATGGATATGGCAAACACATAACCAGATGATGTCTAGGTCCCTATTTTCACCAATTAATCCAACCTGGCACCTTTGTAGTAATTCTGGGTGACACAGTAAATTATGCTAAACTAGTCAGAGTTTAGTAATGCAATGAAACAGAATTTCCTTGTAATATATAGCTTTAAGGAAAGGAGTTTGGATGCAATACTTGTTGCTTGGATAATGAAAGAAGCAGACAACGACAAAATTAACTAGGTTTGAAGGAAAGGAGGGAAAAAAACACTAAACATAGTTTTCCCCAACTACCCCTTTTTCCTACCTTCCCCCACCCACTCAGAGAGAAAGGGAGAAGGGGGGGGGGGAGAGAGGGAGAGAGAGAAAGACATACACCCCTCTACCTCTGTCCATTCTCCTCTCGGCTTAAACTTTTCGGTACTCCCGTGGCCTCCTACTCCCCCAATCTCTGTCTCAAACACTAACAGCAGCATTCCAGAAACAGGCTGAAACTTCCCCGCCAACCCGGCAAGCAAGAGCGGCCAGCCCCAGGTTCAAGACTCGCCGGGTGCCCAAGGTTACATCTGAGTTCAGTGGAGCGTGCTTTATGTTCATGTGCTTTTTTAAAAAACCCAACAGCGACCCAGGGTCACAGCTTTAGAGGTCTAATAACAACCAAATGACCGAGGCTGCCCGTGCACTTCGGTGAACCCATTCCGGTTATGGGTCTTTAATAGTTCTTTGCAGCCTGCTTAAAGAAGGCGGGGCTGGAGTGACCCGGGAGGGGCAGCGGGAGCCAGAAACTCCCTCCTGGGGCTGCAAGACAGCAAGACTGGGGAAGAAAGAAGTGGGGGGGGGGACGCAGAGGACAAGGTAGGGCCCCCCTTTTCCTGCAGCCATTGCCCATCCTCTCTCAGGTGCCTCTCACTGTGATCTTTACCCGGAGCTGTAAATCTGCTCGCCCCAGGACTGCACCTTTACCTGTCAGCTCCCCCACCCCCTCCTCTTACTCCTCCTCCCCACCGTCCCCACCCCCGCCCCCAGAGCGGGACAGCACAGCAGCCCAGCTCCGAGACCAGGACCAAGCACGGGGCTGAAAGGGGGGGAGGGGGACAGGAGAAATGGGACAGCGAGGAAAGAGGGAGCGAGAGAGGACAAGAGGAGGAGGCAGTTCCCCTCCGCTCCCCACCCGCCCCAAAAGAGGGGAGGGACAGGAGAGGCGGAGGCGAGGCGTGGGGTGGGAAGGCGAGGGGGACCCCGCCGCTCCCCCAGCACGGACGCCGAGGACCTTACCAGATAATCCATGTACAGTAACGCCTCAGTTATCCGAAGATCAGACATCCGGCAACCTAAAGCATCCGGAACGGCTCCGAACCCGGAAAAAAAAGAAAGCGTCTCTGGCAGCGAAGCGACCGCCCCCGGGAAGGCAGCAACAGCGAAAAGAGCCGAGGCGAGCCGAGCGGACGAAGATTACACCAGCCGCGCCACGATTGGTCCCTCCACCGACCATAAGGAAAGAAGAGCGCTCATTGGCCGTGGGTGCCCATAAAAGGCGCGGCCGCCCGGCGTGAAAGCGGAGAAGCGCGGGAGAGGCAACTCAGAGAGGAGTCTGGCGTAGCAGGGACAGCAGCCTGGGGGCGTGGGGAGAAGAGGAGAGAAAGGACTGGCCAGGAGTGGGCGGGCCGTGAGGGACTCGTGTAGAAGTGGCACGACTAGGGGGCGGTCCCGACCTCATTAAGGAAACAATCCTCCGGGAGAGGTTAGGTGATAACCTGAAGTTACAGAGAGGGAGGGGTCTGCTTGTACGTTCGATAAAAATCAATTCAATAAACATTTATTAAGCACCCACTAGAAGCGTTGGAGAGAAAGGGGGGGGAGGGGAGGAGGAGAGACAGTCCCTGCCTTCGAGAAGCTTGCGATCTTAAGCCCGTTGAGGGCTTAATTAAAAGAATGTAAGCAATGGAGTTCCCAGTCCGATAAAGGACACAACATACAAATGTGGGCAAAACAAGCTATATACAGGAGAAATAGGAAATAATTAAGAGAGGGAAATCAATATTAAGTATCTGCCAGGTGCCAGCCACTGAGATGAATGCTGAGGATAAAAAAAAAAAAAGACAAAGAAGCTAATAGAGGAGAGACTAGTGATATACAAAGCAAGCTATATATAGCATAAATAGGGAATAATTAGCGAAGGGAAGGCAATGGAATTAAGAGTAGTTGAGAATGCTTCCCGTAAGAAGGTGAGCATTTAGTTAATTGGATTTCTGTCAAACCCAAATCTTCTGAGTTCAAAGTTAGAGTCTTAGTGCACTAAGAAGAATGTAAGTTATCTCAGTAACATGCATCAAAGAACATCCTCAGCCATCCTCTAACTAGCATTTATATATATAGTGCCATAATGTTTGCAAAGCCCTTTACAAATTTATCTCATTTAATATTCACCACAACCTAGGTTGTAGTCTGCTGTTATTATCTTCATATTACAGATGAGGAAACTGGCAAGCAGATAATTGACTTGGCTGGCAGAATCATCCTCAGTACTTATTTGTGCCACCAGCATGGGGTACCTTGCCCTTTGAAGGAGATTTTAAACTCAGTTTGAGGAAACACAAACTACATTTCAAGTGGATGCTTTTATGCTACTTGAAAAAGACAATGCCATCAGTGTGTTGATGATCAAAAGGTCTGCTTGTTTTCCATATATATTAAGGGGCAGATTTTTAGAGTTAGGGTTTGGTTTTTTACATTGATTTAACTAAAATTGTTGCACACCTGAACACCATATGTGTGTTTCACATGCAGCACCTGGATTGTTTTAGATGACTGACTCTTAATGAAGAGAACAGAGGAAGCCCCAGTCTGTGATCAAATACCAAACAAAATGTAAAATATTTTATGAGCCAATGGGCTTACTGAGTCATGTGTGTTTTCTTTTTTTCTGATAAGTGGCTGTAGAATTTCAAAGTGAGACCTGGCATTATTAGAAGAGAAGACTAAAATAAAGCTAGCTAAAGTCTTTTAACTAAATCAATTTGCAAACCATAAAGGACTATGTATGCTTGATGAGGTGTAGGCTCTGGGACCCCCCCCCCCACTTTGAGCTCTGCTTGAATCTTTGAGGTACATACTCTGGGAAACCTCATCATGCTTCTAGTCTTTACCATCTACACAGCTGCCAAAATAATCTTCTAAAGTACTGGTGTAGCCATGTCACTCTCCTGCTCAAGAAGCTTCAGTGTTCTATAATCTTTCTAGGATAAAAAACAAATTCTTGAGTTTGGCATTTAAAGCTCTTTACAAAACCAAACCAAACTTACTTAGTTCACATTTCTCCACTAATGTGCTCATCATGTTTATCGTTTGCCTTAAGGGACGCTGCAGCCATCTTTCTGCCAGGATGCTCGCTCCACCTATACCTCTGATTGGGCACTTGGTCCCCATTTCTAGGAGTCTTCCTTTCTGATTGCTGATGGTTCACCATATCTCGAAAGGCCCTAATTACACCCACTGTACTACACCTTACCATACTCCCAACCCTTCCTCTAGGAACTAATCAAATCAACACTAACCTTCCTAGAAAGGAGGAATCAGTCAGTTGTCCTAGGATTTCTCAGACCCCATCCTACTGAAGAGGTTACCCATAAAGAGGGTTAGGGTTGCTCTGGAGACTCCAAAATACCAACATGCCAGGTCCTGCCAAATGAATTCCACTCAAGTCTTCTCAGACAAAAAAAAATTTGCCATATGGGGTAGACTCTTAAGGAGCCTAGGTATCTGTGATGCTTGCATTGGGCAAGCAGGACAGAGTAAATCTATGACAGAGTAAGCCTGTAAGAGAGTAAGTCTGTGCTAGGGCATTCCATGGCACCACGTGGAGGAAAGATGGGGTCTCATGTACAGAGGAATCTAGGGGTGGTCTAGAGGAGGAATTTGGGGAGGGTCTTCAGGAGGAGTTAATGAGGTCAATGCAAGGGTAGACTGATATTTTGATAGGCTCAAGGGTGGGAAGCAGATGTACAATGGAGAGCTAGGCTAGTAACAAAGGTTTAGGCCCAGCCACAATGAAAAATGTATGGCTTCTGCAAATACCTCATCAAGCGGGAAGATTTAATCAGACTTCAAGGGGTTCCCCGGAGCCTGCACCTCATCATTACTAAGTTCCCAGACCCTAACACAGGCCCACGTATTCAGTCAATCCTCATAACCCCATTTGGGGTTTTCTTTGCAGAGGCACAGCAGTGATTTGCCATTTTCTCATCCAACTCATTTTACAGATAAGGAATCGAAGGCAAACAGGATAAAGTAAGTTACCCAGGGTGACATAGCTAGTGTCCTAAGTCACATTTGAACTGACCCTGGGGGTCAATTTCCACTGTATATTTTGTCTTTCCCAACTAGAATATAAACTCTTTAAGTGCAAGGATTGTCTTGATTTTTGTATTTAGAATCCCTGATGCTTAGAACATCTGTGTTCTAGTTAAACACTTAGTAGATTCTTTTTTAATTCAACCAAGACTTTCATTTCCCACCCTCAATGCCTTTACTCTGGCCGTGTTCCTCATACCTAGAATGCCTCTATCCATTTATCTCTTTGGATCCCTAGGCCTCAGCCTAGGTGCTACTCCTACATAAATCTTGATTCTCTTGTCTTTGGTGCTCTGCCCTCTAAAAATTACATTGAAATTACATGTGTGTGTGTGTGTGTGTGTGTGTGTGTTTATACATGTTGTATATCTTCCCAGCAACAAATTGATACATTGCCTGGCAGAAAGGGATAGGAACTGGACCTGTGGTTTCATTTATAGCAATCTCTTAAATAAGAAAACTCTCTCTTCCAAAGAAGGCCAGCACCCTCTCTGTAACTTAGCCTTCTATAAAGTTACCTGGACCACTCTGGAAAATCTAAGTGTTGTGCCTGGGGGACCATGAGCCTTGATATGTCAAAGGGCAAGACTTGAACCCAAATTTTCCTGGTTTCCATGTCAGCTCTGTATCTAATATATCATGATTTTTATAACCTTCGGGGGAGGGGAATC
Organism: Pseudocheirus occidentalis; assembly: GCA_028646575.1. NCBI lineage: Eukaryota > Metazoa > Chordata > Mammalia > Diprotodontia > Pseudocheiridae > Pseudocheirus > Pseudocheirus occidentalis. The sequence continues at coordinate 309,838,130 of CM053594.1, forward strand.
AGCAAACCATAAAGCTGAAAAAAAAATAACTTTTTCAGAAAAATTTGTAAGTACGATCAATCCCTTTCCTTGAATGTTGATGATCAGTTTTGGCAGTGCTTGTTTTGCTCCATCAGGTGCTGATAAATTAATCTCTTATAAAATAAAACCTTTGGTAATCCCAATCAGCAATGAGTATCCTATTTGTAGCATGTTCACAACTAAGGGGGGGGGGGGGAGGCGGTGTTTCTATGATGAAACAAAGGACACAGCTGGTGACCTAATGCACAGAGCACTGGCCTGGAAGAACTGAATTTGAATCCCACCTCAGATACTTAGTAACTGCATGCTGCTGGGAAAGTCTCTTAATACTAGTAGTAGCTAATAGCCAACATTTATGTACCATCTATGTCAGGCACTACGCCTGACGTAAGTGCTTTCCAATTATCATCTCTTTTGCTTCTCTTAATGAAGAGGTAACCCAAAGGGGGGTAAGGTAGCCTGAGACCCCAGAATACCAACATGCCAAGTCTTGCCAAAAGAATTCAACTCAAGTCTTCTCAGCCAAAGAAATGTAAAGTTTATTGAAAGTTCATTAAAAGTTCACCATATGGGGTAGACTCTTTAGGAGCCAGTCTATGCTAAGGCATTCTATGGCACTCTCACACCACATGGAGGGAGGATGGGGTCTTATATAGAGAGGAATGTAGGGCTGGTCAAGAGGAGGAATTTGGGGAGGGTCTTCAGGAGGAGTTAACAAGGTCAATGCAAGAGTGGATTGATATTTTGATAGGCTCAAAGGTGGGAAGCAGATAGACAATGAAAGGCCAAGCTAGTAACAGAGGACACAATGAAATACTTATGGCCTCTGCAAATTCCTCATCAAGTGGGAAGATTCAGTCAGACTTCAAGGGGTTCCCCAGAGCCTGTACCTCAAAGATTCAAGGAAAGCTCAAGGGAGCTCCCAGAGCCTACACCTCATCATTAACATATTTATCCCTATTTTACAAGTGAATCAGAGAGAAGTTAAATGACTTGTCCAAGGTCTCACAGGTAATAGTATCTGAGGATAGATCTGAACTGTTTCCGTTTTATCATCTATAAAATGGGAATTAATAGAAACATCTACCTCAAAGGTTGTTGTGAGGATCAGATGGGATTATATTTGCAAAGTGCTTTGCTCACCTTAAAAGCTCTATGAAAATATTAGCTATTATTATTGCTAGCTATTATTATGAAAGCATAGGGTGAGCAAGATCAAGAAGGCTAACTAGATAGGATATAATATTCAGGGAATGGTAAGTCAGTCCAGCTAGCCTAGAACCTAGAACCCAGTACATAGAAACAGATTTAGAATTGGAAAGGACCTTAGAAGTTATCAAGTTCAAATGCCTAACCCCATTTTTCAGATGAAGAAACTGAGGAGCAGAGAAGATAAGTGGCTAGCCATGGGTCTGATATGGTTTGGGATTGCTGAGATCCCTAATAAATCAGGGTACAGGGTGGCATCCACCTGGAATACATTTATGCGCTAAAAACTTCTTCCAGTTACCAAGCAATCAATGTAACACCAATAGTAGTGGACAGAGTTCCTAGTGAATCTGAAACTTAACGGGGGTGAGACTGATGCTTATATACAAAAAGGACAGTGAAAAGATCTGGATCAGATGATGGAGTGGTAATAGTCTGGCTTGTGCCATGTGCAACACTGAAAGGAAAATCAAGTAGGCTAATTAGGTGATCCAGATGGGATTAAGGAGTAGTTGGTTTATACAATTAGTCTGGCATGGGCCAAGATCAGTGAAAGGAATGTTGGGTAAGCTACTTAGGTGATCTAGGTGGGCTGGGGTGGACCAGTAGTCTTGGGCTGAAGTACCAGTGATCTTGGCTATTGAAATATATGGAAAAATTCAGGGAATGAGTTGCTTTCAAAGACATGATCTTTTCCTTTCAGGGCTTTAGGCCCCATCGACCCCATCAGGTCAAACAAGAAGTAAGGAAGTTAGACCAAATTTAAATCATGAGAAATTCCACTGTCCTGAACTCTAAGACCTAGAACTTTCAAAAGGTAACTTAGTAATGGCTGGGAAATTCCACTGTCTGAAATATACTTGTTGATTTAAAAGCTTGAGTTCTTCTTGCACTTTGGGTGAAATAAAAAAATCTTCACAGTTTAAGTGGGAATAACAAATCTATCATCATCATCATCATTATTATTATTATACTCAGTCTGAGGAAGTATCTGGTAATCCTTTTACCATGTATTTGTCAACCACTCTTACCTCTGGTTCACTGATATATGGGACAATAATGTTAAACTCAAACAAAAAAGAAGCCTATTAACTTAGAAAACCACAAATTAATATTACGTATGTTGTATTATATTTTTATTTTATTAAACACTACTCAATTACATTTAATCTGGTTAAAAAAATATAGCAACCTGTGAGTTTGACATCTTTGTACTAGGCTATTTATTTAGAAAACAAAATATCATTCCAGAAAAATAATGTACAGAAAAAGAAATCTATGCTGTCAATTTCAGGAATTAGGTTTGAGGTAAGTGGTGGGGCATTTTTTTTGACAGAAGTACATTTTTGGTGCCCTTCTTAGGCCATATAATTCTAGTCCCTTTACACAAATCAGACTACAAGCTTGGAGCAGAAAGGAGCCTTTTAATGACCTAATTTAGTCACTTATGTGCAGTAGGGAAAATGGTCTTTGTTCTTTCTTCCTTCCTTTGTCTTCCCAGTCAGCTTCCTCCCTGGAACCAGAGGTGATGCCTCCAGAGTCAACTGCCCATCCCTTGTGTCTCAATGGAATTTTCAAAGAATCATTGAGATTCCCTTTGTAAAGAGCATAGGCTTCCCCAGTGTCTGCTCCATTCCAGTTTCCATCTGGGAGGTGGAAAGAAAATAAAGATGATTTACCCTTGCATTACTTGTACATATCTTTTCCAAAAATTTATGTTGCCTTCCATCCATGTAAGATTTTTATTTCAGGTACGTATCATTTGAATTATCATATAGCACCCAGCACATGAAGGATATATAGAACACAAGGAGCTTCAGAAGACAATTTATTCAACATTTTAGAAATGAAGAAACAGAGGCAAGAACATGAGAGTTTAAGTAAATGTGGTTAGCAATGAAGATGTCAATATTACAAAAAGATATCTAAACCACATTTAATGATTCACTATTTTACCCTAAGAGGTCATTATGATACCAATTTTAAAATAATAAATGAAGATATGCACATATGTGCACGCATATAATATATGCATACACATATGTGTGTTATATCGAAATGGTTAGCTTTTTCGAAGTGACCACAGAGTCCAAATGAAAGTTTTAAGGAGTTTTAATTTAGCCAATTGGCGACTGTCCCATATGCCAATCAAAGGAACAGCACCTAACACAGAAGTGCAGGATCTTTTATACCATTTTGGGTTCCTAACAACATAATCAGGTACTTTTCTATAATTAATTATTATGACTAGTTGACATCCAGGTATGGGGATCTAGTATTTATCTTCAGGGAACTGTGAAGTAAGGACCAGGAGAATGTAATAACCTCAATATTGATTAATGAAGAGTTAGGTACAGAAGCCAGGAGAGTGAATACGGGATTGGGCATGAGGGTGCAGGCTTTGTCACATAGCCGCTTCTAGTGATTGATTTTACTCTGAGTTTACTAAGTTCTGCTTTGGATATGTTTACTAATTTCTTATTTCACAAAGTATTACTTAACTGTTTCCTGGCTAATCTCTTGAGTTCATAGCTTAACTAGTTCCTGGCCACTTCAATATGTATATAAATATACATATATATGTGTATGTACACATAACTGGGCAGCTAAGGGTACGGTGGACAGAATGTAAGGCCTGAAGTCAGGGAAGACTCAACTTGCTGAGTTCAAATCCCACAAATGGGGCTACACAAAGAGTCATACATGACTGAAATGACTGAACAACAACAAAATCAATATGAAGAATGAGCTGGAATTTATTAAATTAGAACTGGAATCATAGTCTAGATAATATGGCAACATAAATGGATAGCAGTATGGCTTGGAGTCACCCCAAATTTGTATTGCCTGTATATTCTAGGGCAAGTCACTTGCATGAGTGAAGAGAGTTTCCTTGCAATAATGCAATCAGAAGTCCAATAAAATGTCACTTTTTCCTAGGGACAGAACGGTGTAGTTGAAAAGGGTGAGATACATTTGGAGCATCGGAGCTAGAGCAGGTTTCTGCCTCTATTACTGTGTAAACCTTGGATTAATTGTTTACTCCTTGAACCTGCGTTGTCACCAATAAAATGGGGAGGATAATCTTTGCACTACCTCACCCCACAGGATTTATGTGAGAGTAAAATGAATTCCACTTTTTAAACCGTGAAATGCCATCTATGTAAATGGCAGTAATGCAGTAATCACTGCTTTCTGATTTAAAGGCACCTAATTTTGACATACATGAAAAATAAATGACTTCACAAAAGGAAAAACACTCTTTTCTGTGTCATTTGTAGAGTGAGAGGTGCTTTAGGGACACTGCAGTAAAACAGATGGCCATTTTCTTTAGCTTTTTATAATGCACATGGCTTTTTGAAAAGCCAGAAAACTTGAGAATCTTTTCAATCAAATTCACAGTTTAGAGAGAGAAAACAGATTCTTACTCAGCAAATTAAGCATATTATTTCGACCTCAAGTCATCTCAGCCACCAAAGAACATGATTATCTATACAAGCAAATTAGGTCCTAAGCAATAAAATCAAAATGCATTAATGTTTCAGGGACTGGATTAGTTGAATTAAAAAAAAAATAAAAGCAAATATTTTCAGGGGATAGGGATAGGGACTGGATCTGTGATTTCCTGGGTATCTTCAGGTGAGGAAAATCTTCTACCAATTCAGAGAGGCACATTCTCTGCAACTTTAAAATTTTAGACCATAACTTAGAGCACCAAGAGTTTAAGTACAATCACAAAGACAATGTCCAAACAGAAGATTACTTTAAGACAATAGCTTTAGAAGGTTGATTTGTATAGAAACAAAGTGACTTTTCTTTGTGGGAGAGAAAACAATAGAGTGAAAGTGAATAGAAATGTGGAAAGATCAAGGTTATCTTAAAACAGCCATTGTTGGAGGGAACTGGTGTATCCATTTAATGGATTTCTTTTCTGGGTGTCCCTCCCTTGTTTATTTCTCTTTTTCTCCACAATCAAATGGATCAGCTGATAAGTCTCTTTTTGCTATTAGTGAAGTGAAACTAGTGATTTAAGGTCACAGATCAGTGGATAAACATTAAAATTCCCTGAACTGATTATCAGCTTAATTACTAAGAAACCATCATCCATACTTAAATAGCCTTATCTATCCTTCCACAAGATAGAATGTTAGTGTTTGGATCATAGATTCTGAGTTGGAAGAGACCTAGATGGACTTTATAGTCATTTTTCTCTCATTTTACAAATGAAGAAACTGAGGCTAGAAGAGATTACATGACTTTGCTTGGAGTCATACAGCTTATGTGTGGAACAGCCTTGTCCCCTATACCCCCTCCCCCCAGTCCTAGGTAGTACTCATTGTCTTGGTGCTACACTAAGTATAGACATTTGATCAACTTAACCTACAATAGTTTAAAACTCCTAAATTCGAGTGATTCGCCAACATCAGCCTCCAATGTAGAAGGGAATATAAGTGTGCCACAGTGCAGTAAAATATAACCTTCTGAGGTGGCTAGGTGGCACAGAGCACTGGCCCTGGAGTCAGGAGGATCTGACTTCAAATCCAGCCTCAGACACATAACACAAAACTAGCCATGTGACCTTGGGTAAGTCACATAACCCCAACTGCCCTACCTTCCTCCTCCAGAAAGCAAATTTTTTTTATTTTAAAAAAATACCCTTTGTAAAGAGTTTTTCTTAATTACCTGTCTTCCCTAGATCTCATTTCTTTCCCTATTTTTTTCCTCAAGTGTTCTCATTTGGTTTTTAAAATTATGTTTAAGCTCTTAAAGAAAATAAAAGCAACTCTTGCTTCCTATCTTGGACTTTAGCTCAAAGGTTTGAGGCTTTGCCTATAGATGTCTGGCAGTCATTTTTTTTTCTGGGGTTTTGTCTCGAGTATCCTGACCTTAATAGCTCTTTAAGGTGGGATTCTGTGTTTGTCCATTCTTTTAACCTACTTCCTGACTTTAGATTTTCTGCTAGTGCCAGGCTCTGCACACTTCTAGGAGAATATCTGGAGAGAGCTTTTGTCCCTTAGAGTCCTTCTGTTTTCTTAAATCACTGAGTATTGTTATTCCAAGATCTCAGTGACAGTTCAAACTGAAAACCTGAAAGCTTACTGTGCTCCAGAAGAAGTCTGATCCAGGACAAAGAGGGGTCACAGCCTTTGAGGTCTGAGCGTTGCAAGTTTGTGACCAGGTTTGTGTCTGCACAACGCTCCTATTGACTTACCCCTGTAAGTTCCAGCAGACTCCTGCTGGACTTCACACCCTTTCAGCCAATAAGAAGGCCATGAAGGTTCAGAATGACAGAGCTGCAGGCTTCACTGTAATCTGGGACCTCAAGAAACTTAACATCTAATAAGGCGAAAGGGCATATGAATTATCTGCATACAAATAAACATGATACAAGGTAAAACCTAATGGGGCAAAAGGGAAACAGGTAAAGTGCTATAAGACATTTGAAGAGAAAACACTATTCACCTGGAGGGAGAATGGGAAGGGAAAAGGTTTCACAGAGAAGGCAGCATCCAAGTTGGGCTTTTTAAAAGTAAGGTCGCTCATATGAAGAGGGTAGAGGAGTTCATTCTAAATTATTCAATACACCAAGTATTTACTAGCATGAACAAAGACACCAAGAGATGAGAAGGCAGTATGAGAATGAGAGACAAAGAATAGTCCAATTGAACTGGAAAATAAACTGCAGGAAGGAAAGAAGAAGAAAAGGCTGGATCAGTAGGTTGGAGCCAGATTACAAAGAGTTTAGAAAACCAGGATAGGAAGTTTAAACTTCATTCTGTATCTATACTTATTAATTATACATTGTTTCTTCCATTATAATGTAAGCTCACCAAGGACAAGGACTCTGTGTGTATGTGTGTGTGTGTGTGTGTGTGTGTGTGTGTGTGTGTGTGTGTGTGTAAAATTTGCCTGTCCTCAAGGCTTGGCACTGTACTTGGTACATTAATAAAAACTTTTAATGAGAAAGGACAGAGACATGAAGTGTCTCTTTTTTTTGTCTTTGCATTCCAAGTGTCTAGAAATAGTGCCTTGCACATAATAGGCCTATAATAGATGCTTGCTGAATCAAAGAGAAGGCTTTTAAGTAGGCAAGTGATATGATCATAGATGTGCAGAAGAAAGATTATTTAGGCAGTTAGGCAATAAACATTTATTAAACAGCTGCTGTACTGGGCTAAGTACTGGGGGTACAGGTACTATATTCCTGGCATATAGTAGGCACTTAATATATGTTTGTGGATTGCCTGATATCAACTTGAAAGCAGCAGTTTAGAAGATGAATTAGAGAAGGAATAGATTGGATACAAGAAGATCATAAACATGTGACTTTGTGGTTCTGCTAGCAATCTCATCTAAATAATACTGTTTTCAGGAGTGACTAGGTGATGCAGTGAATAGAGCACTGGCCCTGGAGTCAGGAGGACCTGAATTCAAATTTGACCTCAGACACTTGACACACTTACTAGCCATGTAACTTTGGGCAAGTCATTTAACCCCAACTGCCCTCCAAAAAAGCAAAAAAAAAAAATACTGTTTTCAGGTAGAGCAAGAATTTTGCCAGTTGATACTTTTGGTCCTATGATGAATTGCCTGTGTAGGCACTTTTCTCTTCGACAGATTTAACTTGCTTAATTTTGTACTTGTCAAACACAATGAACATTATGATCCTTTTTGAATGAGATTTATTGGAAACATCTGCTACATCACCAAAAAAGCAACTTTGTCTGGATCACCATTACAAAAACAGATTTGTTCATCTATAAACAGATTTAAGTTACTTACTAAAGAAATAATTTCAGGAAGTGTTATACAGGCTTCAGCATTCAACTATTTTTTTAAAATAGCTTTTTTCCCCTTTTTTTCCTTAGTCAAAAAAATTACAAGAAGTGACATTAATTCATCTTATATTGTTTTCTGTAAATTTAACTGACTTGACATGTTACAAGATATGGCAAGAAGCATTTCCTTCCTCCAGACTGCAAAACTTAGCAGCGTCTTTTTATTTTAGAATTTAAGAAAATCTTACAAGGCTTCTATATTTACTTGTCAGACCCTCCACTAATGTACTTCATTCTATGGCTAGATTTATCTTGCTGAAAATTCTTGTACAATACAAAATCTCACACACAAACCTTTAAGGAAAAACAAAGTTTAGGGTCCTAAGTCAGAATTCAGTTTAGAGATTATCTGTTCCCCCCTCCTTACTTTATCTAAACCAAAACATTTCATGGCTCATAGAAGTGGGAAAACGTTCTAATCTTAATACTATGAAAATCAAAGGCATAGTAACTGGGCAAAGTTGAATATTAATTCTGTAATACATTCAATTATTCTCAAGAATTAGCAAGAATTATATTCTCAAGAATATAACATTTGGTCCTTTGTAATTTTTGCATTATCTATTATGGCTTGTTAAACTTGAAAAACATTAAGATATGAATTCTAATAATGCATCTATGTATATGAGTGACTTCAAGTGAATAAGGACTTTAGAAGATGAAAATAACTCAGGTTGTCAGAGGCCAAATTGACAAAGTATGTACACTTCTCATTAGCATCTCATCACAAGAGGTAAGTTTGTGACTAAGAGTATAGAATATTAGAACTAGAAGTTACCTTCAAGGGCATCTGGTATAATCTCCTCATTTTACCGATAATGAAGCCGAGACCCAGACTCTCTGGTTACAGATGTTAATAGCAGAGTTGGGATCAAAATGTAGGTCTCTTGATTCCCATTCCCATGCTTTTTTCTACTGTGTCTGGCCGTTACCATCCGATATACAGCTATTACCATGGCTCCTTACCATAGTGTTATTTTCACAAAAGCTCAAAATAAATAACCTTTGTATAGGGCAGCTGGGTGGCACAATGGATAGAGTGCTGGGCTGAGAGTCAGGAAGACTCATCTTCCTAAATTCAATTCTTACCTCATATACGTACTAACTATGTGATCCTGGGCTAGTCACTTAACCCTGTTTGCCTCATTTCCTCATCTGTAAAATGAACGGGAGAAGGAAAGGGCAAACCACTCTAGTATCTAGTATCTTTACTGAGAAAACTTCAAATGGGGTCACAAAGAGTCAGACATGACTGAAAAATGACTCAACAGCAGCAAATTTTAATATAGCATCTACTATGTGCCAGACACTGTGCTAAGTGCTTTACAAATATTAGTTCATTTGATCCTTACAACAACTCTTTGAGTTAGGACTCTATGAGGTAGGTGTTATTATATAAATACTACAAGCAACTATAAAGAAAGAATTAAAGTACCAAGAAGCCATGGTCAGAATCAAATTAGATTTAGCAACCACAATTACAAAGAAAGGTAAAGCTTGGAATATGATATTCTAGAAGACAATATATATAGACTTTTAACCAAGAACAATTTACCCAGAAAAACTAAGTATAACTCCACGCGGAAGAGATGCACCATAAATTACAAAGAGGAGTTCTCAGCATTCCTGATGAAAAGATCAAACGTGAGTTAGAACCTTTGAAATACATGAGTCCAAAGAAACACAAAAAGCTAACCATGAGTAAGCAATCACAAGGGATTAAACAAGGACAAACTTTATTTTCTAATATAGGGAAGTGATACATGCGTCTCCTCAGAACTTGTCACCATTAGGGTCATAAATGTAGGGAACAGTCTAATAAGATTGTTTTTGCTATATTTTGATGATCTTAAAATAAAAAAGTTTAAATAAGGAGCAGAGCAAATAGGCATAATAAAAAATGTAAGAGGTAGCAATAATGCAAAAAGGCAGAGGTAGCAGAAATGATCTCAAATAATGACAAAAAAAGTCAGATAATAAACTACATTTTACTGAAAATATTATAGATAATGAAACAATATTAAACATATCTATCAAAAGACATAGTATATAAATACTTAAAGGAAAAATTAAAGGAGTTATAGGGAGAAATAGATTTATATAAATTTGTATAATGGAAATATAGTTAAACTATAATACTAGGGAACCTCAATTTGCCCCTCTCAGACCTAGATAAATCTAACCAAAAAACAAATAAAGGTAATGGAAGTGGTAAATAAGTTCTGACAGTTTCTAGAACATTTCAGGGAAAGCTTAAGATGGACCCAGTGTCCTAAAACCAATTTTTATAAATATGGGGAGCAGTTCATCCCCATAAGGTTAACCACAGGGTGAAAAATTGTGCTTGGTCTTAGTAACCCACCAAATGGAAAATTACACAAATCAGTCCTCCAATGAGTGTGATTCCTTTTTATTTCCATGGTGATGGGGACAGAGAAGGAGGCAACAGGTGCTAATTAGCTAATTAGCACCTGTTCTTATATAATTTGCACATGTTAATTTACTTGCTGGTATATTATGTGACCCTTTATTTCAACAACTAAGGAGCTGACACACTTTTGGAAGAATGTTGTTATACACATACTAAAAAAGGGTCAGAGGCGGGGAGAAGTCAGAGCTTAGAGTGTGTTCTCTGAGAAGCAAATGGAGGAGTTGGCAGAGTTAGTCAGAATTTTCACTTTTCTAAGATTATGTCATTCTATGATGTGCAGACATCACCAAGAGAATTTTGGTGTTTAAAAGATGACCTTTTAATAGTAGGAAACATCTTGAGATTACTAAAAATGCTGCCACTTTCCTGAATTCAAACTGATCTGCTTGCTCTCTTGCAGATGAACAATGAGCTGGACTCAAAATTGAATTCAAAACCTTATCATTGTAATATGATTTGATGCAGGAAATCAGAGCACTCCCCTTAATATGATTTGATGCAGGAAATCAGAGCAAAAAAAAATTTCTAACAATTTAATATTTTTATATTACTAATTATAATCAGGTCAAATTATAAAATGCCAAATCAAAATGCTGTTTTCTTCATTTAAATTAATTCATATTTTCCATAATGGGTGTATTTTAAAAATCTTATAACACTAACCATTCCAATTTTAACTTCTCTCTTAATATTCAAAACTTCCTCGAACTCTCTGAACATGCTTAAACCATCTGATACAACACAAAATTGTCCCAGTGTTGGGAGAAACTCCCAAGCCCATCCCCATCTATGTTCTAACATTTCTAACTTTCACATTTTCACCCAATCCCTCATTTCTCTTTCCTTCCTTTACATTCTAAATTAATCACACTCAATTTTTATGCTACTCTATTCACCTATTAAAACTAAAGATTTTGGAAAACATATTCCAGTAAACTATGGAGGACCTGAGGATCTCAAGGAAATGGGAAATTTCAGGTCCTTCATTTATAATGTCAGAAATAAAAAGAACAAATATCAGGAAAAAGAGCCCTTTCAGGAGGTCTGGCCTTCTTTAGGGGGCCTGGAGTAATACATAACAAATTTTAAGGCAAAGGAAAAAAAGACCTTTAACTGGACCTGGGACTTGCGGGGGTCAAGGAGAAGAGGGTCTTGGGGGCCCGTCAGTTTTCTAATGACAGAACCTTAGGAGAATTACGGGAGGAGGCCCTGTGAGGGCAGTTACGCAGGAAATGGCTACCCTTGCAATGAGAGCAACAATAAGAGCAATGACCCATTCATTTACAGTGTCTAAGGTTGGAGGGGCTGGACCTTTTATGAGTTAGTTGGGGTCCAGCCTTATTACTGGCCTGTGTTGCAGCCACTAGGTTCCAGGAAAGGCATTTAACAAATTTAGCCAAGAGATTTTTAGTAGTCAAAAACCTTACTAGAGAACCAGAAGAAATATGAGTAGCAGGTAGACAGGAAGAACAAGCTGGGTGGCCAGGACCCATGGTGGTCAAATGGGAAGAAGTGGAAACTTGAAGGTGGTGGCTCATCCCAGCTCGGGTGGTGAGGGGGAGAGAAGATCTTACCTTCCCTTCCTTCCGAACCTGGAGAAGAGTCCAGGAGAGTAGGATACAGCTGGGTCAGATTGAAGGAGGAGGGCAGCGGTGGTGGAAAGACCGCCAGAGGAGGACAAGGAGCTAAAGGGGTGATGGACTTACTAGCGGAAGCCCTCATCCCATGCAGTGTTAAGAATACTTTCACTTTAGAAAGAGTGAAAAAGAGCTCTGTAACCTTTTGGAGATTCTGATTAGTGTCTCCTGCTGTTGGTGAAGAGACCACAGGAGGAGAGCAAGGGGCCCCTGGGTAGCCCAGGGAAGGAGGGAGGGGAAGGTTCAAGGAAAGGTCTAAATCCTTAATCTGGTCTGAATCCTCACTCTGATCTTGCAAGACCTCCAAAAAAAAAAAAACCCTCCCAAGAGGGGCAGGCAGGGGTTGAGCCATCAGAACTTTAAAAATGGTAACTGACAGAAGCTCCTTTTCTTTAGAATACTTTCACTTAGAGAAAGTGGAAAAGAGGAAGCATTACAAAAACCACAAAACAGCAAAAATTCAAGACAGGATAAACAGAAAGAGCAGGTAACCTAAAGCGGGGCAGGACCCAAGGTTATCCAGAGTTGAGTGTTTGGACTGAAAACCTGGAAATTCAGTCCAAAACACAAAACAGGACCTAAAGGCTATAGGAATTTAACTTGATCCCTGGAAGGGTAGGATATACAGGAATATCCTCATGAATTACACCTGCCATGAGACCAAGAGGCCCACTACTAGTGAAGAGGAGCCCAAAGACAGTTAGGGCTGCCTGAGACCCCAAAATACCAACATGCTGGGTCCTGCTGAAAGAATTCCATTCAAGTCTTCTCAGCCAAGGAAAAAGTAAAGTTTATTGAAAGTTCAAGTTCGCCATGTGGGGT